>OU015490.1:236929788-237062578 GCA_907164885.2 Dolomedes plantarius
TCAAAAAAAAATGTCATTAAGGCAAATAAAGAGAACAGTACAACAGGCATCTATTTGTTTTCTCAGCTGTCAAAATAAAGAGCCGATGTCGATCGAAGAAATAAAGACGAACGACACCCTGTCAGTTCCGGTGCCCAAATATTTGAAGAAAAATATTCTTTGACATAATTTTCTGGGAAATTAAGATTGAAGTACCTATCATTTTTTGATCTGTTTATCATTAAGCAAAAAATGGGATTTTCCTTTGTTTTCGTTCACTTGATAGATTGTGTTATATTTAGAGGAAAAAAACATGTCAAGTCAGTGAGGAAGTAGAATAACATTTCGTTCAATGTGTATTGTATCTCAAGGTATTTATGCATCTTTTTAATAATTGTTATTTCTTAAGTCAAAACAAATTCGAAAATTGCAATTTTCTTTCTTTCAGTTCGAGATTTTTGATTTAGGTGAATGTTCACTTGTATATGCACAAAAACATAAAATAGTAAACGGTTATGTCAGCTTTTTTTCTCTTAACATTTGATTTCAGTATTCTCAAACCTTAACAACAGTGGGAAAAAATATACCGGAGTACTATAGATGTAACTATGTGATGGATCTAATATTTTCGGCTCATACATCTATATAATGATAGAAATATAACAAGCGTAAGTATAATAAACATTTGATTTCAGTATTCTCAAACCTTAACAACAGTGGGAAAAAAACACCGTATTTTAAATATCTAACTATGTGAAATATCTAATATTTTCGGCTCATACATCTATATAATGACAGAAATAAAACAAGTGCAAGCTTATATTCTTCAGGGGGAGCGTGGGGGATATTCACATCTTTTAACTTGCTCAAAAAGATCAATAATCGATTTTCGCAGGAATCTCGTGCAGCATTGTTCTTAAACATTGTTCTTAAAGTTGTTTGTGACAAAGGGAAAATGCAGTAAGTTTTTGTAACATTGGAATGTGGACACCATTACGTTTCAAAATCTCTTTTACATTTCCATTTTCCCTTCCATTCCTTTTGCGAATCATACTTTTAAAATGTATGATTCGCAGTTTCGCCATCACAGAAAGTTTATCTAAAAAACAAACATTTCTTTATATGGCGGCAGCATTTCAGTGCCGCCATGCAACGTCCCGTCGAACTGCATTAGTCAGATTGAGACTCAATACAGGGTATCTCAAAAAACCTTTACACATTTTAAAAATTATTACAAAAATAATACACAAGGTAGTAACTAGAAATTCACATATGTGTTACCTTATATGTTAGAGTTTTTTTAGTATAGTTAATGCATTTCAATATGTGCAACTTTTGCGGTGCGAAGAACATCTAGTCGGTAATCAAACTCAGCCTATGTGCGTTCCAAAATGAATCCCGTAACAGATGAAATTGTAGCAATTATTCATCTTTTGGGTTCTTCAAAACTACAACCGATAATCAAAGACACTTCCCGTTTCCAAAGACTTTTTATACTAAGCTATACTTTTTTGTATAATTTTTTAAAATGTGTCAAGGTTTATTGGGACACCCCTTACTATGACCGTGATGTGACAGTGTGGTCGGGTTGATTCTTGAACACGAAGAAATTCTCGATAATACCCGTAGATATTAATACTAACATTTTTACAGTACATTAGATACTACAAATAAAAAAAGACCCACTATTCCATTTGTAGTCCATGCCATTAATAGATATCAGTTACTATTACAATACACGTAGCTCATATTCTAATAATTGGGGTACATTTATAGATCTACCTCCTCGAGTTGTACCTTGGGCAACATACATTTGGGGCTAAAAGATCTATAACGTTCTACCATACGTGTCCTTGATTTCTTGGCACTGTTCTCAAGGATCTCCTCCTTTGCGTGTCTTGCATTGGAATGGTGGCTGGTTGTCCCAACCAAAGATATTGAACGTGTAACGGACTGTTTTCTCTCCTCCCCCACACACAAATAGACCCTTCTCTTCAGCACCTGTTATGTCACGTGACTATGTTTTTTCCGTTGTTCGTTCGTGTGATAATTCGTTACTCTTTTGTATCAGCATGTAGCCGCTTTGATGCCGCTTTGTAGCCGAGATGATTTTGGACAAGAATGTGAAAAACGCACAACATTCTCTTTCGCATAACGATATCGATCTTTGTACAATCGGAGAAGCAAATCTTACGGATGGCAATCTCAGATATTATCCATCTCCAGGGTATACCATTTAATTTCAGGGTGCCATTTAATTTTATTATGATCAGTCAACGTTACTTGTTGCAATATTTTCATTTTTCTGTTCCAAATGTTTATTTTCCCAATTTTAATGGTGATGAATGAAAGAGCAAAATATGCAGCTCCTAGCAAAAAATTCTATGATTTAATTCTTTTGACTTTGTTTTATTTGAACTTAATTTTGTGTGTGTTACTTGTCAAGTCTCAACCATTGGAAATAAAAATATATTTTAATAACCTTAAATCGATGTTTACTGATAGATTTGCCAAAATTATTATTTTAAAACTTTTTCTTTATGGTATATGATTTTGCGACTGCACTGAGATAAAACTGAAGTTTTTTTGTTTTACTCTTAAGATCGAAAATTTACAAAACTTATACATGATAAATGGTCTAAATCCCTCTATATATTTTTTGTTCAGTATTGTTCGAAAAATATAACAATTAAATTTATTTACAGAATTACTAATTAAATTTAGAAGTAAAGGAATTATTCATGAAGATAACCTCTTCTTCATATAATGTTCTGAATACTCCAGTTAATACACTTTAAACTTTTTTTCTCATAGTTTAAAAGCTATTATAAAACCAGAGCTAGACAACGCATAAAACAAATAATTAATTTTATGGTAAAATCTTTTAATTAATTATATATATATATATATATATATATATATATATATATATATATATATATATATATATATATATATATATATATATATATATATATATATATATATATATATATATATTGGGTGTGTGTGTGACTTATTTGATAAAATAAAAAAAATTAACACATATTTAGTATTTTATTTTGAATTACTTAGAAACGTGTTTAAGACACTTTTTCGTTGTTCAAAGTCTATTTAATAATATTAAAATCCATTGTTAAGAAAAAAAATTAAATGCTATATACTCATGAAGTTTCAGCATCGCTTATTGACCAGGTACTTCGTTTTTTCAAAAAGCTTACTTTCTCCTGAAGCAAAGTTGAATGTCAAGAGATAAATTTGAAAACTTTGAAGTTCTTTGCGTAGTATACATCGTTTACTTAGTTACTTTATCTATTCAGCTTAATTTATGATGTGCATATTTCACGACATAGAGTAAATTAGGAATTTATAATGTAATAATAAGAGAAAGCTTTCATTTTATTACCATGTTTTTATTAACTCTCTTTCTTGTTTGTTTGTTCGTGAGTGTGTGTGTGTGTTTGTCCCGTACAAATCTTGCAATAGATTTTTAATTAACTTCCCGACTAGCTAGACATTTGAAATTTTTAGAAAAACTCCGAACACGATGGCAATGTATTATTTTAATACTTTTAGCCATCTTGAAGCAGAATTGAATTCATTTTCAGTTAATTTTGATTTGTAGATTGGTGTAGCCATCTATCGCCCAGGACGGGAACGAAAAATTAAACGCAAGTTAACTTTCAATTATTTTCATTTTCTTTCTATTTAATGGGGAAATTCATCATAAAGATTTTTAAAAAGTATTTATTAATACATAGAATTGTCAAGTTTATATGAATCAACAGAAAATTTAAAAACATGGTATATAAAAAAGTTCTTTTTATCTTGCAATTATCTAATGATCAACTTAATGTCTAAAATTTGCCGAACATATACAAAAACGTATTCATATCAGTCTATGGTTAAACAGTATTTTCAAGGAATTTATAATGATTAATAAAAATCACAAAAGAAATATTCGAAATCTTTAATAAAATGGGAATGGGACTTTAGTGCTGGGCTGAAAGATCCTTATACAGGTACAGAAAATTACACGCGATTCATCACACGTACAGATAATTGCACTCTATTCGCCGCATGATGCAATCGTGTCTTCATTAATATGACCTCATAAAGACCCTATCTTCAGTCCAAAACTGGTTGCCATTTAATCGTATTATGATTCATCAACGTCACCAGTCATATTTGCATGTTTCTGTTTAAATTTTGTTTTCAATTTTAATGTTGACGAACGAAAGAGCAAAATATGCAGCTTCTAGAAAAAATTTCGAAAATTTGATTTAAATATTTACCAATTTAGTATGTGTTAATACCCTTGAAGTTTATTACATTTATTTTTAAATAAGGTGTTTAATTATATAAATAAAGTTAGGAAGTAACTCAAGGTGACCGTCTTTTCTTTCAAGTAAATTAAAATATTCTCTTAAACTTGTTACAATTAATCTAACAAAATTATCTGTCTCAATAGAATAATCTAATAAGTATAAAATCAGATATTTACGAAACTAAATTTTCTGAGATACTCTACGGATTATTTGAAATCGGAACAAAAAGCGGTAGAAGACAGTAGCGGAAACAATGGAGATTGTTAGGATTAAGCCCCTAACTTTATTTCTACTGATTAGATATACATAATAATAGATATACATATAATATTAGATATACATAGTAATATCTAGCCTATGTCCATCTGGAATACTGTACCTTTCAAACAGTGAAAGAATTTTTAAATAGGTACAGTGGTTCTGAAGATTACCCTCCACGTACAAAATCGCTCTCTCTCTTTATATATAAGTTTAGATATAGATAGCACCACGCTAAGGGTCGTTGAAGACTTCGGCACAAAAAGCGGTAGAAGACAGTAGCGGAAACAATGGAGATGTTTAGGATTAAACCCCTAACTTTATTTCTACTGATTAGATATACATAATATATAGCCTATGTCCATCTGGAATACTGTACCTTTCAAACAGTGAAAGAATTTTTCAAATAGGTACAGTGGTTCTGAAGATTACCCTCCACGTACAAAATCGCTCTTTCTCTTTATATATAAGTATAGATTATAGAATGTATGACGAATATATTTTAGTATCATGGCTAAATTTCAATTGGAGTTTATTAAAAAACGCAGAGTCCCGCAAAACTGTAATTTTCACATTAAGTGCATGGCGTCTTAGAGAATGTATTTATGAAAACGTTTTATGGAGATCAAATAGCGAAGTATCTAAGAATCATTTCCACTAACACATCGATTGGCGTGTTTACAAATGCAAAATCAATGACAGTTTGTACAGGGTTTCATCGCGTCAATGTCAGAAACATATTGCAATTCTCACCTATTATTTTGTTATGCAAAGAAGTAGGTATACTTTATTTACATCTTTGCCATCATGTTGTAATCGATACCTAGCGTTAGATTTATCAAGCAATATGTATTTTAAGTATTATCATTTCTAAGGAAAATTCTAGCATAGTGTATATTACAATCCCAGTATGAGATAAAGTTTTTTTTAATTTTATTTTGTTAACTGGTGAATGCAGAATTAATTGGTCAACTCTTTGAAGGTAAAAGTTTCAGCGTGTTTTTAAGCCATATATTGAAAACGTTGCATGTGGTGTGCATATTATGAAATTGAACGTGTATTGAACGTTCCGTAAACGTGGTATTTCTTTCTAGAAAAGAATTTCAATGCAAACGTAATTGATTTCCCCAAGACATATCTGTCCTGATAAATATTGTAAAAGAGAATGTATAACAGATATATTTGAGGTTATTAAAAAATAATCGAAATTACATCAAACGTGTGTCTAAAAAATACACAACTCCTCTATGCAAAATGCTTTTCCGAATAGTTCTCAAACTGATGTTCATCAGCTTGATAAAGAACTTTGATTATACGATAAAAATTGTATACTATTTTCTACTTTTAATGTGGAACGTAAGAATATGTGTGTACTTCTTTGTTTCGACAAATAATCACGAAAAAGGACAAATTGGTTGGGTGCATATTTAAACTCACGTGATCTTTAGCATATATTTGACAGTTCATGTGCATTTGATTGTTAACACGACTCTCTGAATAGCTTTTGCACGTGGTCATGTAAAAGTAAAGGAAATTAATTATTTACTGATAGAGACTTCAAATTACGTCACTAAACGACTATATTTATCAAAAAATTGTCACAGATTTTGTAGTACTTAATTGGCAAAGAGTTATAATGTTCTGTATTGATTCTGTATGCATGGATATTAAATATACCAATAAAGTAAATATTTCTTATTTGCTCATTCTATCAAGGATCTTTAATTTAACTGACAATTAATTGTAGATCAAAAATGTTTTGTCAACCTTGTGTCTGATTTGACATGTAGAAACTGTATTTACAGCAAAAAACTAGCCATTTAACATCAACCCACTCAAATACCTCTGAGTTCTGAATATGTACAGATGATAGAGGCTTTACGTAATTAACCAGTCAAGCCGATAGGGAAAAGACAGGCAATCTGCCGTGTCTGAAGTCCGATATTCATAGTAAAGTTTCTTAGTCTACAAGCAGCCTCATTATGTTTCAACGATCTTCATTGGGAAGGGGTAATCTGTTGATATGGTATTTGTTAGAGCTTGGTGGATAATCTTTTTATCTAACAGGACCTTTTGAAAAGCCCTCTAATTATGGAGATGTTTAAGAACCAGCATAGTTATGTTTTTTTCTCTTTCAATGGAGTTTGTGTTAAATATACCAAATGTTAAATCTATATAAATAAAGCAGAGTGTCTCTATGTATGTATGTATGTAACGAATACAAATCTACATTTCTTGACGAATCTGGTTGAAACTTCGTATACTTATGTTTTGAAGCCTGGAGATAATTCTAAGATTACTTTGGCAGCTTTAAAATAATTATAAATAAATACAGCTTTTAAATAATATTTCATCTTCAGACGATGGAATCAATCATTCATACGAACTGCGCATGCTCAGCTATTGGATGTTAATTCAAAATGTCTAAGGTAAGTGAACGCACTAGGGATGCGACATCGATGTCGATGTTTTCAAAACATCGATGTTTTGATAAAAACATCGATGTTTTAAACATCGATTTATTGAAGCCGATGTTTTTTTAACATCGATGTTTTGTGCTCGATGTTTTACGTTGTCTCGATGTTTTTTTAATGAAAAAGTACCGTAATAAAAAAAAATTACCACGTAGCATAATTTTCACACTCAGTAAATGTAAGTCTGAATTCTGAAAAGGACGAATACAAAAGGGGGAATGATTCCTTAGCAAACAGACAAATGACAATTAACAACCAATGAACCAATCAGAGCGCTTGGAATGTTCCTGACACTCCAGAACCTTCCATGGGGTTTTATTTTACAAATAGTATATACACGAGTGCATTCATTGAAGTTTTTGTTTTGTTCTAGTTTTATTAAAGTTGACGTTAATATTATTAGTAAGATGCCTCCCAAAAGTATCGTTTGGAAATATTTTTACAAAACCTCTGACAAATTGGCGAAATGCAATATTTGCCTTAAGTCCCTCAAAACTTCTGGCAATACCACGAATTTATCTGGACATTTGAAGGAAAAACATGGCGGTATTTACAACGAAAATTTTGAGTCATCAAAGTAGCCGAAAGCAACCAAGTTTTTTTCATTTGTGTCTGCCCAATCAGAGAGGAAAATTAAATCACCCCCTCCCCCCACGACTAACGGAAGTAACATTAATGTTAGAGGTTACTAAACCAGTTTTATAAAATGGATGTTCTAAAACATCGATGTTTAAAAAAATCGATGTTTTTTGGGCGATGTTTTATTAGCATCGATGTTTTAATATTGAATATCGATGTTTCAAAACATCGATGTTTTGTTATCGATGTCGCATCACTAGAACGCACGAAGTTATTTAAAGTTAATTTTCTAATATTCCTCCTTTAGTTTTCTTTTTTTCATTAATCCTTTTTTACTGGGTTAATTCTCAGTAAACGAATTACTGTTGAACTCTGGAATATTTCTGTGATAGTCACAGACTGTTTTCATATTTGTTTGTGTTGTATTGCTAAGGAAATTGTTATTATTGATATTTTTGAAGAACAGTGAAATATAATTGAGTTTTATTTACTTTTCTATATTACATTTAGTTAACTTTCTAATATCATCATAAATTAATAGTTAAAACAGAATTTATTCCTTTAAATATTATTTCAATGGGATAGTGAAGTGGAATTTGAACTTTCTGTCATTTTTTTATTCTGTCTGCAACTCTTTGCAATATTTCTGTGATATAATTGTAGTTTTTTTTTTTATTCTGGGATGTTTTATAAGGAAAGGAATGACGAATCTGGGAATAATTTCATATTGGAATATAAAATTGCATGTATTTTTGTATTTTCTCGGAGATTGTAGGTCATTTTGAAGATAACTGCCATATGTATCATATATGAGAAGGTAATTAAAATAGTAGCATTAGGATTTTGTGTAAAGTGATAGGCGTTTTAGCTAAATTTCAATAAAAATTACTTCAAATTGACCAATTTATAAAAAAAAGTATGCTATTTACAGGTAAGTTTTTTTATATATTTTTATTTTTAAGTGTTATTTTACCATAAAAGACCAAAAAAAAGCCTTTAATTT
Organism: Dolomedes plantarius; assembly: GCA_907164885.2. Taxonomy (NCBI): domain Eukaryota; kingdom Metazoa; phylum Arthropoda; class Arachnida; order Araneae; family Dolomedidae; genus Dolomedes; species Dolomedes plantarius. The sequence goes on from OU015490.1 coordinate 236,938,410, forward strand.
TTTTTTAATTGACTCCGAACGTAGAATATTAATCTGAAATTTAGCTAAAATTCTTATGCTACTATTCTAATTTCCTTCTCACACATGATACATATGGCACTTATCTTCAAAATGACCTACAATCTAAGAGAAAATTTTAAAATGCAAAAATAATGCACACAATTTTATGTTCTAATATGAAAATTTTCCCCCATTCGTCATTCCTTTCCTTATAAAAACAGCCTCAGATAAAAAACTATTTATTGTACATCAATTATTGTGCCTCATTCCATTTTAATTTAGTTACTTTTTGGCATATTCTTTCTTTTCATGCTTCTGTCTGAAACTCAATTTACATTCAATCTTTTCTCTTCTTGAAAAGAGAAAAGATTGTATTACTTAACTGTTTTGATTTTCATTCTACATGAATTAGAAGCAGAGTTATAGCTATTTAGAAAAACATCTTCTGCTACAGAATTGAAGTGACAAACAACTTTAAATGCGTATGAATATAATTATGTTTTATTTACTTTTCTATTTTACATTCTTTATACAACTCTTTGTAATATTTCTGTGATATAATTGTAGTTTTTTTATTTTGGGCTGTTTTTATAAGGAAAGGAATGATGAATCGGGGAATATTTTCATATTGGAACATAAAATTGCATGTACTATTTTTGCATTAATATTTTTAAAAGAAGTAATAAGGTTTTAATAAAATTTATTTCTTTTTATAATAGAAATGTCAAATATAGTTGCACATTAATTTTATACAAATTTGTGCAGGGCATTTGCCGAAAGCTCAAATTAATATTGAATTCATTATTGAATAAGATTTTAATAAAATTTATTTATTTTATAATAGAAATGTTTTTTTTCGGTGTTTTTTAATTGCATAAAATATTTTACATTTCTTATTAAATAGTATGATTCCTGAATTAAAATTACAACTAGATTTTTCTAAAGCAACATTAAATTGCTTCAATAGTTGTTGCTTAATACTGTTGCTTCTAAGGAAAAGAATAAAAAATTAGACACATGATGACATTATTTAATAAGAAATGTAAAATATTTTATGCAATTAAAAAAACACCGGAAAAGCATTTCTATTATAAAAAGAAATAACTTTTATTAAAACCTTATTACTTCTTTTAAAAATATTAAGATGGTTTAAAATCAGGGTTCGTAAATATCATGATATTTTCCAAAATATCCGATATTTTGATATATATCCGATATCTTCAAAATTGTCAACTTATTGCTGATGATAAATATTTTTAGATTTAATACAACTTAAACACCAATACATATTACACATTATATAAAAAATAATATAAAACATTCTAATATAAAACAGTACTTAATTTTATATATATAATTATTATAAATAAAATAATTTTTTTTTTAAGCACTCATAATAAAATTTTAAGTTAAACAATTTTCTCTTTCAAAACACAAATCATAAAACTATCTCAAATTTCAAGAATGTTTTATTTCTTTAACAAAACTTTAAACACAAAATGAAATTTATTTATTTTTGTTCAAAAATTTAAGTGTTATTATTGTTGTTATTCGGTTGTGTGTAAGCTGGATGTTTACTATCATAAGTCTTCTCCTACGTAAGTTTTTCCACTTTCTCAGTTCCTAGCCTTTTGCGCAATTTAGACTGAACTAAACCAAAGCTGGAGAAAATTCTGTCTAACGGTGCTGTAGTTGGTGAAACAGTAAACAGTTGATTAACTAAGTTAGAAATTTTTTCTTTTAGTGGCTGTTCAATTTTAATATTGTCCCACCAAATCAATGGTTCTACAGCTAAGAAATCGTTTTCAAACATAAAGTTCGGAAAGGGGATCTTTTTGCTAAAAAAGTCATTACTAGAGGCAAAAATTCTTTGTCTGTAGAATGCAAAAAATCAAATGCACCCTGATTTTGTTCTTCAGTTAATTTTCTTCCACAATATCACTGTTCAACATATTCGCCACTAAATGTGCTGGTGAAAGAGCCATTTCTTCTCTTAATGATAATGTTTCTTGCACCTCTTTTATTCCTTTCAATCTATTTCTTAAGTTAATCCAAATTTCTACACATTGTGCAATTTTAGTCTGATCATTTTGCATTTCATCTAATGCTTCTGCAATGGGTTTTAGAATGTTTGTATAGTCCGTACAATTAACCGTTAAGTTCACATCATTAACTAAATTAAAAATGTCTTTATCAATTTCATTTTTATGATCCTACAGACTTGAGACAGTTTTCCCCTGTTTTCTAAAAAAGACTTCATTGTATCAAGCATTGTGTTCCATCTTACAGTTTGAGCTATTACTAACAGTTTGCCACCATTTGCTTTGTACCAGGCATTTGGTAAATGGGTAGTTCTAAAAAACTTAATTAATTTGATTACATTTTTACTTACATTTGGAAGTTCTAGGTCTTTTGCTAAGAGATTTAAAGTATGAGCAGAACAACTGTAATAAATGATATCAAAATCTCCAGATTTAGCAAGCTCCTCTCATTTTTGCTGACATTTGTAAAAAAACATTTTTAGATGTGTAGAAATTATTTTTGTTAGCTCCTTTTAGCATTTTATTTACAAATTATAGTTTAATTTTCAATAACAATTGAAAATTTAAATTTCAAATTTTTTGACAAAAAATATGATGCATAATGCTATTTTCAGAACACTGAAAAAATGAAAAACACTGCATAAATGAAAATATCAAAAATCCCGATATTTTTAAAATAAATATCGGATATATATCATGATATATATCGATTGATATATATCAACGAACCCTGTTTAAAATCATTATACACACTTCAAATTAATGTTTCTAATCAGTAAAATTTCAGTATTAGTATGTTTCATGACTGAAAATTGTAACTGACTTTTCTTATTTGATTTTTTTTTTAATTTTCATGCTTTTACAACCTTATAGAAATTTTTTGATGTTAAAACATGGTTTAAATGTATTACATATGACGGTAATGTAGAATATTTCATTTTTTTAACATTATACACACTTCAAATTAATGTTTCTAATCAGTAAAATTTCAATATTAGTATGTTTCATTAACTCACTTTTTTTTCAGGCCTGCTTAAAATCGCCTTACGTGTGGAATGACATCCAAAGATTTGGTCTTTCAACAAACATGAGAGTTCGTGTCAATGGTGATCCCTCAGCCCAGCAATTTGCAGATAACCTTCTACACCTTGGAAATGGAGCCATTTTTGCTGATAATACAGGGTGTATAGCCATGGAAACGATTGGAATGATTGTGACAACTCAACAACAGCTAAAAGAGGCAGTGTTTCCAAAGAGGTTGTGTGGCACAGTACTTCACTAATCACACATGGCTGTGCCAAAGAGCAATCCTTGCCCCCAGAAACAAAGATGTCAACGTCATCAATAAGCAGCTTTTACAAGAATTGCCAGGTAAAGCTCAAATTTACAAATCTATTGACACCACCTGTGATACAGAAGAGGCGGTACACTACACCACAGAATTTTTAAATACATTGGAGCCATCTGGAGTACCCTCTCACATATTAGAGCTAAAGATTGGTGCATCAATTATGCTGCTGAGAAATCTGCATCCCCCTTCACTCTGCAATGGAACAAGACTTGCTGTAAAGAATCTGATGCCGAATGTGATTGAAGCCACCATTATGACAGGACATTCTGCAGGCAAAGACGTATTTATTCCCAGGATACCAATCATCCCTTCCGATATCCCATTTCAATTTCAAAGACTTCAGTTCCCTGTCCGTTTCAGTTTCGCCATCAGCATTAACAAGGCACAAGGGCAATCACTAAAAGTAGTTGGACTCGATCTTCTTAAACCCTGTTTTTGAAGCCTTAACACAATTCTAAGATAAGTTTGGAAGCTTTAAAATAAGTATAAATAAATACAGTTTTTAAATAATATTTCATCTCTAGGCGTTGGAATCATTCATATGAACTGCGCATGCGCACAAGGAAATGTTTTATTTACTTTTGCCGATGTTCACTTTTTTTGTATTCTGTCAATTTTTGTTTAATTTAGTTACTTTTTTGCATATACTTTCTTTTATGCTTCTGTCTAAAACTCTGGAATATTTTTGATTATCATTCTAATACTTCGAAACTTAACAATGTTTACCAGGGGTGTTTTTAAAACAGCTGTTAATTATGTTTGTGTGTAGCTTTGATTATGTTTGTGTTTGGCTTTGAGAAAAAATAATTTTGTAAAGGTTTTTTTGGTCTTTTATGCTAAAATAGCACTTAAAATCAAAAAAGGAAACAAAAACTTACCTGTAAATAGCATACTTTTTTTATAAATTGGTCAATTTGAAGTAATTTTTAATGAAATTTACCTAAAGCACCTATCACTCTGCACAAAATCTTAAAGCTAATATTTTAATTTCCTTTTCACACGTGATATATATTACAGTTATCTTCAAAATGACGTACTTTAAATTACTTTAAATATTTCAATTGGGGGGGGGGTACAGTTTATTCTTTCATAATTTTTTATTATCATTCTCAAGTAGGAATTAAGGTGACTGTCTACATTCGGAGTCAATTTTTTTAAAGGTTTTATCATCTTTTATGGTAAAATAGCACTTAAAAATTAAAGAAACAAAAACTTACCTGTAAATAGCATACTTTTTTTAATTTAGTCAATTTGAAGTAATTTTAATGAAATTTAGCTAAAATGTCTATTACTGCACAAAATCCTAATGCTACTATTTTAATTTCCTTCTCACATGTGATATATATTACAGTTATCTTCAAAATGACGTACAATCTAAGAGGAAATTTTAAAATGCAAAAATAATACATTCAGTTTTATGTTCCAATATTAAAATTCTCCCCGATTCGTCATTCCTTTCTTTATAAAAACAGCCGCAAATAAAAAACTTATACACCAATTATTGTTCTTTTTTTGTTTATTTCGTATTTGCTAAGCAAATTGTGTTATTATTGAATATTTTTGAAGGCCAGTGAAATATAATTGTTTTATTTACTTTTCTATTTTGCATTTAGTTAATTTTCCAATTGTTCAGAAATTAATTGTTAAAACAGAAATTATTACTTTAAATATTTCAATGGGCGGGGGGGGGGGTACAGTTTGTTCTTTCATCATTTTTTTATTATCATTCTCAAGTAGGAATTAAGGTGACTGTCTACGTTCGGAGTCAATTTTAAAAAAAAATAATTTTTTAAAGGTTTTTTTCATCTTTTATGGTAAAATGGCACTTAAAAATTAAAGAAACAAAAACTTACCTGTAAATAGCATACTTTTTTATAAATTGGTCAATTTGAAGTAATTTTTACTTTTCTATTTTACAATTAGTTAATTTTTTAATTATTCACAAATTAATTGTTAAAACAGAATTTATCACTTTAAATATTATTTCAATGGGGAGGGGGGAGGGGGTACAGTTTATTCTTTCCTCATTTTTTATTCTCATTCTCAAGTAGGAATTAAGGTGACTGTCTACGTTCTGAGTCAATTTTTTTAAAAATAACTTTTTAAAGGTTTTTTTAGTCTTTTATGGCAAAATAGCACATAAAAATTAAAAAAAGAAACAAAAACTTACCTGTAAATAGCATACTTTTTTATAAATTGGTCAATTTGAAGTAATTTTTAATTAAATTTAGCTAAAACACCTATGACTGCGCAAAATCCTATTACTATTATTTTAATTTCCTTCTCATTCCTTTTCAGATTTTAGTGGTTTATTATAAATGTATATATTTTATGTTTTACTTTCCAGGTTTTTTTGCTCCAATGATGAAAGGCTAAACTAGCTGAATTCTGACGAGTTTATTATAAATATATATTTTTTTGTATTGGGTTTTCTTTTTATTCATGCGTATAACATTTCATATGCTTTTTTTTCTGTTATTTATACTCTGTTTAGTTTTTAAATTGACTCTGGTTAACAATTATTCCCAAATTTGACATTTTTACTTTACAGCTTTTAGTGGTACAATGAAGAAAGGTTGCATCTACCTAAATTCTGAGATGTCTATAATGTTGACTATAGTGTTCTGAGATGACACTTTTTTTTTTACTATGTGATTTATGCTGTGTTTAGTGTTTAAATTGATTTTAGTTAACAAACATTCTTAAAATCCCGGGCAATGCCGGCTCGCCGGGGGGGGGGGGGGGGGGGGGGGATTTTTCTTCTGCCTGCGACTGTTTGCAGGACGAGGGATACGTATCCACAAAATTTAAATAGCTTTATATGTTGTATTTTAGTATTTCCATTCTTTGACAATGATTGCTGAAGGGAGCGTGTCCCTAAACCGACCGGCTAGACGGGCGAAGCACGGCTAAGTAAATTTGACATTTTTACTTTTCGGATTTTAGTGTTACAATGATGAAAGGCTGAAATTCTGAGATATGTATAGCATTTCACATATATTTTTTCTATGTTAATTATACTGTGTTAATTTTTAAATTGATTTAGGTTAACAAACATTCTTAAAATCCCGGGCATCGCCGGGTACTTCAACTAATATACCAATAAAGGAAATATTTCTAATAGGGTTTTTCTTTCAAGGAGCTTTAATTTATGACTGTTGACAATTGTAGCTTCGACAGTTGTAGCTCAAAAAAGTTTTATCTACCTCGGGTGTCTGATTTTACACATGGATACTGGATTTAAAGACTAGCCACTTAACAGCTTATGTCATTAACTCTATTACATCTGAGCCTATGAGCTCTGACTGTGTACATATGATTAGTGCTTTACGAAACAGCTAACCAGTCAAGCTGATGAGGAAAAGACCAGAGTATGAAGTTCGATATTCATAGTCAAGTCTCTTAGTCTACGAGGAGCCTCATTATATTTCAATGATATTCATTAGGGAGAAGTAATCTGTTAATTTGTTAGATCTTGATAGATGGTATGTTCGTCTAACAGAAGATTTTGAAAAGCACTCCTGATTACGGATAAGATGAAGACCAAGCAAAGTTAATGCTTTTTATCTGTCAAAGGGTTAATGAATCGTGTACCGTAAGTATAAAAACAATGAAAAAATGTTGCCAAATAATCAATATCCAGTCCTTTTGTTTCAATGCAGTAAGGCATTAAAAATTGCAAACAAATATAAGGAGAATTTGTTTACTAGAATAATACAAAAGAATGGTTTTTAGGGGTATATGAAGAAACATCTATTGCCAAAGAAGGTCGAGGATTTTTGTCGGAAATGGTATTACTGACTTCAGGGAGAATTGCCAAGGGGATTAATGATAACGCCAGTTAAGATGGATAAGAACTTGATTAGGATTTTGTATTGATTCCTTCCACTATATAGTATGTATAATCCGCCTTAGGTAATACTCTTCAAAAAATGTGTTAATTTAATTATGGTAAAAATCTTTGGGGCTAAACCTGACCCTCTTGGCGATGTTAAAATTATAAATGTCTGATTCACCTCTGAAATTTATATTTTAAATATATCAAGTAGTCATACTTTATTCGCAAAATTAGACATATATATATTCCATTTTAAAATAATTAATTAAAAGAAAATTTTATAACAGATGCAATAAAACTAAACATGGCTAGTACTAGATATTAAAACGTAGAAACTTTTAGTTAAGTATTATAATTTCATTGGCGCAATTTCATTTCATAAGATTTCTGTATGTTAAAATGTTTGTAAGTTCTAAACTAATGTAAATTTGATGAATGAAGGCTGATTTAAATGACTATCAAGATTTCTGTAGATTTACTGTTACATAAACATATAAATATTCCTGAAATTATCTATGAAATTAAACAAAAGCGTATCAGTATAAAGTATATATATTCAAAGAATATAGATATAGGGATCTTTCAGTTTTGAAAATTTTACAATATCTGAAGCTAGATATAATACCTTAATCAAATTTAATCCAATTTGCATGTTTTTAACGATTCAATTATTTAAGCTTGATATAAAGAATTTTTTATTGTTGCTAAATTTTCATCGTATTTTTATACAAATTTTAAGAATGAATAGGCAAAATTTCTATGGCAAAATTCGATTCAAATACACCTCTCTTAACTTTTCAATTTTTGAGTAATTTTGTTTCTTATTCTCTGATTTAATGTATCTGAAATACACGCCAATTAGTTCTCAAATTAATTGTATCCTATTTCTTAAAACTAATGCGGAAAGACATTCGCCTATAGTACACCGCAGTTTTGCTGGCCATTTTATTATGGGGGCCCCATATAGGCGGACCAGCCTCATCCCCTATGAAGGGACGACACAAACGGAGGCCTTTTAGAGGCGCGATGCCGGGATTCGATCCGAGCACCCTCAGCACAGAAAGCCAGCGCGCTGTACCACAAGGTCACCACAGTCCAATTTCATCTTGTTTTTTAAACGAAAAACCCATAATGCAGAAAAAAACACATTTTTTTACCCTATTCCCGTCTCTAGTTTCACCATCAATCGATAAGCAGATCAATAAAGTGATAAATACTTTAAAATACATTGGAGTTCCGATAATCCGAAATGATTGGGACCAGACCATTTTAGGATTAACAATTTTTTCGGATTAAGTGAAACCATTCTTAAAATAAGCTTCATTTACATAAGAACGTGTGATTACATAAATATTACATATTACGTGTGATTACATGGCTTATTTTATAAGGCCTGTCTAAACATAATCAAATCTCGGAACGAAAAAGGTGATAAGAGAGAGGAACATTGCATAGTACAGTACAGTAGAGTGTAAGTTGTTCTAACGATACGTTACAATGCTCGACAGCTGGATTTTAGACGATCAGCAGATTGTTGATATGGTTTTGAAAGAACCTGTCAACGTCTCAGACGAGTGTGAAGGTGAAGCAGACGGTAACAGCGAGCAGAGGGTATCCCACTCAGGCGCCGCGGCTGCATTTGATGTAGCGCTACGATACGTAGAGCAACAGTCCACCGCATCTCCAGCGGACACCATTTTTCTGACGCGTTGGCGTAATTTGGCTTCAAGGGAGGAGTATTCTTCTCTTCGACAAAAAGATTTAAGATATTTTTTCAAAGCAATGTAGTTAAGTAACAATTAGTTTTGTACATTGTCTAACTTTCTTGTAATTTTCAGAAATATACTTTATATTACTTTGTACCACTGTGGTTTTATTGTAACTTTAGTTCTTTTAGCTTTTGATTTCGGATTAAGCGGACTTTCGGATTACCGAAGTTTGGATTATCGGGACTCCACTGTATTACTGTTTAGACTACCGCTATTTTCTCCGTCCCTCTGTGGATTAGCCAGAAATTCCTCGTCAAAAATCACCGTCAGTTGAATAGAAATCACTAAATATCTTAAATTTTATAAATACGATGTTGATAATTTTACGGAGACAATCGTTTAAGATGCTCTGCGATCTAAAGAAGGACTAGTGTCTAACAGTAGACACTATTTTATTCATTTATGATTTTCTCCAAAATTTGGCCTCGCATAACGTCAAACGATCAACAAAATTCATTAAGGAAACCGAATTTTTCAAAAAATCTGATGTACTTGAAAATTGCCACCGTATTTTTGTAAATTATTCGTTCCCATGATATAACTGTTTACATGAAAGACATAAATCATGCGTACAACTGTTAAATGAATATGGGAAAGATTTATTGTATATTTAAAATTTAGACTTTCTTGCATCATGTATAATGCAATACAGATTTACATCTTATATATCTTTAGGAAACAAATGGTTACTTGTATATGACTTAACTAGATTTCGTAAGTAATAATTTTTAACTCCTTTGTATAGCAAGATTTTCAACTTCAATTTTGCAAGGAATAGTTATTTATAAAGTAACGTAGAAAGATTTTAGTCTTCTCGATCATTATTTTTCAATTTGGCTAAAGAATACGTTAATATTTCTACAAGGTTACTTTATAATATTGCTTAGGCATTAAACGCATGCATGCATGTATCTAAAGGGTTACCTTGTGTACAAATTTAACACGTGTACTTACATATACAAATATTTTATTATAATAAATATGGGCAAATTTATAAAGGATTTTGCGGACATTTAATTACACGCAAAAGTGTAAAATATACACATGAACTCATGTGTAAAAATATTTTTATGCCATAAATATTAAATTGTCCTGTGAATTTTAATCCATTTATATATATATATATATATATATATATATATATATAAACTAAACTCACGGAGCAAACAGTCCGATGTGGAACAGGGCCGGCGGTGCCCATCTCCGCTTTCTTGACCTTGGGGCTTGGAGTGCCATACAGCATATGTCTTAGTCAGGTGGTCAGCCTGACGTGTGACCCCAGAGTTTAGTTACCAAGCATGCTTGGTCCTCATTTTATCGACCCACTCAAGGGATTATAGGCTAAGTCGTCCTTACCCAGTCACAGGGTCGAACCCTGGACCTGTGGGATGGCAGCTTGACGCTCTTAACCACTACGCCACCGGGTTTCATCCATTCATATATATATATATATATATATATATATATATATATATATATATATATATATATATATATATATATATATATATATATATATATATATATATATATATATATATATATATATATATATATATATATATATATATATATATATATATATATATATATATATATATATATATATATATATATATATAAAAATTTTATCTTACAAAAAATATATTTTTCCTATAATTTGTTAAAACTTTGTTTAAATCCATAATTTCTTCTATTCGTTGTTTCTATTGTTTGAGAAACGTACTTAAACATGTTGTTGTTGTATTTGACCATTTTGTATCTACTTTCGAGAAACGTGTTCAAATACAGAGAGGAAGAAAAGTTTGAGTATATTTTATCGTGTGTATGAAACAAATATATCCATCTTTATATTTGCGCATTCCATTTTAATATAATTTATAAATTAATGAAAAATTAATTATAAATGCTTCTAACCACTGTTTCTAGGGTTTACATGCATACTTGGGTCAAACATAGTTACGAAATTACAAAAGTAAGCCAGTGTAAAGTTCATATTTGATCAGATTCTACCTATGTTTCAGAAACGTGAAAAAACACTGGAAAGGAAGAAAAGTTTTCCTAATTTTTTAAAGAAAGGTTTGAAGGAATTTTTGGTTGTACGTATGTGTATAAAATAACTGCATAGATCTCAATGTTTGCGAGTGATTTTGGAATATAATTTACTTGTTATCACTTCTGTCTAATGTCTCTATGGTTTTAGAAACTTTTTTTACCAATTATAATCAAGAGTAATCGAAAGTAATCCAGGGAAATGTTCATATTTGACCACATTTCAACTAATTTTCAGAAACGGAGAGACACACTCAGTAATGAAAAATGTTCTCCTTATTCTTTAATTGTTACCACTTCTAGTCAATGTCTCTATGGTTTAAAAAATATTTTGTTGACCAATTAGAAAGAAGTGTGAATGAAAGTAAGGGCAGGATAATGTTCGTATTTGAGCACATTTCAACTAGTTTTCGGAAACAGAGAGACACACTCTGTAAAGAAAAAATGTCCTCCTTATCCTTGTTATCACTTCTAGCGAATGTCTCTACGGTTTAAGAAAACATTTTTGACCAATTATAATCAAGAGTAAAAGAATGTAAGCCAGGGTAATGTTCATATTTCACAACATTTCAACTAGCTTTCGGAAACGGAGAGACATACTCAGTAAAGAAAAAAATGTCCTCCTTATCCTTGAAAAAAAAGGTTTGCAGATGAAATTTTGTGGTAGTAGAGGAAATGGAATTTAGAGAAATAGATGTTTTTAGCTATTTAGGATTTTCAATGTCGATTACGTAATGATTTTTATTAAAATAAGCTTAGGAAACAATCAGGACATACAACGGGAATAAATTAAAATCAATCTTCACAAACATCTATAAACGAATCAGTAGTCGCTGCTGTAATCCTAATACATCCTTTAGAAAAAAAGCAAAGACAATGGGACACAATATAGAAAACTATTTTAACACTTGAAACACGAGAAGTTTTTTCTTACTAAAAAGACTGAACGCCGTCATTTTGACGGTTAAAAATAAAATCAAAAATTTTAAATATTTAATGTTTTTTTTTAAATGGTTAAATACTTTAAATTTTTAAGTATTTAATACCAATATAAAATAATTTAGTATATATTTAGATATATTTTCATGCAGGTATGCCTAACTGAGTACTTGGTATGGTTTATGCGTAAAAATATATGCATGATTTGTGCACTCATTATTTTTCAACACCAATATTTCTGTTATTTGCAAAAGGGGGAAGAGATGAAAAGTAACTAACAATTTTCCAATATTCTTCTAAATATTTCTGCCTGTTTTCTATACTTCCGTCAAATTGACGGATTTCAGTCTTAGTAGGTATGCAACACATTTTCTCCCCCTTTTTATTATCGAATATAATTTTGTAAATGTGTGTACAGACATTGCGCCCAATAGTATGTCTAAAACCTTCAAATTGACCGCAGTCGTCTTTTTAGTGTTAAAATATTTGAGTTAAAAAAACTTTGAAACAAGTAACTCAAAGAGGAGAAGTTGGGACAGACGTCTGAAGAGGCCAAGACTTACCAGTAGCTGAAGAGCCATCACTGATGATGATGATAACTTTGCAATAGTGTACCATCATTTAGATATTTTCAGTCAAACTCTAGAAAAAGTTACACGCCAACTGTTTATTAAAATTTTTAGGTTACATAAAGTTTTAAAAGAACTAAGCAGTATCTTAATCATAACACGGCTAAAGGAAAAGCAGCAGAAACTATATAAAAAAGTCTTGGAATTTCCTTCCTAACGTTAACTAGAAAAAATCTTCTAACAAACTGAGGTATGAATTTAATTAAAATCAAAATGATCCAGTTCTTGGCTTGAAAAGGAAAGCATGCTTAAAAACTTTCATTTCTTGTGTTTCTTAATTAAAGTTTAAAATTACAACCATACCAATGCTGACGGGAAAAAAACAAAGTCCAGATTTATATTAAAAATCTACTGAAAAAATACATTTAAATAACTAAAACCTACAACAGAGTCATGAGAAAATATTTTAATTAAATCAGAAAAGGTGGAAAATTCACTGTATTTCGAGAAGCTGCTTCTTTTTAACTGAAATTTGATATTTTGTTTATGTCGAATTAGAGATCAATACATTATTATTAAATTAAAAACTGTTTTCCCATTGATTTTGCTATAAAATTACAGAGAGTTATAGGCATTGATATACACTAAAGACGATATTTTATTTCAATTCCGAATTGAATGTACATATTGCATACAAAATATTTAGTATTGTAGTTTGCAGCATGTCTCTCAACATAAAAATAAAAGATAAAACAGTATCTCATGCCTCTCATTTCTATTTTAAGGGACGGTGGACGTTAAAATTTATTTATTTTTACTTTGTATCATAGAAATATGAAATGTTGTACACATATATATAATATTGTTAGTAATATTATCATATATATATATATATACATATATATATATATATATATATATATATATATATATATATATATATATATATATATATATATATATATATATATATATATGACAGGCGTTGGCTTTTGCCTGCTATTATGTCGTTTGCAGTCTTCTTGTTTTACAGTCCATGGCATCGAGGGAAGGCATACACTCAAAAAGTACTCAGCATCGTCTAAATTAAGTAGAGTTTATTCAGTCCAATGTCATATAAACCACCTCTCTAGATCTACGCATTTCATTATTCGCCATTTCTTTTTTAGAGCCGCGGCGAAATACACATCTGATAGCATCGACTTCTATTCCGCGCTCTGCCCAAATTCGCGAGCATCTCCGCGCGCCAACTCTCCCTGCACATGCGCAGAGCCCGAATCAGACATCTTTCAAGGCTAAAATGTAAATGTTTCCTCCTCGACCGCAGAACCCAGAGGCGCGACAAGATTACATAATGAAAAGGGAACTTCCCTTTCCCAATTCGCGTCTTGAAATACGAACAATTAGAGGCGAATTACGCCACGAATATTATTTAATTCCCAAGCCCCCTTTAAATTTAGAATAATCATTCCTTTCCCACTAAATCCTTTACACACACACACACACACACACACAAACACACACACACACACATATATATATATATATATATATATATATATATACCCAACAAACACAGAGGCATCGGGCCGGGGTCGGAAGGTTCCGGCTAGCCGATTTCTCCATTGCCGGGCCGGCGCATTAGGTCAGTATCGTTTCCGTCACGGCCGTGTCCTCTCGCCCGCGACTACCCCGTCGAGTTTTGGGCCGCTTCCGGTAGGAATAGAGCCATCGTTCATCCGACTACGAACCGTCAGACAGCCGCGACGAAGCCATCAATGTGGATAGAAAGCCGTCGCGTAACCGGAGGTTGACGGGCCGGTTACGGGAGCAATAATTGGTGCCGACAGGCCGTCAAGTACCCATCTCGCAGCCAGCAAAGCGCCGTGAATCAGGGCAACTCGCCAGTAGTGAGCCGGAATCGGAATACCGGCAGATTTTCAAAGTTTTTCGTAGAACCCTTTCTTTCACATGCTTTTTATTTTTATTAATGAGATTGTTTTTAACCTTTATATATAATATGATCTGATATCTACCCTTTCACTTTATTTTTTTTCTGGCTCTCCATGTATAACTAGTATTGATATTTTTAACTGTTCCCCTTTTCTCGTGTATTTTCAGGTAATAGTAAATATTAATCTCTGCTATTACCTAAAATTTTTATTCAGAATAATTCCTGAAAATCAGGAATTACCCGATTATATAATCTTAATTTATATAATTTATTTGAAAATTATTAAAAATTAAAATTGAATGTAGTTCAATGTTTTATGAATTTTATTCAGTCTTTTTTTTTAGTAGTTGACAAGTGAAAAAAATGTTTCATTGTTTTGCATATCAAAGAGTGATTCGTTGTTAAATCTTAGCTGTTCATGAAATATCTTTTTTGAGACATCTTCAAATAGGTCTTGAAAAGTTTATTCTTTGGAAATAAAAAAAAATAATATTCTGTCATCCTACAGTCTTATCATATTGTGGAATATGATAAGACTGAAAATTAAACATACCTTTCGGTCATTGTCCAATGATGGTATATTTAAAAAAATGTTGAAAATAAAAAAAATCCCACACAGTCGAGCAGCGGAGAGATAGCAGATGTGGTGTTTCTAATCCCTGGTGTAGGAACTCCCTGGTGTAGGAAAAATTATAACTCCCTGGTGTAGGAAAGCATACACCGAGTCCAAGAGATCCCGCCGTAAAAGAGAATCACAGACAAAATCCTCCTCAACCGACAGCTGTCTCAAAGAGACGCCCATACATTCTGTGAGTAGAAGTGGGGAAAGAGCAATGACAAACAGAAAAAGATTTCTCCCCCTCCACGAATTTCATTCTACGGAGGTGTTCGCTTCTAAGTCCCGCCATGGCCGCAAATGTCCAACCTCGAAGTAGAGAAATAATACAGCAACTGTGTCGAAGTATAATTGGTGTAAATAGCGTGAGCTAAAGTTTCGCCAAAGTTTCGCCAAAGACTTAGATGACGGAAAATCGCCAATCTGTGTACGTCGTGATCGCACGCTCGCCAAACGTATTTTGTCAATAGATCGCTGAACTTATATTTATATGTGTCGTAATTTACACGGACATCGAAAAATTTAAAACAGTATTTTGGGGGGCTGGGACTGAAAAAATCTCTTCTGGAATAAAAGTCTTTTTGAGTCCATAGACACTTTTCTTTTATTAATTTTTATTTTTATTTTCTGGAAATATTTTTTTTTTAGCTTTCTTGTGATCAAAATGTTTATGCTTTAAAACAAATACTTAGATTCTGATTTTTCAGCTTCCATCAAAGAATTTTCAGCTACGGCTTAAAATACATGAAAAGTTAAATCAATTTTTTAGACTAAATTAGCCATGTTTCAGAATTTCAATAATGTGAAATACTACTTTTCATGCGGGAAAAAAATCCTTTTATGTAGACGATCAGCTTAAAGCGTTAAAAATACATATTAGATAAAGATTAGGTTAGTAAAAAATTATAAAGATTTTTTTTTTCCCTGAGGCTTTGAAATTTCTTGTAACTTCTCGTTGAAAGCTTTTAATAGATGGCTCTCTGAACCCCTTGAAACGATTTAATGGATGCCACTGGCCTAATAATTTTTAAGAAAGTTAGAATTAAATTTTCTCATTCTGGAATGTATACATGTGTAGGGGGGACTACAGAATGCCTGAAATAAATAGGAAGAGAGGAAATATTTACGTGAAAATGAAATTAATGACTACCGAAGATGTAAACATCTATCTATCAAAATTTTCTAAATTATCTGCCAGTGTAAATACAGAGGCTGTTCGCACAATTTTTAGACGATTTTGGTAAGCGGTAATAAAAAATCGTTTGCTGCAAAAGAAATAATTGCAATTGAACTATGTTTTTGAAAGTCAAAATTATCGTCTGCGGCTTGAAAGTTTTGTTTTTATTCAAAATGGCGTTTTTAACAAAGCAGTGGTTCGAAGGCTACATTTATGCTCTTTCCGAAGAGAAATATGTATACTCCGTTATCCAAAAACGATGTGAGAGTCATGGTTTTGTGATATCTAAAGCGTCGATAGGTAATATCGTCAACAAGAAAGGAAAAAATCGTCAAATTGGAGCCTCAAGTGGGACAAAAATTCCAAACAAGTATCCAAGGAAAAAACGGACATCTTCAACTATTGCAAAGGTACGTTGTTTAATGTTAAAAGAAAATCCCCCTAGTCAAAGGACAGTTGCAAAATCATTAAAATGCTCGGTGTCCACTGTAAACAAAATGATAAACGTTGATTTAAATCTTAAGAAAGCGAAAAAACGCAATGTGCATCGTCTTCTTCCAAATCATATCGCTGAACGCAGGACACGCTGCAGAATTCTATATGAGAAACACTTATCCAAATAAAAATGGAAAACAATTGTCACAATAGATGAATCATGGGTGTATTTAAATGACTGCAACAAAAAAAAAGCCATTTATTATCATAAAAGGGGAGAAAAAAATTTAAGTACATGGTTCAAAGAATCGAATTAAAGTTTTTCTAAGGGATTCATGATTGTTGCTGGTTTTTCTTATAATGGCAAGTTAAAAATAAAGAGAGTGGAAAAAAATGTCAAGATTGACTCCAAATACTATCAGGAACATATTTTATTGCCAATTTTTCTGAATGAAATACCATCGTTTCACCCACAGTGCCATCAATCTGTGAGACTCCATCAGGACAAAGCTAGCAGTCACACATCAAAATCCACTGTAAATTTCCTAAAAGAAATGGAACAAAAAACTGGTATCAAGGCCATACCCTTCACTGATATCCCTACTAAATCTACCGATGTAACACCTATGGATTTTTGTGCTTTCGGACTTTTAAAATTTGCATTATCCAAACGTCGTCCCAAAACCCTTACAGGACTCTGGAAAGCTGTTCAGGAGGAATGGGATAGAATACCTCTTCTGACACTTCAAAAGGCATTATTATCCTGGAAATTGTGGTGTCGAAAGATAGTTCAGAATAAGGGATGTCAAATAAAACATTTAAAACACAAGAATTTTATGTAATTTAGTTTTGTGAATACAATATACATCGTCTAAAAAATGTGTGAACAGCCTCTGTAGCATCATTATTCTTAATATATATTAAGCACATTTGCGACGTTTCAAGAAAAAAAATCATTAAAAAAACAAATTACGTTCTTTACATGTTTATTTTTTATCAGTGATTTCGCATTTTTTCTTTTTTAAGTCAAGATGTTGGTATCAAAATGTTGTATTGATATTAGGAGTTTAGATGTACAGAAGGTCGTTCGCACTTTATGGAAACGATTTTGAAATTTAATTTTTATGTATAAACGTCGTATTTTTTTTCGGCGATTTGCTTCTATCTGATAGCCATGGTTCTTTACAATAGTTCTAGCTCGAATTTTCCATGAAAGTTAACTTTTTCTTAGTATTGTCATGTCAATTTCACCCCATTCCTCTTGGACCGTTTTCCAAAGTCCGTTCAGTGTTCTTGGATGCCGTTTTGTAAGTCTCGTTTTAATAAACCGAAAGCGCAAAAGTCCATTGGAGAAGCGTCAGGTTATTTTACAGGTATTTCATTAAATGGGATACACTTTATTCCTGGTTCTGATTCTTTCTTTACTAAATAAGCGACAGTTGATTTAGTTGTAAGTCTCGTTTTAATAAACCGAAAGCGCAAAAGTCCATTGGAGAAGCGTCAGATTATTTTACAGGTATTTCATTAAATGGGATACATTTTATTCCTGGTTCTGATTCTTTCTTTACTAAATAAGCGACAGTTGATTTAGACGTGTGACTTGAGGTTTTGATCATATGAGGCGCAACTTTATCAATTTCCTTTCCATATAAGGCTGAAATTTCTTCTTCAAAAATTGGTTCTAAAATATTCTGCTGATAGTAGAGTGAATTAATTTTGGCTTTACGTGAGACTTTTTTGATTTTTAATTTGCCGTTGTAACAAAATCGTGCAACTATCTAGAATCCCTTTCGGAACTTTTCTGTACACTGACAAAGTCATTTCGTACGGTCATTTCCGTCAGTTGAGCAAAATAAAATTGATCTTTTTTTATTACTGTCACTTAAATATACCCATGCAACATCGAGTGTTACCACAAATTTCCATTTTTCAGCAGCTAAGTGTTTTACATATAATTTTCTACAATTTGTTTTCCTTTCAGCAATATGCTTTGGTAAAAGCAGATGAACTTTAGTTTTAAACATATTTTTAACTTCAAATCATTATGAATGATTTTACTTACAGTGCCAGAATACATTCCTAGTTTCGATTCAATGGATCTTTAAGGCGGCGGATTTTTTTTAGGATCAGAGACTTCCCTTTCTCGATATTTACCTGCGTTCGAACAGTTTTAGGGTGAGGTTTCGAGGTCATGTTTTCATTTTTACTTTCACTTAGACTTTTTTCCCTTTCAAATTTAATGTATTAGAAATACCTTTTTTTTTAAATGCCATAACCGCGATTTTTAGACCGCTTTATAATTTGTTAATACGAATATTTCACCTCGGAAAGCACAGTTACGTAACCTTCGAGCCATCTATCAATTTTATGGGCCATTTTCAAAATAAATCTTTTATTTTACATTCCAATCAAAACAAAACAGAAGTAGGCAATTATTCTGAAGTTGCCAAACTTTTATCTCAAAATGCAAACGACAGAAATAAAGTACACAATCGTTTCCATAAAGTGCGAACGACCTTCTGTATATTTGAGATAGTCATTTTATTTAACTGGCATCTGTTTTTCAACTGTAAAAAGGGAGAATGGGTTTTTTAAGTCTTAAATCTTGACAAAAAGTTTCATATAGTATTAAAGGAGTGAGGATGGGTAAGAAAAATACTTCTGATTAAATCCTTCACCGATTTAACTTGCTTGCGCTTGACGTAGAGAAAGACGTTTTTAGTGACTCATGTAATTGAACTCAGTGCCTCGATCATTTATTTTTTTTTTCAGCGTATCAGCGACTACGAAAGTATGTATTATAATTATTGTATGTTACCTAACTGCATATATTGATCTAATAAGTAAAGATAAATTTGAAGAGAATCACTATTCTTGGCTTGCACCAAAAACTATTAACTTTTGGAAATTTAAATAGTTACATTCATTAATTTTAAGGCCAAAAATCTTAAATAATATCTTACAAGTCCAGTTCTTAAAGAAATTAATTAATTTTTTACTCAAAAATGGATGGCTCACTATTATGATATTACAGATTTTTTTTCTTTTTCTTAAAAAAATATGATTTTGAAAAATTAGGAACCCATAAGACGGGCACCTAATTTTTCAACCTTTGCCTCTGACGGACTGCCGAGCGAGGGCAACGCCTCCTTCTCACTTGAGGCACTGCCCTCTAGAAGGCCCCTCAACGCCGCTGAATTCTGGGATGTTGTTTATCGTGAAAACAGCATATGCTTTTTAAACCTAAAGATTGATTTTTCAAATGTTTCTTTGTTATATTCTGTGCAGGTGAATGAAAAATTACAATTAAGTGTTTCATACAAAGGTGAAGAAATTGGTTTTTTGAATAAATTTAAATTTCCTTTATTAATAAAAAATGTTAATGTTTTGTATAATATTTTGAATGAAGTTGAGGGTATTAATCGAAATGAGCTCAAAAGTAACCCTATCCTTGTGTAGACTTAATTTTAAGTATGTTAAAGAATTTAGATACAGTAGTTGAAGATAATAAGAAATCTTATTTGGAGTTCCTCAAAGAGCAGCTTACTTTACTCTTTACTAAACCAGAGAAGTACAGCTATTCACCTGAAACTTTAATATTTTCATCAATGTTTTTCTTATTATCTCCTTCTGCTTATAAATTTATAAGACAAAGTGGGCATATTACATTACCTCATCCAACAACCATTAATAGACTGAGTGCTAAATTTAATGTAAATCCTTTAAATGAAATTAATGATACAAATTTTTTAGCCTATGCAAAGCATAGGGCACTTACTTTAGAAAAACAAGAATTGTATGTTTCACTTATGATTGATGAAATTCATTTAAAAGAATGTTACGATTATAAAGGAGGAAATATTGTTGGTTTTGCAAATGATGACATTGAATGTGCAACTAGTGCACATGTCTTCAAAAAGATTTCATGCTACACTTGTAAATATTTTTGGGAATGAGGCTTTAGGTATTGAATTAACGCTTAATAATAATTTGGATCATGAGCTTTAAGATTAAAATATCTATGAATAAACATAAAATACAAGATACTATCTTTTATGTACTATAAAATACAAAATAAATAAAAGATAAAGTAAAATACAAAATAAAGATATTATCTATCAAGATAATCTTTTCTTTATTTTGTATTTTTATAGTCAGATATTTAGTTAAATCTTTTTTTTCCAATTTGCATTTTTTTACACTTTATTTAAATAATATTTATTATTTTGTAATTCCTAAGAAAAAAGTATGCGATATTACGGAAATTTTCACTTTACCTAATATTGTATTCTATAAAATGCCCATAGCTGGCTATATATATAGTCTAAAATTTCAAACACACATTGTGCTAAAAAAAATTAAGTATCGTATCGATGAATTTTTAATTTATTCGGCAACTACGAATTTGATATAGTTTTTTTTTTACACTATTATTATAATGCAAAATTAATAGAGGAGAAAATAAATCTTGACATCTAATGTTAAATACAATTTCCAAAGTTTGCATTTTCCTGTTAAAATGATCTAGTATAATCAGTTTTAGAAAATAACTATCTGTTTAGTGCGTATTTCTTTTCGCATCGCTCGCTACGACAGCTGAAAACGAGTACGATGTTGTCAGGAGAATCGCCTACAGCAGTGACGTCACGAATCCAGCGCAAAGGCTTTGTGATCTAGAGGGCAGTGCTTGAGGGGGTGTTGGCGAGAGAGAGCATTCCCCATATGTTTTAGATGCGAGGGAAGAAATTATTCTCCCCAATTCTGAGAAAAAGGGGCCTTCTACGTGCCACCTGCAAACAAAGTGTGTCCACACAAGGGGGGGAGGGGGGGGAGAAAGAAAACGACTTCTCAGAAAGAGTTGGCTTGCGCCGTTAAGACCCCATGTGAGAGAACAAAGAATCTATTCTGAGTGGATAACGAACAGTCTGTCGAGAAAGCAAGCTGATCGGTTGAATTTACTGTTAGATTTTTAAGTTCGATTCCGGTATACGAGCAAACTGCTCGGGTGAAATTCGGATGAAATCCGACGAACAGTGACATTTCTCCGTTAAAGACCGTGAATGGTCTTGGTTGAGTAATTATCTCAATAAATTATTACTATTATTAACTAATATCGCTTAAAAGCCTTTTATTCCCGAATTTTCGCCTAAAAGTAGAAAAAAAATATTTTCACATTTATTCGCATGTATTTCGTAAATACGAAAATTTAGTATCCCTACTAAGTATCCTACCTCATTGTACTCGGTGACAGTGATACATTATATAAGCACTATCAGAGACTAAATAGATGCCGATGTTTGGTACGTGAAAGAAAGTGCATTTCTTGTGGGCATTTCTCATGGGTGAATGGAACAGATTGTATTTAAATTTTACCTCTGCGAAGCTATTAGTAATTTTTTTTGAAAAAAATTAAATATTGATCTGAATCTGAATGTTTTTATCTGTTTATGAAAAATAATCAACAACGAGAAAAATATTTTTTTTCTTCTAACTTTAAAAAATTTAGAAAATATTATATGACTGCAAAATTGTTATTCAAACTGAAACATGAAATTATCCTAAAAAGCATTTTTATTTTCATTAAACAAGTGCAGCTGTGAAGGTGAAGACTTGCATCACAAACAAGATATACGCAGAATACTTATATGAAGAAAATAATTAGTACACTATCTATTTACTAGCACATTAAAAGCTACTAAAATACTCTCAACATTTACATACGTACAAACACACACTTTCTAATTTAATCTCTGATGACTTTTTTTTTTTTTTTTTTTTTTTTATGAAGCGTTTTCGGAAAATATGAATATGGTTCATATCAATGGGTGTTAGAACTTTACATCTACGTTGGTCAGCTATGTGAAATTTATTTGCAGCCAACAATATTTTTATTTTATTTCCTCGAATCATTCTATATTGTTCTATACATCACTAGGTATAAAGTATGCGAATAAATACTGTTAAAAATGACGAATATAATTCAATGTAAATCAATATTTTAATAACAATATTTTGACTGTATAGAGCAGGGGTGGCCAAAGGGTTTGGCCACCACTGGTATAGAAATATAAAAAGGTATGATATGTTTTTAGTGTTTAATCTGTTAAACACTTATTAAAATCCATTAAAGACTCAATTCGTTAAAAGAGAACTGTCACTCGAAGCTCGAAGTATTTTATTTTATGCTATGGATATATCTATATTCTAATAAATAAAAACGGTAGTGTTATTCATTGCAAAATCAGTACACTTACCCCCCCCTCCCCAAAAAAAGAAAAAAAAGCGCTGAAAATAAACGAAAATGGTCATTTTTATGTAAAAAAATTACTTTAAGTGCAGCGCCACGAACACCATCACCGAAAAATTTGTGTAGTCCAAATA
Source organism: Dolomedes plantarius (assembly GCA_907164885.2). NCBI lineage: Eukaryota > Metazoa > Arthropoda > Arachnida > Araneae > Dolomedidae > Dolomedes > Dolomedes plantarius. The sequence goes on from OU015490.1 coordinate 236,961,533, forward strand.
AGTGTAACCCAGTGGTCTACCGAAAAAGGAAATGAAGCACCTACCGAAATTCTTATTGGCGATAAGTATCTGCTGGTAGGGTTGCCAGCTAAATCGAAGAGAACCAGGGTTTGAAATGAAGCCCTGATAGATACCCGATTTGGCATCCAAGAGAGTCTGCCGAAAAGTCCGTCTTAATCAAAATGATAAACAAATTTAGGCAGGTACTACTCTTTGCTCTCTTGTGCATAAACTCTTGATCGAAAAAATTATCCATTTGTAAGTGGATGTTTATTTCATTTCTATATAAAAGCCAAAAATAAATTAATATAATCTAATAATAGTTGATGTCTGTCAAAACATGACGGCTAGATAGTAAATGAATGTACTAATACACAAATTATATTCAACACATCATTGTCAAATGTTGAAAATCATAATAATGCGCAGAAACAAATTGTGATTAAGTGGATTCGTGCTTAGTGAGTATCTAAAGACAGATTTAAAAATGTCACTGAGCATGTGCAGAAAGCAATTTTTTTAAATTGTAAATTATCGCTAATTAAACAGCATGAAATAAACAATTTCCATGAGGTTTACTGTTGTATTTCCCAAATATAATTATCATAAATATAAATAAGGCAGAGATCGATCTAGAGAGACTTCTCGGAATAAACGTGTTTATCATTAAAACATGTCACTGAGCGTGCGCGGAAACAGTGAGTTTCTAAAGACAGATTTAAACATGCCACTGAGCATGCGCAAAAATCAATTGTAAATTACCGCTAATTAATAGAAATTGCTGTCACAAAAACCAAATTTAACAAATCTACAGATTACAGTCTTTCGTTTAAGACCAAAATGAAGTAAATTGATACAGTAGTTTTCTCTCACGGACTACCCAAAAAGTCGGCTTAGCAAATTAAATATATAGATGATATATATTATGCATATATCACATAGTATAACCGAAAGATTATATTATGTCAGCCGTATACTTCTGATATAATACAATCTTTTCATACAAGGAAAATTATGTGAATTTTCGTGCAAAACAAGTTTCACAAAAGTGAAATAAATATTTATGAAAAGTCTGCTTAATTTAATCTTCGACTTCCCTTTCAAATCCATAATTCTGATGCAGATTTCTGTTACTTGTGGTTACGAATCGGATTATCGATTACGGGACGTTATTGGGAAAACGGTTTCGGCTCGATTCCCATCCAACCAACACCGGCCCTCAAAAGGGTACACAATACGGGATTCCCCATCGGAGATTCGTAAATCACCCGGCAACGGTACGGATCATTTTCCCCGAGCCTATCGTTCTACCGGCGCCTCCAGAACCGGCCCGTCAAGTTGCCGTCAGTCTTGTGTTTGTTGGGTATATATATATATATAACCATAATTATAGAATACCTTAAAAGAAATTTCCAATCTTATTGTAATTTTAAGATTTAAAAAAAAATAAAAATTTATAAACATAATTTTAAAATACTCCCTGTGACTTAATTTTTCAGATATTTCCTAGATTTTACATTTTAATCACTTATAACTGTATTACAAACAAATCTGATTATGAATTATTTAATCTCTTGAACAGTTCATTTTTAAGAGTTTTTATTTTTAATTTCATCCCAATTTTCATCAACATGTTGCCTTTTAATAAGTTTCAAATAAAATTTCATTATCTTAATGAAGTTGAATTGTAAAATTCATACCCAGTTTCTTTGTAAACAGTACCAGGATTATTCCTTATCAGTTTCATGAATTTTGAACAAAAATTATGTCGCATGGAGCATTTAAAAAATCTAAAAACCTTCAAAATTCTGTTTTGAGAAAAATAGATTTAAAATCTATTACTACACTTACCTTTATTACTTACTTTGTAGAAGCTTCATAAAGGATTTATTAATTGAAAAAACTTTTTTGGTACTATATACCTTTAGAAATATATATTTATTTTACAATAATACCATCAATATTACAATAAAAAATATTTGCTCAAATAAAGGTCCATGGTGACCTTAATAGCTAAACTTGGTGTTAAATAAAGATTTCAAGGAGAAATGGTGACATTAGTATGTTTAAGCTGCTGCTTTTCGTTGTCTTCCTGGCAAAAAGTTACAACAGTTTTACAATACTCAAAGAAAAAATTTACAAGCCATTATTTACTTTATTTCTCTTGCATGCCCTTTCGAACCATGAAATTAAAATTTAACTAAAAAAACTAATCGGTGCAGCAAAACACTGGAAAATCCTTGTTCTAACTTTAAGTAGTTACGACATAATAATAAGCGTTGAACTATGATACATTGATGTCGTAGTTTTACGAGTTCCCATAACCGGCCCGTTAAGGATTAACACAAGTGGTAATTACTGATGATGAATGAGTTACACAAACTTTGATGATGATTTATTTTATGAGTTATATCCAGTGCATTCCGAATTAGGACTAACCGCCATTACAAATTGTTAAGTAATCATACGAACTCTATCTTAAGTTTTATGAGTTTCTAAATCCATGCTTTAAGGATTAATGCAAGCCGTAAGATAAAGTAAATCTGAGCAGTAAGCCAAATTGCTTTCCTTTATGGGAAAGACCTGTACCCTTCCCATCTTTAGAATATAATATTTCCCGATCATTTCCCATGCTCCCTAATCTGCACGTTTCTCCTGGATAAACTCGCTAATTAATGAAAGGATAAGTTTGCAAGAATTTATATTCTTTGCTTTTTACTTAATATCAGTCCTTTTAAGCGCAATTACCTTCCGTAAATCAATGAAAAATCAAATTCGTATGATTGAAACGGAGTTCAAAACGAAAACGAAACAAATTTTCTGAAATGCAAACAATTAGAGCAAACTTGAATGGATTGAAATTAACCTTAAGTACAGATACAGTTTCAAAATAAATACTAATATAAAGAAAACAAATTTAATACAAACTAAAGTTTGGTAGTAAATCAAGCATATTCATTGTTTAAGTTTGCCGGATTTTCATTCCATAAGCGTTAAAAAAAGTAATACTGCAAAACACAGGTTTCATGTAAAAATAGTTTTGATCTTAAAATCTTTCCTGATTTTATGAAGATTATCTAACTTTCTTGATATTTCTCTAAAACCTCTCAAAATGACAGATTTTTGATATTGGTAGAAATAGGTTTACATTACTATCTCTAAAGTTTAGTATAACGGTATATCTTATCTATATCTCCATTGTTACTGTTCTTCAAACTACCTTAAGAGATCTTCTACCGTACTATCAGGCCCAGATTTCCGCATGGGCAAGTGGGGCACTTGCCCAGGGCCCCCAAATTTATGGGGCCCCCTAATTTAGTATTAAGTTGTACATATTTTTGAAAATTTGGTTTTAGGTTAATTCATTAAAGGTGGGCAGTGGCGGATACAGAAAAAAATCCTGGGTGGGGCACAGTGCACCCACTATATTCATTTCAAAAGAAAATTTCCTGAATTTATTTATTAACATTAAAAGTAAATTAACACATTATTATTATTATTATTATTCAAATGTTTGACTTTTTGGTCGAAAATTTTTTGAATTTCCGGTCCGAATTTATGGGGGGGGGGGGCCTTGGTGAGTGTCCCACATGTTCATGTGGAAATCTACTCCTGGAGGGGGAGGGCACATGGCCTCCCTCTGGATCTGTCCTTGGAGGGGGCCCCCAAAGTCTGCTTTGCCCAGGGCCCCATTGGGTCAAAGTCGGGCCCTGCGTACTATCTTCGTTATATTATATCGTCCTATCTTCGATAGGTTTCCATTACTATCTCTAAAATTTAGTACAACGGTATATCTTAACTATTATCTTCATTGTTAGTGCTCTTCAATTTCCTTAAGGGATTTCCTACTGTACTATCTTCGTTTTATTCTATCGTACTTTCTTCGATAGGTTTACATTACTATGTCTAAAGTATTGTATAACTGTATATCTTAACTATTATCTGCATTGTGACTGCTTTTCAAATTACCTTAAGGGATTTTCTACTGTACTATCTTCATTATATTCTATCGTACTATCTTCAATAGTAAATTTGTTTATAAACAGAATGCTTCGCTTAATGGAAATTTGATACTATGTAATACTTGATGAATTTACTTACTTCAAAATAAAAACAATAATGCACATCTATGAATATTGAACGATTTTACTTTAATTTTTAGATTTGTATAAGTTTAGCACGCTTTTGTCTATTTTTAAAAAAACAAGAGGTCTAAAGGAGCAAAAACCTATATTCCAAACCTTATTCCTTCTGACCGCAAACAATCATTCCAGTCAGTTAGTCGAAAATAATAGACTTTGGAACTCAAGAACAGCTCTCCACCTGGGTTATACTTGGTTATAATACAAATATAGAGTTTTTCATGCCAATAAGGATCGTGATTTTATTTTAATAATCCGGAATTTCAAAGTACTAACAACTTGAATTTATGATAAAAAACTTTGTTTAAATGTATAAAACTCAAAAAAGGTTTCAAGACTGAACAATTTATTGAAGATTAATAATTGGTTTCCATGGAGAGTTGCCGAAAAGGTAGCAAAACTATAGACAATTAGTCAAATTAGATCATTTTTCCCTCTTGACAATGAGTAAAAAATAATCATGTATGTAAATCAGGAATCTTTATATGTATGTTTATGTAGAGTTTTGATTTGTGGCTCTTCGGAATGATGATAAAAGACTTACATTTCCAGTGTGTCCGCCCACATAATATATTGGTTAATTGGCTCAGGCTTCCACGATGTGGGTGTTTACGCCTGGTTAAAGGTTGAACTGTAACCGTCGATACTTGGCGCCTATGATTTGGCGGCAACAAGTGTTTTGCGCAGTTGAATTTTGTCTTTCGCTAGAGTAGGAAGCTTCATTCGGAAGCATCCCTAACTAAATGAGCCATATCGTTGGCTAACGTTAATAAATCTTTAATAACTTAAACTTGCCAATTTATTTGAACTTTCTTCGTACAGTCCATATCGACCAGTATGGTCCTTGTACCGCCGGAGCTGAATTGGCTCGAATATTTCGCTTAAAACTTTGTTTAGATTTAACTTGGAAACGTATTTCATAATACTATTGTTCAAAAATGGATAAGAAAGAAGAAAATGAAAAATCTTCGGAACTGTTAAATACTGAATCGCTGGATCCATTAAAGACTTTGAATCGTCGGAAAGGCAGTTGCCAGTCGAGAATTACAAAATTGCGAACATTTCTAAACAAAAAGTTATCGGAAGCTAACAAGATTGTTCTGCAAACCAAAATAGATTCTGTGGTGGATATATCTGCTAAATTAGAAGACTTAAAAGTGGAGAATTATGAATTACTAGATGATGACTCTTTGGAGGACGTAGAATTGCTGTTTGAAAAGCTAGAGGAAGAGCTAGAAAATATCAACGTAGGGTTACAAGAATTTCTATTTCATTCTGATTCAGTTCATAAATTACAATTAAGCAAAACTCAAAAGGTGGATGATAATTATGTTAATTGCCGGATGTTAAGTTACCCGAATTTAATGGTAATATAGAACAATGGAATATAGAACAATGGAAAGTACAGTTTGATAGTTTAATAACTAATAATTCATCGTTATCCGATACTCATAAGTTATTTTATTTGCGATCTGCTTTAAGAGGTGAAGCAAAATCTATTGAAACCCCAGAAGACACGTTTAAATCATTAATGATAGTTTTGATTGATAGCTTCGAAAATAAACGGTTAATTGTTCGCACTTAGATTTTAAATATATTAAACATAGAAAAGTTGACTGGTGAATCGGCTAAAGATATTAGAAACCTCTTAGATATTTTAAACAGAAGTTTAAGAGGTTTGAAATTAATGGACTTAGAAACAAACGAACTGACATATCAGATTTTAATTAATATCCTGTTACAAAAATTAGATAAGGAATCTCGCAAACTTTATGAAATGAGTTTAACTACAACTGATTTGCCTAATTGGGATACTTTTATTGAATTCACGCAGAAAAGATCACAAATTTTAGAAAACATGCAAGGAGCGCAAAGTTTCTCTGTTAAAGTTAAAGCTTCGAACATACCAAAAAATAAAACCTTTTTTGTTAAAGTCTAATAGCGACATGTGTGCTTTGTGTAAACAATCACATATGATTTATAGATGTCCTTCGTTTCTGAAAATGACACCTGTGCAGCGATTTAATGTGGTTAAAAGGAATAAACTTTGTTTAAACTGTTTAAGTGTATCCCACAAATTAACATCTTGCTCTTTTAAATACTCTTGCCGCTTATGTCAAGGCAAGCATAATTATCTGTTGTGTCGGAATGAAAATAATCAGTTCAATGAAATAAATTCGCCGGTGAAAGATTCCTCGCCAAGCTGGCAACCACAAGCCCAGACGTCTTTTTTCGCCAGCGCCAGTTACAACCCCTAGGGTCTCTGATGATGTAAACATTTCAAATAACCAGGAAGTGTTGAGTTATTTCTCGACCATCAATGAAACTTTGAACAAAACAGTGCTGCTGACGACAGCTAATGTATGGGTTTGGTCTCCTGCTAGACATAACTATGTTCGGGGGAGAGAGATGCTCGACAGTGCTGCTATGTCAAGCTTCATAACAACAAATTTTGCCTCGGAAATGGTTCTGGTAAGAAAAAAGTAAACATTCCTGTTTGTGGTTTAGGTGGAATTTCAACTTGCGTCAAATGGAAAACGGGAGCATTAACCAGTAATAAAAATAATTCTTTTAACACTAGAACCGCGGAGAGGGTCAATTTGACCCAAAATGGTGTTCAATTTATCTCCACGCGAAAAGTAACGATTGAAAAAACAATTCCTTTTATGACTTTTAATATTTTAAGGTGAACAACAATACACTTATATCTAGAACCGCGGAGCGGGTCAATTTGACCCGTACGAAATGTTAATGCACAAATAACAAAAAACAGATGCAATTTCTCGAACTGTAACTGAAAAATACTTCTACCCCACCCTAGAATTCCTTAAATGGACTGTACCAGAAGGGGGAATAGTGAAGGTTTTTCAGTCAAGGTCATTATATTAGGTTTGAAACACGAACTACGTTGGAATGCAGTGAAAAATTACTGCGAATATTTAGAAGACTTTTTGAAGTTGTTTTTATTCTGTAATTAGTATATGTATAAAAACTATGTCACAACGCCGTAATCTTGCTGTTCAGGAAGCTTTAGAATATTTAAAACAATTATCTGAAAAGCATTCAGAAGGTTCGGAAAAAGAAGGTTTCTCAAGATTCGATTTTGAGTAGTGAGGATGAATACCTGCCTGCTAATGAATAAAATTTGCATTCGGATGAAGAAAATTAAAGTGAAGATGACTCTGGCAATGCTCTAACAATCCCTGGTCGCAATCCTTCTCATCGCAATACTGATGATAATTTATCTGATAAAAAATAAAAATCAAACATTCCAAGAAAAGATACACACACGCAAAGAAATTTGAAAAAAATCGACCATAACATTCAAAGTTAGAAATAATGAAGATGGCAAAGATGGGACAATTTGGAATGTCACTCAGTTAGGAACAAACGAAGAGGAAGAAAATCAAAGTGTAATATTTTGAAAGAAGTACGGGGGCCCAACACCACATGCTAAACGCAATGTTATCGACAACAGTCCTTCAAGTGCTTGGAGACTTTTTATAGATGAATGGATATTGAAACACAGAAAGAAATGTGCTGAAGATGAAGCTCATCGGCAGATTCAGGAAGGAGAATGGAATATAACATTAGAAGAAATAGATGCTTTTATATAAATTTTATATGCACGTGGTATATATTGAGCAAAAGGACTTGAACTGGATAGCTTGTGGTCAAAGAACAGAGGACCACCATTTTTCCAAAATACAATGTCAAGAGACCAATTTCGTGAAATAATGGTATTTTACGCTTCTACATAAAATAAACAAGATCAAAGCGTATAGAGACAGACAAATTTGCCCTTATTTCGGATATCGGGAATCGTGTCAGGGAAAGTTGAAAGACTTAACTATACACCAGGTCCTAATGTAACTCTAGATGAACAGATATTTCCTACAAACGCTAGGTGTAGGTTTATCCAATACATGCGAAACAAACCACATAAGTGTGGAATCAAGTTCTGGTTGGCTGCAGATTTGACTCAAAATATCTGATAAATGGATTCTCGTATGTTGGAAAATATAACCAAAGTCCATCCAACGTTTCTTTTTTTGAACATGTAGTGCTGCGACTAATAAGTCGCAGCACTACATGTGATAACAAAACATGAGATAACATAAATATGAGAACAAAGGTAGAAATGTCTCTACGAACAACTATTTCACGACACTGAAGCTTGCAGAGGCATTGAAATCCAAAAACACCGGCCTTGTAGGAACTGTAAAACGCTCAAGAAGAGAAATACTAGTCTCTGTAAAAATGTTAAAATCCAGATGGTATTTGACTACGGTACTAACCCATAAAGACATGAGTCTAACTGTTTATCAAGGTAAAAAAGATAAAAAACGTTTTGTTTCTAAGTAGTCTCCATCCAAATGTAGAAATTGCAGATAACCCCAAAAAACTATCTGATACAATCGCTTTCTACAACGCAACTAAATATGGTGTGGACGTGATTGAACAAATGGCAAGGAAATTTACAGTCAAGTCCGCTTCACGTAGGTGGCCGGTGAAGGTTTTTTTGTAATATTTTGGAACTTGCTGCAATCAATGCCTGGGTTTTATATAAAGCTGTAACTGGAAAATCTATTAGTAGACCGCAATTTATTCAAGACTTGGTTGAAGAAATGCGAGAAAAGTTTGTTCTCTTCCGACATAAAAAGGTGGCGAAAAGAGCATGTGAAGCAACCAATGAAAACGACGGACAACCAAAAATTAAGCATAAACGAGTCCGATGCCACATTTCGAAATGTGAAAATAAAACTCTAGATATCTGTTCAAAATGTAAATCACCCATCTGTGGAAAATGTACAAAAATTATTAATCAGTTTTGTACAAAATGCATACAGTAAATTGGATTTCATAATCTGTAAAACCAAGAAGTGATAAAATTTTTAGTAAATGATAAAATTTTTAATTTTTAATTTTTTGAAATTATGTCTAAACATATTAAAAAGAGATACTCTGTTTTTCCGTTGAAATTAGGAAATTTATGTCATATTTTTTTAAAGAGGCATGTTATTATACTCAAGGACATAAAATTTTAAATAATACGATTTTGTAAAAATTAAGTTAATTCCTCTTGATTTATATAAATTATTTTATGTAAATTCTGAGAAATATTGATTTTTATTTAAAAAATAAAATGTTTTAGTTAAATAAATTAAGCGCTTGTGCATATTTTTTAAGTTTACAATCTAGGGTCAAAATCACCCGCTCCGAGGTTCTAGGTTTATCGAAAGTCCCGCGGTTCTAGTGTTAAGCAGTTTATGGATCTATGTGTTGTATCTAAGATTACCGATGTCATCCCGCACTCGGTTCTTGACATTAAAGAAGCAAACATCCCACCGCGCTCGAAATTAGAAGATCCTCAGTTCAATTAGCCTGGACAAATAGACTTGATAATTGGTGCAGAATTCTTTTTTAATGTAGTTAAAGATGGTAAACAAATTGTGTCAGATAATTTAATATTTCAAGATTCAGTTTTTGGTCTCCTTGTCAGTGGTTCGGTTATGACAAAAACTTCTAAAGAATATTGTGGATTCATTTCTAATTCTGAAAATCTAGAGGATAGCATTCGAAAGTTTTGGGAGGTAGAAGAGGTATCTTGTGATCTACCATTAAGTAAGGAAGAAGAATTCTGTGAAATTCATTTTCAGAAAACTCATAAGCGAGATGAAACTGGTAGATTTATCGTTAAGATTCCAATTCAAGAAGAATTAAATACTTTAGGGGATTCTAGAAACTTAGCGGAAAAAAGACTGCAACAAACAATTTGTAGACTCCACAAGAATACGGATATGCATAGGCTCTATGATGACTTTCTTAAAGATTACGAGTCTCTTGGCCATATGGAAAAGGTTTCGAACGAAAATTCGTCTGCTGTAGTGTATTATTTACCACATCATGGAATTTACAAACCGGAAAAAACTACAACGAAACTTAGTGTTTAACGCGTCGGCCCCTACCACTTCGGGTAGAACTTTAAATGATCTACTACTTACAGGTGAAGTTAAAGAAGATATATTCGATATCAGGATACGATTTCGTAAACATAAAATAGTGATATCTGCTGACATAAAGCAAATGTTCAGGCAGATAATAATAGATCAATGTCAGAGGGATCTATTGATAATACTATGGAAAGATAAAGAAAATCAAAAAAACCGTTGTCTTTAACTTAAACACGGTGACTTATTGCACAAAAAGTGCTTTATTCCTGGCAACAAGGGTTATTAAACAACTAGCCCGAGATGAATCTGTAAAATTCCCATTAGCTTCAGAAGTTGCATTATCGGATGTTTATATGGACGATATCGTTACTGGTTGCCCAGACGTTACTTCAGCCAAACTTTTGAAGGTTGAACTAATTGAAATGTTTCAAACATGCGGTATGAACCTTCACAAAGGGAATTCGAACTGTGAAGAACTTTTTGAAAATCAAAAACAAATTCGAGACGAGAATTCATTTGGTCCAGTTTGAGAAGCTACGATCAAAACCTCGGGAATGGTCTGGAAATCTAAGGAAGACCAGTTTATCTATAAAGTATCTGGAAAGCCACAAAATTTCTATACTAAACGAGATGTTTTATCAACAATTGCTAAGTTATATGACCCATTTGGATTAATCAGACCTGTCATTTGCAGAGCTTAAATTTTTATGCAGAAACTTTGGTTAGAAAAACTGAACTAGTATGATAAATTACCAGAAGAATTCGACAATGAATGGCATTATTTTGTTAGCTCTTTCAAAGAAATGTAGATATCACAATCAACAGGTATGTCTTAAGAGAGGAGGTTAAAGTTATCTCACTTTTTGGATTTTGTGATGCCTCAATCTCTGCTTCTGGATCTGTTGTTTACCTAACTTGTTACACTCGAACAGAATCTCATACCTCTAAAGTACTCGCTAGCAAATCTAGAATCGCCCCGTTGAAGACTTTATCGATACCCCGTTTAGAATTATGTTCTTGCTGGTTACTTGCGCAACTGGTCAACAAATTTCTTGTTTCTTTGAAAATGACTATTGACAAGGTAGTTTTATTCTCGGACTCTACCATCGCCTTGGCATGGATCAGATCACTTCCTCATCAGCTACAAACTTTTGTTGGCAACCGAGTTTCCAAAATACAATCTTTAACCTTAAATCATTCGTGGAAACACATCTTTTCCAGTGACAACTCTGCGGATGTTCTTTCCCGTGGTGTCGATCCTAAAGAACTTAAAACCTTGAAATTGTGGTGGAATGGACCACCGCTTGCCTTTGAAGACATTCTAAATTCTCCTAATGAAAGTGGAATGGACTCTCCTGATAAGGAACTTTATTTAAGGGAACTAAAACAATCTTCGAACGATAACTTGATTCTCACATCTAATAATGGCTTTATTAACCAAATTCTTGATTTAAGTAATAGCTATGCTAAAATAATTAGAATTCTTAGCTTTATTTTTAGGTTTCAATACAATTGCAGAAATAAAGAGAAAAAACGTGGACCTATCACTAAGGAGGAATTTAATGAGGGTAAGCGATATTTTTTCAAATCAGTGCAGGTAAAAGTATTTTTCAAAGAATTAAGTTCTTTAAAGAAAAAGGAATGGTTGAAGGACAGTCATGTAAGTAATTTAAATATTTTCTAGACAATGATGGATTAATTTGTGCTGGAGGTCGACTTAATTATTCAAATTTGTCATTTGACCAAAAGCATCCTATTTTGTTACCAAGAGATCATAAGCTAACTATTTTAATAATGCAATATTTCCACCTAAAGAATTTACACGTTGGTGCATTACTTAATTCAAACATTACTTAATTTTGTTAGACAAGAATTTTGGCCTTTAAATGGAAGAAATAACGCTAGAAAAATTGTCCATAATTTTCATTTCTTGTTTTAAAAATAAACCTAAAATAGAAGAAAAATTAATGTCATCATTACCAAGGGAAAGAGTGACCATTAGCCCTACCTTTTTTAACACGGGTATTGATCTATGTGGCCCATTTTTTACAAAATATAAAAACCAACGTAAAGGTGTTGTTAGCAAAATTTATGTTGCTATTTTTGTGTGTTTTTCAACTAGAGCTATTCATTTAGAAATTTTAACTGATTTGACCTCGGATGCTTTAATTTCAACTTTGAAGAGATTTTTTGCCCGACGTCGTGTTCCCTCGACCATATTTTCGGACAACGCTACGAATTTTGTCGGAGCTAATTCTGAACTGAAAAAAACTGTACAAACTGGTACAAAAGCCATCTGATGATTTATCATCATACTTAGTATCGCAGTCAATATCTTGGAAAATTTCTTCCTCCCGGATCTCCGAACTTCGGGGGATTGTGGGAGGTTGGAGTCAAATCTTTTAAACATCATTTAAAGAGAACAGTAGAAAATTTAAAATTGACCCTGGAAGAATTTTTAACGGTAACTAACCAAATCGAAGGAATTTTGAATAGCAGGCCACTCATTCCACTCTCTTCGGACCCTAATGATTTGGAAACCCTAACCCCTGGCCACTTCTTAATAGGTTGCCCAATCAATACTATTCCAGAACCTGTATTAACCGATATGCCAGAAAATAAACTTTCTCGGTGGCAAAAATAACTAAATTTAATCAAATTATTTGGAAAGAATGGACACGAGATTATTTAAATCATTTACAGCAAAGAGGCAAATGGCTTTTTGACAAAAATAACATTACCACTGGAACACTAGTACTACTAAAAGATGACAAATTACCAATTTGCACTTGGTCTATTGGTAGAATTCACGACACCATCCCAGGCAAAAATGGAAAAATACGAGTAGTCTTAGTAAAAACTCCTCGTGGTATTTTTAATATTTGCGTGGTATTTTTAATATTTTTAATATTAATATATAGTATATCTAATATTTTCATTTTACCTTTAAATAATATGGAAATTTAGAGATAAAAGAGTTAATTTTATCTATATCTTTAATTTGTATAGTCTATGGATGTATTTATATAGAAGTGTATTTATAATTATATAAGTGTATTGTGATCTACATATTAATTTTGTTGTTTGTAAATTTTGAATTGTATTAATCTATGTATAATTTGGATATTGTACAAATATGGTTGTAAAATTGTTATTTTTCTTATTACGTGCTGCATAAATTCTTATAAGGGCACATACCCAGGAATAAAGATATTAAATTCATCCGAATATAAAAATTTGATAAAAGTTTCCCGGTAACACAATCACAGACAACCGATGTAATTTCCTTTCCAAATTTGAGACATAAAAATGTTACTATTTATCAAAGTATATTTTTCGGCTTTAAATCTCAACCCCAAACTTTCTTATGCATGGAATTTTCTTTCTTTCCTAAACATAAGGAGGAAATGTCAAAGGTTCTAAGTCGATAGATCAGCTTCGATGGAAAAGTAAGACATCTCAAATAAACGAGAGTAGTGGATGATATATTGTTTCACATGCTTCCTCTAAAATAAGAACCGACTTCTTAATAATACCAAGCATTAATATTTTTTTAATGTTTTTTTTCGTGAGTTAAGCTTCTTATTTTAAATACTTATATATATTTATGCCATTATCCTTTAATTACCTTTAAGTCGCAGATGTTTAAAAATTATTTCAAAAGCTTATGATATTATTCGCTGATTATTAGCAACCGTGTAAATATTTTCATTCCGTTTAACGCAGTTATTTTTAAACACAGTTTCTTATTCTGTCCTCATTAATATTTAATGACTCCATTACTTTCCAGATGCAGAGTACATAAAATTTATTGCGGATATCAAATAGAAAGAACGTTAACACTGAACAAAAATATGAAGTACTGATTACAATTTTCTGTTTAACAGGGAAGCTTCTTGTTCTGTTTTCCGTGTTAAATGCGGTAAAAGACAGTTGGGAAAAAAGGAGTTTTAAAACATTTCTTTCTAATCGATATATATAAAGCAGTTCCGTAACTGACTGACTGACAGACAACGCACAGACCAAACCGCTGGACCTAAAGGGCTGAAATTTTGCATGGCAATTCTTCTTATAGTGTAGGGATGCACTAAGAAAGATTTTTGAAAAATTCTTCTTAGATTGTTTCTAAATTGAATTTTTAACCTGATTTTTTAACATTCTTAAAGGTATTTGCATTTAAAGTAATAATCTGAGGGTTATAAAATTTATATCACGAGAAAGAGCATAAAAATGTCTTACAAATAAAATGTTTTTCGAATATTTACCTCCATTTTCTGATTTTTGGTGAATTTTTAAAGAATAATTTTTAGAATTTAATTTATCAAATGTTGATCACATGGTTTCTTTTCTTTTTGTGATACTTTAAACTAATTTTGCGTCACGTGCATAACAACGAAATAGACAAAAAATATTTTTTTTTTTGCTAATGCGGCAGGCGATTGGACATTATCCAAAAAAATATTAAAATACAGTAAAAGAAATGTTCCTCCAACTGTTATGTGGTTCTTCCTTTCTTTTGTATATATCTCTAACGGTCCAGGCACATTATAAAGTACGAGGGCTACTTCTGAATAACTCCTTTATTCTCTACGTAGAAGCAGACTAACATAGCCCGACTTGGGGCTTCCAAAATAATACACAGCAGTACCGCAACCCGCGGTACTAAGAAACTAAAGGTCGCAATGAATCCCTCAGGCAGAGTAGGCATTTACTAACAATACACGTACACCTCGGCTCTGAGCTAATTCTCGAAGTCGTGCAGCCACCTCGGCTAAATACCAATGCACGCTCTATCAGTTAAACACCGCTATCACCTTCCATCAAGCTTGCCTCGCTCTCTCTCGCATCGCTACTAAAGTCTTGGGCTTCTGCCAACTCAGCGTGTGCCCTTTAAATAGATCAAACACCTGCGCCGAACTCACTTCGGCTGGCATGTACAGCGCTGCTACCCGAAATTTGCATCTGAGCAACACGCGAACCCTACACTGTACTATATTAACTGTACTATATTCTTTAGTATGTTCTATTAGATTTAATTTGAATATTTTCTTCTACATTATTCTGTCTATAAATATATCTGTTACGATATTTTTATAAATACATTTTCTCGTTTATTTTACAGCAATTGCATAACATTAATCGTTGTATTTATTATAAATATATATAATTTTTCTTTTGGCATTAATTTCATACATTGATCGTTGTATTTAATTTGAATGTACTCCGTAGCGAAATTCGAATTTTCAGCTAGTTTTTTTCATACTTTAAGTAAGGAATTTCTCAAAAAAATGTTTGTTCAGAAATTGAGTTTATTTTCTGAGGAAAATGTATGAATTTCGGCATCCCTTTACACACGCGCAAAATTTATTAGCATGTGAAAACCTGGTTGGTTGGTCGAAAACGATACACCTATCTTTTGCTACACGTGAGTTAGCTTGTTATCTGCCAACATGGTATAGTTTTAGCTTCATAAGCTTCCACGCAGTGAGCTTTGGCTCAAATCCCTGTAAGTCATTGCCGTTAATGACCCTTCATAGGGTTCTAGATATTCTAAATGCTCCCACAATAAATTAGCCAGCAGGATTTCGCGGGTGAATGTTTCATCAGAAGAAACTCCACATTAGAATTAAAAACATAGTTTTAGGTCTAATTTAATCGATACAAACTGCTTGGAGCAGATTCCAAACTACTAAAAATATCCATGCCAAAAGTGATACTCGAAGCCACAGATTCTGACAGGCACTGAATGCAAGCGACCTAGCCATTCAACCATTTTGTGGAATGCAAAAACTTTCAGAAAAATAGCAATTTTGAAAAGCAAAATGAGCATAATTATATATGTAAATTTCCATGCATTTTCAAACAAAAAATGTCTAATGACAGACCTAAAATAATGGATACTACAAGGCATGAAGAGGAGGAGGGGGGTCGGAGTAACATAACACTGGTTGCTTTACGAATTTTTTTTTCCATACCAAAATACTGGCTATCACTTTTTAGTTCAGAGACAGAGTTACGGTCAGAATATCTAACACATAAATTTCAGTTTAAAACAGCAATCATTTAGTGTGTAAATCCTTTTAAAATTTGCAGATATCTTCTATATTTACGAATATTGAAATTATCGGAAAATATTAAACATGGTAATACTGGTTGCTTTACGAATTTGTTTTTTCATACCAAAATACTGGCTATCACTTTTTAGTTCAGAGACAGAGTTACAATCAGAATATCTAACACATAAATTTCAGTTTAAAACAGCAATCATTTAGTGTGTAAATCATTTTAAAATTTGCAGATATCTTCTATATTTACGAATGTTGAAAATATCAGAAAATATTAAACTTTAATGATTACATAGCAAAATTCCGCATTCATAAAGTAAATATTTTGTATAGATCATATAGGCATAGTCCTTTAGCAAATTCGCCATGAAATGTTCCCCCCAAAACTGCTATCCTTGGCTACAATACCTTGCGTATTAAGAGAGGCCATTTAATATTATACTGAAGTATTCTTTCTTTGCGATTAATATTCCATCCCACTACAAATGTAATATCGACACAAGTGTTATTTATGTCTTTTGTTTACTTGGAATCATTATTAAGAGTCATAAATGAGGATAAAGGGGAATATAGGTTCCCCATTCTTTCTCGAAAATTATTGAACGCTTTCGGGCTTGGATGAAATAAAGATCTCAATAAAAGGAAATTTTAGGATTTAATGGTCTTTTATGGGAAAAGAAACTTAATTGCTCAAAAACCCTGAAATCCTTATTACATAGTATTGTATTAAGGACGAATCAGAATTAAACACGTAGAAATTCTCCTAATCATAAATATTTTTTAATAATCAGGAATAAAGGACAACTATTTTCTTCACCATTAATTTCTAGTATATTTGATTGCTAACACAGCCAATGTTTTCCTTATAAATTAAAAGAAAACCAAAATAATAATTTATTAAACTGTGTAGAGGAATTTCAAGTAAAATTATGCGAAATGAGAGCTCATATAAATAGTATAGCTATCGAAACAGCTGATAATTGCGAACACAATCTTACTGTTATTTTAGAATCATGTATTCAACAATGATTGTGTAGATGAATCACATAACCCCTTTACGTATTATTAATTTTTGATTGTTTTATAAATTTTTACAAGTGTATCATTTATGTCACTTTATATTTCAATTAATCTACATAGGGTTTTGAAAATATTTAAAAATTATTGTCACATGTTTCTTTGTTTTCTTATAAGTTTAATTTGCGCAATATTTATTATCTTATATCTCAAATTAAGCGATATTATAAAACCTGGACATGTTATGCTTCAAAATGCATGTGAAAGAGATGTTATTTTCCTGGGAGTCATGAATTAATGATTGCACGTTTTCAGAACTCCTAACTACTTATTATAACTATGTAAACAGTCTAACGGGGGTGTCTTAGATATATAAATCACAACTAAGGACAGGGCTCTAAAATTGGGGTTCTTGAGCCCCCAAATAGCCCTATCCAAACTCTGAATATGTTTTTCTATTTAAGATAGCATTCAAATTCCCATTTATTAGCATTTCTATACGGCACAAAATATAGCCGTTATTTATTAATGTAGAAGTCTAGAGTGGACAAATTTCCGAGGAAATACACTTTGGAGTTATAAAACTATGTCGGTGAGACCAAGAGTCGGTAGTGTGTACAACTTGACACGGTTCCTAGGTCTTAAATTATTATCACGAACAGACAATGATTGACAGACAGACCTTCGGCTCCGTAGTATTCCGATTAATTGCGTAGTGACTTGCCTGCAGGTTTATTCACACCGCATAAATAACGGTCGGCTTATTGTTTGTGATTATAAAACTATAGAAAAAGTAAATGAGATTGGATAGATCTTTTGAAGTTAGCTTTCTTCATTCGCGGAGGTCTAGTCTGTGAGGGATTTTAAAATGCTCATTCCTGAATTAAAAGAAGTTTTGCGTGAACTTCAAATTGTATATTGTATTGTAACACATTTCAGTTTTAAAATGCTTCAGTTCATTTACCCATCTACAATCAGTGATATATGTTCTGAATATATCAGTGATATATGTACAGTTTTCGTTTATAGAGAATCTATACTCACTTCTACCCAGACTTGGGTGTATATAATTTGAAGTGGCACTCTATTTGAATATGAAGCAAACACAGTTTATACATGAAACAATGTTTATTGAATTCGTTGCACATATAATTGGCTTTTACAGCAATAAGCATGCGTGCTACTTGTACGGAATGTATAAACACAGCTTTCAAGAATAATATATTTTTATACTCACGAACAGTAAGTCAAACCAGCAGTACTGCCATGTAAACTTCTGGCCCGCTAAGCACTAGCGGAGGATAACACCTTTTCAACCTTAACAACCTCCCCTTTTTCATTAATGACGCTGAGTGGTATTTATACTAAGCGCGTATGCCGAAATTAGCATATCTAAAGCAGCTTCTTTAATTCACTCAAAAGTTCGATTCTTGTGAATCGAATCTTGTGTATACCTTACACGTTTAGGGACCCGTTCAATAATGAGGATCCTGATCCTGAATGCCCTGCGATAAATCCGCAAGAATGATTGTGGTTTTACATTAAGAGGTCTCGATTTCTTTTATGTAGTTAAGATGCAATATAACAAGAATATTTATATAGACAACGTTTGTTTGTGAGCCGAATATTAAGACTAAAACTGTAGTCATAACAGCTAACATATAAACTCATTCATCACTGTCGTAGGTAAGAGATATACTTTCTTTTGATTTATTCTGTTGGGGACGGTGAACCTTTATTTGAGCAAATCTTGTCATTGTAATATTGATTGTGCTATTGTAAAAAAAAAAATATATATATAAATTTCTGTAAATTAATAGTACCAAAATAGTTTTATTTCAAGTTAAAAATCATTTATGAAGCTTCTACGAAGTAATTTATAAAGGGTAAGTGTAGTAACAAACTTTAAATCCGTTTTTCTCAAACAGATTTTTCAAGGTTTTTAGATTTTTAAATGCTCCATGCGAAATAATTTTTCTTCAAAATCAATGAAATTGATGAGGAGGAATCCTTATACTGTTTACAAAAAAAAAAAAACTGGGCATGCATTTTACAATTCGACTTCATTAAGGTAACTAAATTCAACTTATAACTTATTAAAAGGCAAAATTTTGATGAAAATCGGGATGGAATTCAGTAAAAAAATTCTCAAAAATTAACTACTCAAGGGATTAAATAATTGTTGCACAGATTTGTTTGTTATACAGTTTTAAGTAATTGAAATGCAAAATAGAGGAAATATCTGAAAATTTATTTCGCAAGGAGTATTTTAAAATTTTGGTTATAATTTAAAATGTTTAAAAAATTTTAAAATTGTAATGAGATTGGAAATTTATTTTAAGGTATTCTATATATTTATAGTGAAATGTATATATGTACAGGATTTCGTATCTCTATGATGAAAAGTAAAAAAATATATATATTGAATGTCCACCGTTCCCTTAACCTGTCAAATATTCCGGGTAGTGTTTTCAATAACATTTTTTGAATCAATATATTGTTTGCCTTTCAATATATGTTATATTCGAGAGAATTAGTATGAGGGATGGAACTTTAATAGTGGCAACACTGTTGTAAATCCCCCACGCAGCTAAACCCATTTATTTTTGAAAACTATCTCTTTAACGGCTTATGTTTCTTTAAACAGATAAAGGGTATACCTATGGGAAATAGCTACTCTAGTGCATTTGCCAACCTATTCTTACATTTTTACGAAACTAAATTTCTTAACTCAAATAATATTACCGGATTTAGATAGATTAATGACCTCATAATTTTTAACTGTAACGATCTGGAGTTTCTTAATCAAATCTACCCAAAGGAACTTACTTTGAACCGGACTAACGAAAATAATCTTTGTGCGACTTATCTGGATTTAAAAATTAAAATTCAAAATTGGGAAATAAAAATAGGATTTTATGATAAAAGGTTAGATTTTAACTTCGAGGTTATTACTTTTACCAATTTCCATAGAAACTTAAACTATAAAATTTATTATAATATTTTTTACTCACAACTTTACAGAATAAAAAACATATGTAACAATGCTGGGGATTTTTTGGAGGCATGTAGCATTTTCGAGGAAAACTTAAGAAAAAACGATTTCCCTAAAAATTTCGGTAATTTAAAAGTTTTTAAAAAAATGGCATTTAGACTCAGGAATTTTTAAAGTTGTTTAGAATAGTATTTGTGTTTTGGTTAAGTTGTAATGGGGGGTGGAGCTATAGTAATGTTACAATGACGTAAACATTAGGATAGAACTGGCTGCTGTTTCGCCATAACCGTCACTTACGGAATTGGGGTGTGTAGACGCCGATTATATTGCATTAGGATTTTTTGTGTGCTTGCTTGTAAGGTGCGTTGAGCCCATTAGTAAGTTGTGTTTGTCTTTTCATTTTCTTCTTGACTAATTGCTTCTTAGGGGAACTCGGGGCCTTGGGATGTCTTTTGGGCTTACCTGCATCCTATTCAGAAAGTTCCCCTTGAGGTAATTGACATGGTTAGGCCCCCTGATGACGTGACCTGTCGATTACCTCTGTATGGTTCGGTTCAGTTCCTTTTATGGTTCAGTTCCGGCTCTTATGCAGAATCTTGCCGTTGGTGCGTGGATGCCCATAGTGCTTGATTTCTGTTTGTTTTTTGTCTTTTTTAGTATAATTTTTAGTTTTTAACTATATCTGTTGGATTATTTATTTATCACTGTCGTAGGTAAGAGATATACTTTCTTTTGATTTATTCTGTTGGGGACGGTGAACCTTTATTTGAGCAAATCTTGTCATTGTGAAATGTATATATAATCCTCCACGCAGCTAAACCCAGGAAAGCAGCTTACACCACATGTACGTCACATACCTCCCTTACCTCAGAGCGAATGCGCTCTCCCCACAAACATCACACACAGTGACAGGGATGATCACAACCATTTTTCAGTTACCAGTCTATCGTACGAAATAATTTGTTGCATCGTAATGATGGAAGGAAAATGCTTGTGCGCACACTGTGGCTGATATGTTTGCTCGCTGGGGCTGGAAAGTACTCTACCATCCCAATATTCCCCAGATATAAGTCCCTGTGACTTTGATCTCATCCCCAAGATGGAGGAACCGTCCCGTGGATTCCACCAGAGATTCTACAGGCTGTAGACAACTCCATTCGAAAGATCAACAGAACAGGTGCTTCCATCGGCATCCTGCAGCTACCAGGACGTCAGCAACGGGTTCTAAACAATGCTGGTTACTACTTTCAAGGGCAATTAAAGTTTCACCACGGTGTCCCTTCTGAATACTTTGTGCATATCTAGGAGCAACTATTAAAGTTCCATGATATGTATAATGTTTCATCATTCGAATATACAGTTATTGCACAGATTCGAATATGCAGTTGCTTAACTAGCTTCTTCGAAACATATAGGTATAAATATTCAATGCTTAAATACATTTTTCTTATGAAGCAAAAACTACCCTTTTTACAATTTCCATTTTCGTATAAAAATATTGCATACATTGTCTTATAAGAGGTCAATATTTGTTTGCCTGGTATACCATTATGGTGATATTTTAATTTTTCTTTTTCAAACATCTTCGGAATAGACCTATGTAAAGAAGGTACTACCGAAATTCACTATTAAAAGATCATTCTAATTACTATGCAAAACTGGTAGTTTAAGATTTTTCTCTATGGGAAATAGTGCAGTCTATTACCAGATATCTGTTTTTTTTTATTAGTTGTCATGATGAAACCTTTTCCATCAAAAGCAAATTCAGTTGTGATCTGATATTATGCTTTATTCTTGCCATATTTCTTAGCTCTTCTTACATGTTCAGCACGGTTCCACAAAAATTTAATAAACTAACTGAGTTATCTTATGATTCATTGTTATTCCCATGTTGCGATACAGAGTGACTTACTAATATACAACAGACAGTGTAATTTTCAAATTTTAAAACTTTAAACCGGAATTACATGTTTTAAATTAGATTGTATAATTTATAAGATTGTATTTTTGAAAGATCATTTCAAAGAGACATATCACAAAATCCGACATATACGACATATCCTTTTAGGTAAAGTTAAGTTACTTTTTTCAAGTAGTCTATCTCGGTTGGTCTACTGTTCAGAAAGTCAGTTTAAAATATCTGAAAGACATACAAGACAGATTTCCTTAATATTTTAAATAAGTACCGAGGAAAATGAGCATAGAAACATAAATGACTCTGAAATGGAAATGCGTGAAAATACAATTTCTTCTTGTTCTTCATCAGCACGACAACCTGGTATAGGCCAAGGCAGTCCCAATCAGTTTTCCTAATCCAGCTAGATTATTAACTCTCCAATATTCTAAACCTGTCAGTTCCAATGATCTTATGATATCTCTCCACACAATCAATTCATCTACTACATGGTCTGCCTTTTCCTCTAGCTCATTTCATTTCATAGAAAGTTAGCTTTTTAACAGAGTTAAGGTCTTTATATCTATAAACATGGTAAAACGCAATTTACTATGAATTCATATTAAATTTGTAATACCTACAACACTAAAGGAAGACATTAGAAACAATTATGATAGCATTCAAAAGTATGTACTCCGTACAACATTTTTGATAGACATTCAATGCAGATTAATTTAGATTTGTTAATGAAATTGATTTATCTTAACAAACGAAACACACACACACACACACACACACACACACACACACATATATATATATATATATATATATATATATATATATATATATATATATATATATATGACGAGCGTAAGACTACGCCCTGTGATATTCGAACTAAGGCAGTCATGGATTATCCGGTGGTGTAGCAAGAAGTAATCCAATCAATAATTGAGCAGGCATCAGTTCATTTTAAGTCCAATTTATTTATTTTCAAGTAAACCACAGCTCCAACTCAGTGCGTTCATTTTGCGCCATTTCACTTTTTGAGACGCGGAGAAATGCACATCTGGCAGCATCGACTTTTATTCCACGCTCTGACAAAATTCGCGAACAGCTCCGCGCGCCAACTGTCCCTGCACATGCGCAGAGCCCAAACCAGACATCTTTCAAGGAGAATTATATAAGATTTCCTCCTCGAACGCAAAACCCACAGACGCGCCAAGATTATATAATGAAAAGGGGAATTTCCCTTTCCCAATTCGCGTCTTGAAATACGAACAATTAGAGGCCAATTACGCCACGAATATAATTTAATTCCCAAGCCCCCTTTAAATTTAAGGTAATCATTCTTTTCCCACTTAAGTTCTGACATATATATATATATATATATATATATATATATATATATATATATATATATATATATAATAAATTACTCATGACAAGTCAAATGAAATTTTATTAAAATTATTATTATTACTATTTATTTTCTCAATGTGGAGGCACTTGTCGTTAAACATTCGCCTATACTACGCCACAGTTTTACAGTTCACGTTATTATGGAAGAACCATATAGGCGGACAGCATTACCCCCTATGAAGGTAAGACAAAAACGTGGCGCAACACCGGGATTCGATCCGAGCACCCTCAGCACCGAAAACCAGCACACTGTACCACAGGGCTGCCACAAGCCCCTTATTTAAATTATGTAGTACTTTTTTAAAAATTTTAATTTAATCTTCTATTTATGAAAGAAAAACATTTCTTTTTAATATGTTATTCTAAATAACACTTTGGCTTTTGAGTACGCAGTCGGAAGTACTTCTTAAGATCGAAAATAGTTGAAATTTACAGCACTGCCCTCCATATCCACAAGGGTTAAGAGTAGAAGATACAAGCAAAAATCTAGAATTTATATAACAATAGCCTCATCAACTATAAATACATTTGAAAGTGAAATACATCAGCATTGAAGATTAATAACCAAGAGATGGGGATTCAGAACATTTAGCTTACGAACCACTCAGAGGAATTCCAAAATAAGGCACGATTTGAAGGGAATTAATATTTTTAAAAGCCTTTAATAGATTCTACTATTACACGAATAGATCCAATATTTAATATTCTCCATTAAAAAATGACATTTCAAAGTTTAAATTGTTAAATTTTCTTTGTTTCCATATATTTGGAGGTCTGAATTATATTTACGCTTTTACTACTCTGTATAGTTAAAATTTCCCGTTGTTACGGGAAATTTTCTCCTATAAAGTGCTAAAACGCAAACTGAAACATTACTGTATTACACTGGTGAGACATTTGGTAAATTAAAACGTGAGAAGTAGCGAGGGTCATAAACGCTTGAATGATGGTGGTCGTAAAATAAAACTTAAAGCTGAATGGTAAAGTACCACACACTTCAGTAAACTTGTGCATTTGGGACTCATATACAGAACGCACAGTATCCAAATACATACAAGTTTATTGCAGCTAACTCTGAAATTTCATACTACAAAATTGTTTATGTTTCAGCCCATTACGTCTGATACTTCCATTAAAAATTGGACTTATGTAATAAATTTTTCTATTAAAAATTAAATTATATTTTGAAAATTTATTTTAAAATTTTAAAAAAAATCGAAAAGTTATCATGCTCTAAAATAAAATATAATATCAATCATTGAAGGAAATTTATATCCGTTTAGGTGAATGAGAGTTCACAATCTACGATATAAAAATGAAAAAATAAATATTTCGTGCTACTGTTAATCTAATAACTAGTGTAATGACGAAAGAATACTAAAATAAATAATAATGTAATGAGAAAAATAACAACAAAAAGCTGGTTTCCGAATTATCAAACATGAAAACAACATAGAGATTTGTGTATTTTTAATCCATGTTTTGAAAGTAAATGTATTTCAAAGCTTAAAGTATCAGACTACGTTCGGAGACATTAATTCAAACACAAAACACGAAATTCAAGAAAAAATAGAAAATAACTATGCAACATTGGGAAAGTAATAAAACCCATACATTACAATAGATTTTTAATAATATTTAATTTAATTGCATTTTTCTGGCTTTCATTTAAGCAAATTCACTAATTACATCATCATAATTAATATTTTTAACGTTATTGTATTCTATTGAAATAATAGAAAGATTGGATAATCGTTCTTGTCCGATAGTTGATCTGAAATATGTTTTTTATTAATTTCAACTTGCTATACTTTCTCTCGCACGAAGCAATAGAAACGGGAAAAGTTAAAAATATTTGAAGATCGACATTTATATTTGGTAAGACTCAATTAAACCAAATCCAAGCAGAGCCTGTAGAATTTTAAACGGTGATGCAATTTATATATTTTGAATAAGAGTCGTTACTTCAAACTTCAAACTTTCAATTTCACTTGTAAATTCGCACTTTTTAGAAATCTTTGCTATATTTAATAGCGGGATCTGCAAACGTATTTTTTTAAATCAGCAATACTCATGTGTTGTAAACATGAGCCATAGAAAAAGCAAAACTTGCCAATAGATTTTTTAATAACGCCCATATATTTGAGACAAAAGAGTGACAAGAACACTGTGAATATGTATTTAAAATAATTCTTCAGGTGTCAAGTTTCTTCCTTCATGTGGTGTTTCATCTATTTTCATTATCTTAACTCTTCTCTTCGTTTATTAAGAAATCGCTTCTCCATACCTATTTCGTCAGCCAAACCAGTCCTTTGTAAATTTCCAGCCTGAATCATCTGTTTTCAACTTGTTAAAGTTAACGTTGTCTCATTTATCTGGACCATGTGTCACAAGGGAATATATTAATTTATTTGCAATAGCAGGCCAAGAATGGGAATCGTTGTAATTTAGCAGCATTTCTTCTGGAACAGTAGAGCACATATTTTGTACGGTATTATTAATTTGTGAGACCAGCACTTTGTGCAGGGTCGTCTTCTTTTAAATTATTATAGGGCAACTGTAGTAAAATATCTTGTGAAATAGTAGATTTTTTTACTTGCAGGTGCTCCTTTCCTTGGCTTCTCTGAGAATTGTCGTTCATTTAAGGGGTAGATGTCAAATATATATATATATATATATATATATATATATATATATATATATATATATATATATATATATATATATATATATAATATATATATATTATATATATATATATATATATTATATATATATTATATATATATATATATATATATATATTATATATATATATATATTATATATATATATATATATATTATATATATATATATATATATATGCGGTCCTCTCGACATTTACCCGCGACAGTTTTGTTGGCTACTTTACTGACAACACAGAATTACCATTCCTTTGACGAGATTCGAATCGTGTAAGTTTGAGAAGATAACCAATAAAGGATGTGGTCGGCACGCTGGAATAAATATAAGTCTAAGGTATAGTATCTTAATAATAATTGTGTTTATAATTATCAAAATATGCCGAAAAATTCAAATATAATCCAAGATAAAAGATTTTGACAAATACACAAGATTTTGTCTTTCATAAATTAGGGATTAATTTGTGTTTAGAGGTCGTTCATTTTATTTTTTCGTTAGATGGAGTATTTCACAAAACATTTCTTCGAACGGGTAATATGGTACCATTGCATGGATTTATGTTAAAATGAAAGAAAATATGTATATTCATTGATATTAAAAACTTTTTAAAATTATTTTTAGCTTGGTTTGAGTGATGGTGAATAAAAAGTACTAGGAAATGGAGAATGTGTAACTAACAAATAAAAAAGATTTAAAAAAATTAGCTAATTTATTTTAAAAAAATACTTACATACTTTGTTAGATGCTATTTATCATTAAGTACATTATTCAGTACATATATTACTAGCATTACTATTTAGTAATAAATACATTAGTTTATCGGTAGTAGTAAATATCGAGTGTGTATTGACAGTGCCGTTTATGTGAGAAATGTTATTTAAAATTAACACAGAATATTAAACTTAGCAACAGTTTTTAAATTGAACCCGTAACCTAGGTAACAATTTGTCACAACTGTATCAGGGTATTAATGAAAGTTCATACAAAAATGAAACAATCTCATGTTTCATATCAAGTATCGAACAAAATTTCCTTACAGCACAGATAGTCAAGGCCTTTTTATTAAATTTATTCTATATGTACCATGTATCTTCATCATTTCATGACTCATGTTTATCTGTACATTACTTACATGTTTCGTTAGATCTAGCTGTGCCATAATATGCACTGATGTAGCTATCATTTATTTCTCTGATGTTTGGACTACCAACTCTAAGTGCATCCCATTTAAGCTATATAAACATATCTACTTTTGTTTCGATGGTAAGATAATGTCATTGTCTGCTTATCCCTACCAGCATTCCAATCTTGATACGACAGAAAGATAAGTGTGGGTGCAACGTTCAATTTCCTTCCATTCCCTTTGGCTTTATGGCCTCATGAAAATTAATAGCCCTCTGTCTTTCCCCTGTCTATGTCTTCCGCTCTAGAAGTTGCTATATTACCACCGGGCATTTCATGAAGCCCTTAGATTTACCACTTTTTTTTTTACGATCTGACCAAACCAGTAATTTTTGCTTTAAAGTGTTTTTTCTTCTCCCCCGACACCAAGGCTTTTCTATTGAAATTAAATAACTCGGGTGTAAAAGAAGACATATCGAACATAGCTGTTTATTAAATTTTCTTTGTTGGGGAGTCTAACTTAATACTAAATTAGTCCCTTTTCTAATTTTACAACCTTCAATTATAATAGGTTCTCTGGACGTAAATCAGGGAGAACACGATTTAAAAAGCTGAGCTATAAGAAATTCCATTTTGTAAAGGTATGTGGGGAGAGGAACTTAATAGCGGGGAATCATCACCTTTACACAAGTTGAAAAGATAGAATTGTTGATGTTTGTTCGAACTTCTCTCTATATATTTTTTTGTTATTGGCCATTATATACGAAATGTTCAATATTCGTTCTCTAAACTACGAGTATATAGATTATGTTACCTGAATTAATTTTATTACAAGTAAATAAGAAATTTATTTATGAAGAAAGAAGTGGGTGTATTTTCTGAAAATTTCAAATTTATACTGATACACTGCGCGCAGAATTACAACAACACTTACTAAGTTTCAATAATAACTTTTGCCGTTTTGTGATGCTAAATCATTAGGTATATTTCTACATCTATTTAAATTTTAAAACACCCCAAAATATTTACTCCAGGACAATCAGATTTTAAAAAAACTGAAAAAGCCCATTAAAATTGCAAGTCAAATACCATAAATTCATAGTAAAATAATTTTTGCGAAAAAATAGGCGGATATTTGTGGTAGCACCATTATAAACATATTATGAAAATATGAAAGCAATATCTGGAGTAGTTCCCGTTTTACAGTGCGCACAAGCATGAGAATAATCATTACGAGAAAAAGGCTTTTAAAGTCCCCACACTGGTAATGTTTCAATTGGAACTGCTTCTTTCATGTCATAATTTTTAATCTTCTAGTTGGAATAGTTTAACGCGGTTAGTTTTAAATGATTCAGAAATGTTCAAATATTCTAAAACTGTAAAACAGTAAAATTCGATTTTCTGAAGGTTCAAAGGTAATGACTCTTAGTACCTGCTACTGACAACATCCGAGTTTAGTATTACTAATCGTTAAAAGAAATAATCATTTTAGGTGTCATATATACACCAACATTATTAGTTAAACCCCATATCAGAACTTAAATACTTTAGGGAATCTCTTTAAAGATTAGCAGGGAAATGCAAAATTTAGATGTAATATACAGGGTTCCCACCTATATCCGTTACACCCCCTTAACTTCTAAACAGTGACAGCTTAGGCCATAAAGTTGGTATCTAGGTGTAGTAAAAAGGCTATGGGCTACTCGATGAGACAACTTACAACGCCATCTATCAGCAAATTTTGGAATTAGCCTTTTTAACTCAAAAACGGTACGAGATGCGGGAAAATAGTAAGTTGCAAAGTTGCTTAGCATCATCGATTTAGTAAGAAAAGACACCTTACGCACATTAATACTCAAAACAGAATGTAAAAAAGGAACATTTGTTTGGTCGGGATTTTTAACACTATGGCGTCGAGAAACGCGAGCGAAGCTCGAAAAGACCAGAGAATCCAGTCCAGAGTGCAAATGTGTATAGTGACTAATGGAGAGCATTTTCAGCAACATAAATAAATGATCCTGAAGATAGGAAAGTGTCTCAGTTTCTTTCCACTCTTTATGACATGACAATTTTCGAAATCGTGACCAAACAAATGTTCATTTTCTTGCTATCAATGCGTCAATGAATCAATGGTATCAGTTCATGTCATGTACTGTTATGGATTGATTAAATTTACACACTTTTAAAAAACAAATATCTTGAAGCAAGCCTTCAACCAGGTCAGCACAATCAGTAGCCCCACTCAGAACCTTCAAACGTAAGTCAGCAATAGCAATACTGATTTCACGAGTACGTTGTGGTGAATTAAAACTCAGCTTGAACTAACTTTTAAACTCTCTTCTCAGGCCAAACGTATGAATATTTAGTTCGATGAAATTATAATATATCATTTTAATGCTTTATGAATAAAAAATTTTAGTTACATCATCAGAAATGTAATTTAAAAGTAAGGAATGCCCTCCTATCTCTTTAAGTGCCTTGAAAATTTAATAAAATATTCATTAGGTGAAAATTCTTCCCTGATGTATTATATATAACACAGCTTTCCTTTATCATTCCACTACATAAGCCTGGATACACGCCTTTTAATGTAATGATAAACGACAAAAATCAAAAGGTGAGAAACGTAACAGCAGAAGTGGATGATATTTTCGCTTATATATCTCTTTATATATACAGTATATAAGAAAGAGTTAAACGCTGTATTGATTTTGCAATTTATAGATCAATATGTTATATACAGGAAATTATACACCATCCGTCTTACTACTGCTATAGAAGTTAACCCCTTTTTTCTGGGGATCTATTTCGTTCTGACAATTTTTTCGATAGAATTTTTGCAAATACATTGGAACATTCATTTAGAGTCAGGAAGTATTCATAGGTGTATTATTGTATTATTTTCGGAACTTTATGCTTATTAATGTGATAAAGTAATGTCTATATAAATTTATAAAGTGTAACTTTAAGTGTAAGTAAGTTGCTTATATATTGTATATTCAACAGAAAAAGTAAAAGATTAAAATGCAGGAAGAAGGCACTGACAGTCGAAATATTTAACAGAAATCTGCAATTAGCGCTCCTCACAGCATAAATGCAAGATTCTGTAGCCATAATAGAAATAGAAAAAGCCAAAAAACAATCCAAAACATACATCAACCAAATCAACCGGTCTCTGGATTGCTTTGATATATCTCGGTTGGAGGCCTAACCAAGTCGGTTATCTAAAGGGGGAACTTTCTGAATAGGATGTAGGTCTAGCCAAAAAACATCTCAACGCCCAGAGATACCCACATTGAAATCAGAAAGTCAAAAGTACTAGAAATTACAGTTAGTTCATGACGCTATAGTTCTACTGCGGTGCTGCAATTTTTATTACCCTGTTTTTATTAACTTGCTTTCTTGTGTGCTTGTCTTTTGTGTGTGTGTTTGTCAAGTACAAATCTTGCAATTGATTTTTAACTAACTTCCCGACTAGCTAGACATTTAAAACTTTTAGAATACCTCAGAACACGATGACAATGCATTTTTTTAAAATAATTTTTGCCATCTTTAAGCAGAATAAAAATTAATTTTCAGTTATTTTAAGTTAATTTTGTTTTGTAGACTGGTGCAGCTATCTTTTGGCCGGAACGGGAACCAAAAATTAAAAGAAAGTTAACTTCCAATTAACTTCATTTTCTTTCAAGTTGATGGGATAATTCATCAAAAAAAATTTAAAAAATATTTATTAATACATAGAATTGTCAAGTTTGTATGATTCAACAGAAAAATTAAAAACATGGTATATAAAAAGTTCTTTTTATCTGGAAATTATTAAGGTTAAATAGCTAGTTCTTCGATTTTACAATCACTTCTCAAAATATCGGGGTAGGGTGATTTTGCCAATGAAATTCTATTCTGTTCTTTGTGTTCTTTTGCATAGGCGTAGCGTGTTTGTAACTTTTTTTGGGGGGGGGAGGCACGAATTGCATTCAGTTAGGGCCCTCCTCAGCGTATTGACCGCCGGACAGTCCTAAAAGTGTGAAATATTATTTTTTTCAAATTGAATAACAGTAGAATTCATATTTGAGTAGTATTCAAAAGTTATACAATGAGAAAAATAAATATAATATAGATAAAATGAGAAAAAAATAATACCATCGAATTTTTTGTTATGGATCATATCATTGTTAAAAACTATGTAAATACTTAAGACATAATCGGAATCTTCAATGCCACAGTTTGAAAAAGCGAAAAAAAAAAACCAACTTTCTTAAAAGTTTTCTAAAATTTTCCGATTTTAACAGAACTTCTATTAACGTCTATTAATGTGGGGATCTGGGGGCCTTGGTATTTTTTTTTTTTTGGCTAGACCTACATCCTATTCAGAATGTTCCCCCTTGAGGTAACCGAATCGGTTAGGCTTCCTGATGGAGAGACCAGTCGATTGCCTTGATATTTTTTTTGTATGTCTTTAGGTTTTTTTTTTCGATTATTTATAAGTATAATATTTATTTCTACGTAAAAACACCAAGTTAATGTTGCAAGTTATTGTTTAAAAGATAACAACGTAGCTAGATATTTTCTGAAGCAATTCGTAATAGAAGTGAGAAAAATAGCTTACCTTATCCTTTGCAGAGAGCAGTCCACATATTATAGTGATTAGTGTTTTAAACTGCCACGCAGTGGGCTTGGGTTCAAATCCCGTATAAGGCTTGGTCGTTCCCATATCATCCCCTTCATACGGAGCAATTCTGGCTCACTTAAATGGTGCTCCCATAATAAAGTAGCCAGTAAAACTTCATGGGACAATGTGAAGCAGTACCTACCGTCAGAGACAATGTACCTGCCGTACTAAAAATAAACTTTTGCAGAGAAACTGGTAGAAATCAGCACTTTCTATGTAATTAATTTGAATAGTGGTCCAACTCCACTTTAAAAAAAATGGAGTTAGCCTCACTTTCATGTTCATACAAGTCATTTCTATCTTACTTTTAAACTGGTACACCTCCAGCTTATTTCTTGTGCCAAAAGAGGACATTACAAATCAGACTTCAGTAGACATTTCTCAGCACTCATTAGACTCTAAGGTTCTGCATCTCAAAATGAACAAGAATGGAGTTGGACCACTATTCAAATAAGGCCTTCATATGATATTTTCTACTTTTAAGGACATACTTCAATGTTCTTCCCAACAAAATATCTAGTGTGTTACAATTGAACCGCTCACTTGCGAAATCGATTAAGTCCCTGAAACAAAAATTTGTGAAAAGTGATAAAATAATTTACGTTGTTTTTGTAAAATTCCTTTGAAAATATAAATTCAAATAAATATTGTCGAATGTGTTATTCCAGATGTAGCTTTTATCTGACAACATAGAAAATCTAAAAGATTGACTATTGTAGAAGTAATCGTTATGCAATTTTTATGTGACTGAGGGACTTTATCGATTTGGCGCAAGTGCAAAAAAGTAATTATATCCAATTCAGTCTTCAAATTATCTTTTACTAGAGAAAA
Organism: Dolomedes plantarius; assembly: GCA_907164885.2. Taxonomy (NCBI): domain Eukaryota; kingdom Metazoa; phylum Arthropoda; class Arachnida; order Araneae; family Dolomedidae; genus Dolomedes; species Dolomedes plantarius. The sequence continues at coordinate 236,994,331 of OU015490.1, forward strand.
AAAATGAAATGATTGTTTAATAATTCCCAAGTACTTACTTCTGCAGCAGATAGACTGTAACTCAGTAATTTATTTTACCTTTTTCGTGATAAAATAACAATAAACTATTTACCGTTATCATCAAATACTAGCTTCTGCTTTTGAATTTCATTATTTCAACGATTTACATTAGAGTATAGACTAAACTTGATTGGCGTCCGAAAAAAGTTACTTATTTTTCGATGGACAAAAAAAAATGGCATTGAGTGTTGTTATTCCTTATTATTTGGAAAATTTATTATGAATGTAAAAAGTTAGTTAACAGATTTGGCTTGTGAATGGCTCAATTATCGATTTACTTTCAACCAGCATGGGAAGAAAGCTACCCAGTAAAATGAATAAAAAGTTTTTGAACTTCAGCGTTGAATTATTTTCCTTTATCATTCTGTTGTTCGTAGTCATTCCACAATCCATTGCTTTTCTGGAGTGAGATTTTGGTATAATGCGAGACTTATATTTGAAGACTGTAGATGCGTAAGTAAATACCTTTATGGAGATAAAATTCTTCGCCACATGAGTTGCGCAAGGTGCACCACATGGGGTGGGTTCTCACTGCATCCGTTTGAACCGACCGCATAATTTTGTACCGAGTCAAATGACGAGACCGGAACACTTGACCCCACATCTCCAGAGGTAAATTTGAGAACTTGGAGGACATTGCAGGTACGACAGATTTTTCGTGCACCAGCCACCGCTGGTGTTCACGGAGTGGTTTTGTCAGCGGCTGGCATCGAACCAGAGACGTTTAGATCACTGGCTCGCTGCCTTTACCAACTGGGCCACTGTATATATATATATATATATATATATATATATATATATATATATATATATATATATATATATATATATATATATATATATATATATATATATATATATATATATATATATATATATATATATATATATATATATATATATATATATATATATATATATATATATATATATATATATATATATATATATATATATATATATAGAGAGAGAGAGAGAGAGAGAGAGAGAGAGAGAGAGAGAGAAATATATTGACAGTCCTAAGCCTGTAAAGTGTGAAGGGAAATGTTATTCTTTCACAATTTCTGTTTAAGGACGATCTCTACTTAAGGACGATTTTTCGAGGTCCCTTGAAAGTCGTTAAACAGAGAACCAACTATATATATATATATATATATATATATATATATAACTTCAATGAAAAAAAATATCAAAAAGAAATCTATAATTCCAAGATCTTTATTTTGGAAAAGCCTTGCAATGCAAAATTAAAAAAAATAATAATCTCCTCAAAAAATAGTATGGCTCACAGTTACTGTTTGCAAATCATATTTACAGAAAAATGTCCAACTTCATGCAGTAAAACGGAAATTGGGCTAACACAGAAAAATAAACAATGTGAATTCTGGGAGTAATTTATGATGCTGAAATCATCTTAACGTTTTAAAATATCTTTTATGACAAGTAATGAGATAAGCACCAAAACAATTCTTATGAACGTAATTAGAATTTCAAACTCAACGGAAGAAATATCACAGAAGAATAAAATTTGTCTCTTTCAAATTTGATTACGTTTATCCTTAAGTGCCGAAAGCTGGAGACAGAAAAGCGTTATCACGGCACTTTGCTATCCCCATTATATGAGCTTATATGTGATTGCATGCATTATTTAACAACAGCGGGCGTTAAAAACGAAAGGTGAAGAAGGAATCGCTGCCAAAGAGGGGGGGGGGGGGGTTCTTACTGCTACTGCAATATAGTATCGAGGCAAAAAGCTGTATTGATTTAGCAATTTGTGAATCAATATGTTCTATACAAGAGATTAGGCACGGTACTTTTCTTCTCTTCACATCTGCAGAAGTGAATCACCTTTGTTTGAAGATCAATGTATAATGCTCCAATGATTTGATGTAAGATTTATGAATGTATGAACGTATTTCTGATCGTAAATGGATTGCATTTCTATCAGCATTTGGTAATATTTATTGTTTTAGAAGATATCAAACTGCAGATAAATGTAGATATATGCTTCAAGTAACTTAAATTTTTTTGAGTTCTTAACAAAAAGATGACGCGACCTCTTATGAATCTTATAACACCACTTATAGCTCAAATTAAGCTTATTAATGTAAGTTATGCAAAGTTCATTTCGTTAGTGAAAATACATTTCTGTGGCTTTATAGCAAATGTTCATATGTCATTTTTTTTCGTGTTTTCGGCAAATTACAAAACAAATTTTTGTTGCGAAATATGAAATCGCTCATTAAGTTTTTCAATCCAAATATTCTTTAGTCAATACTCATATTCAACCTCAAGCATATGGCTGGTCTTAAATAAAAATTTTCAATTAGGGACCAAGTATTACCTCTTTTATACATAACAGCATTTGACAATACGAATAACTTAGTATTATTTCATTATTCCACTATCAGCTTTTGCCACATTAAAGAACAAATTTTAAGTGTGATATATCATCTTAAAACATAAAATTGAATTTTTTGGACATATCAACATCTGCCATAGCGACACAGATTTAAACTTAGAATAGTGATGTCCAAAATTTTTCATGTAGTGATACTTACACATTTGTAGATTTTTTTCTCTGCGACTCCCTTTTAATTACAATTAATTTTTCGCCAATATACAATACAATAATTTCGGCAGGCTTTAAAACCATTGATGGTTATATATAAGAGTGGCGCAAATGAAATTGAGACTTCTGTTTTAGCGGCAATGTTTAAATATTCAAAGGTTTGCTTTTGCACCAGTATATGATGTTGCATGTTACAAAACAAAACTGCTATGGTTAGAAAGTGTCAGTGTGCTATTTGATCACTTCTAAGCAAGATGATTACGTACGTTCGTGACATGGATTCGTCCAAACCGGCCAAGCGAGCAATTATGCTATTTTTCATGGCAAAATTTGTTATAGTGAAGTCCAATAGTCAATTCCAATAGTCCATAACTTAACAATTAGTTAATTGTTCAGTTTGGTTTTGTGTCTGTAGCGCTACGGTAACCTTTTGCTACACGGGTATTAGACCGGGACCTACTGCATAAAGCCGATTCCGAACGGCTACAAACGTCCATGCTAACAGTGGGACTCGAATCCACAGACTTTGGTACCGAATGCCAGCGTCCTAACCGTTTGGCCATCGTCCGCCCAATAATTGTTAAGAGGGTGTATAGGTACGGGAAACACCGAGACTCAAGCACACTGGTTCATGACCATGGAATCGATTACCGTGGACAAGATTTGCTGCAGTTCTTCTGCCGGAAGTTCCTCGACCTCCCACACCCCCAAATTCCCGAACTGTCCCCCTGCGACTACCACATCTTCGGCCCAATGAAAAGGCTTTCTAGGCCAGTGGTTTGCTTAAGATGCAGATGTCTGGTACGTCATTCAAGACTGGTTCCAACAACCCCAGATGTCCTCGCTCAAGATATCTAAAATCTATTGAGAGACTTGATGCAGATGTCTGGTACGTCGTTCAAGACTGGTTCCAACAACCCCAGATGTCCTCGCTCAAGGTATCTAAAATCTATTGAGAGACTTGAGACAGCCCAGTGGTAGCGCGTCCGCTCTCGGTTCTGACGGTGCTCAGATTGAATCCCGACAAGCGCTATTCAATACCACCGTGTCTAGGTCGGATATGGGCACGTTAAATCCGTAGATCAGAAGGTCCCTTTATGAGATCAGAGACGGCGGGAGGGGGTACGATCCCACCAGATGTCTCCTTTGGTGATGCTCGGTTATGATTTAGGTGTCACCAGTCTAAATCGGACTTTGATCCTTGTGGTTACACTATAAAACCGGAGCCACACCCCTCTACTCAATAGCCTAAATGGACCAGGTCTGGAATAGATTCCGACAAGGGGCATTAGATACAACAACATGATCTATTGAAGCCCTCTGGACTTACTTGAAACGACATGGTACTGCATGTAACGGATATGTAGATCATGTAACACTATTATTTCCTTTCACTATTATATTCACATATTCCAACCAATAGACCATTACACCAAAAGTCACACATTCATTTAGACAACTTTGTATTATATACTTAAACAATTAATGAATTCCTAATTTACGAAACAACATGTAAACAGGTTTATTTGTTGTTCATCTTTGATCGTCTCATATATTTAGTAATAGCTGAGGAATAAACAAGTGACTTATAGAACTGAGGAAGAATTCAGTGAATTTATTGATTAGATTGTATGCCAATCGTAAATGAGATAACTGTTGATGATAAAGATAAAGCGATTAGAAAGGATATTTCCCTCATGGTCAACTGATAGAAAGTAGAAAGAAGATAAAGATTCCTTTTCCTCAATGTAACTATATATTGATGAAATAGTATAACAGATAAACGGAAAACTAAGTAAAATGTAAAAGGATAACTCCGAAAATACTTTTACGGAGAGTTAGATAACAACTATGGTAGCCTGGGGTAGATTTAGAGAATCATTTTTTAACATAAGTTTCAGTTCGAACAAATTTAATAGAATACTAATACTTCAGTAGGGGGGGAATTCTAAAGCTGGGTTATTTTCTCTTAGAGAAAGGAAATTACGTAACTGGTTAAACTAAGGCAAATTTTAAAAACATAGAGAATTTAATTATAATTTCATCAAACAATCTGTATGAATTCTAACATACCCGTCAGCGTTTATCATCAAATTCAAACACATAGATCAATCTGACGTCTAACTGACAATATTGTATTGGTTAAAAAAAAATAAAAATATTTTCGTCGAATAGTCCTATAATATTTTCAAAGATCAAAATCATTTAATTGACAATTTAAAGTATTGCAATTATTACGTTCGTGTTTTTAATTTTTTTTATTAAATATAAATTTAGTAAAACATTACAAGTTGTGTTTTGTTTCATAATTTTAAAATAATGTTTGTTTGTTTTATTTTATTTCCAGGGGCAAGCAATAAAGAAAAACTACAAGATAAAAAGATACAGGAAAACAGACAACAACAAGGAAAAAAATGAGTAAAACAACGAAGGAAAAATGAACGTATCAATTGCTCAAGGCCTAGAATTGAAAACTGTGACTAATATACTTCTTAATATTAGTTTCTATAATGACAGTTCCATTTCATTAAAAAAAATGCGAGACAGAAAATTTTCGAATTTCATTATGTAATATGTCCTAATAATATAAACGTTTGTTAATATATTGTGATTGGTAACTGGATTCTTAGGGTCCACTCCCCTATCTCTTAAAGTCTACAAAACATTTTGTAAGAACTGTGTTCTTAGTCGAAAAGTGAAAAAAAGACATATGCACGTTCATATGCTTAATATACACTCATGGACAAAAAAATTAGCGCACCAAGAATGAATTGCGGATCGTAACGAAACTTGCAATGAAGGTACATGTCGGGGAGATATGGAAATGATTAGAAATGCAGCGTGATTGCGCATTACGTATAGCCGGTAGAGGGCGTTGAACATCGTACTCTGTGGAGTATAAAACAGGTAACCAAAGCTTGTTTGAGTGTGCTGAATCATTTACAAAGGAAGAGCTGAGATAGACATGCCATTACGCCGTGTTCGTAGACAATATAAGCAGTTGTCGCAGTTTGAGAGGGGGAGAATTGTCGGGATGATGGAAGCTGGGTGGTCAGCTAGGCGAGTAGCTCGTCAATTAGGCCGCTCTGATTGTGTTGTGAGGAGGTGTTGGGACCAGTGGACCCGAGAGATATCATGTACACGAAGACCAGGCTCAGGACGCCCTCGACAGACCAGTCGTCGAGAAGACCGCCACATCGCAAGAAATGCACGCGGACAGCCAACTGCTTCATCGGCCGCCATCCAGGCACAGGTAGCACCTTCACTAGGGGCCTCTGTGTCTTCTCGAACCATACGAAGGCGCCTGGCTGAAGGACAGTTGGTATCGCGGCGCCTATTACGTGTGCTGCCCTTCACGCCCACCCATCGACGCCTCCGTTTGGAGTTTTGCCGCGCACGAGAAAACTGGACTGCAGCGGAATGGAACCAGGTCGTCTTCAGCGACGAATCCAGATTCAATCTCGGCAGTGATGACAATCGTGTTAGTGTGTGGAGAGCCCGTGGTGAACGCTTCAATCCTGCCTTTGCTGTACAGCGACACATCGCTCCCACAGCTGGTGTGATGGTATGGGGTGCTATTGCCTACAATACACGGTCACCCCTAGTATTGTTCCGTGGCACCATGACAGCCCAGCGGTATGTTCATGAAATCCTGCAACCACATGTGTTGCCACTCATGCAACGGCTCCCAGGAGCCATTTATCAACAAGACAATGCTCGGCCTCATACGGCAAGGGTGTCACAAGACTGTCTCCGCACTGTTACTACCCTTCCTTGGCCTGCCCGATCCCCAGATTTGTCTCCAATCGAGCATATCTGGGATCATTTAGGACGACGAGTTGGACATCCCACGAGTTTGAACGAACTAGAGGCAAGGTTACAGAAAATATGGAACGAAATGTCTCAAGACATCATACAGAACTTGTAAGACTCAATGCCCGATCATATCGCATCGTGCATTCGCGTTAGAGAGGGTCCAACGGAGAATTAACTCCTCCGTTCTTTTGCCTTTTTCTCTGAAATAAATTATCCTTTTTCTTTGATTTTCTTATCATTTACTTATATCAAAGTAGTCATTACGTATGTAAAATTTCGTTTCATTTTGCCGACTCCTTCTTGGTGCGCTAATTTTTTTGTCCATGAGTGTACATAAAGATGTTTGGTCGCGAAAAGCTACTCATATGGAAGGCGGCGAGCCGAAGTGTGTGCATGTGTGTGTGTGTGCGTGGGTGTTTGTTTGTTTGTTTTTATTTATTTATTTATTGTATGTGAGAGTGTGTGTGTGTGTGTGTGTGTGGATGGGCATATGTGGCCTTGCGTGTGGGTTATCCCAGACAATGAACTTCGCATCTAATATCCATATTAAATTTGCAAAAACAACCGTTAAAACGTGTCCCAGAATTCAATGCAACAAGAAAATTTAGTCAGAAAATTAATTCCTGATGCAGAAAGTAACAAATGAAGTGTAGAGCATGGTTTGGAGAGAATGCAATATAACTACTGTTTAAGGAAACAGTGATTGCGTAACAGTAAAGGAACAGCGAGTGTCCAGTTAAAGGATACAAGACAAAGTTTATAACTTTAATTTTAGTTTTTCCCTTTAGGATAAATCTGAAGAATCTTTCAAATGCATTTCAAATGTATTGTATGTAACTGTCATATTTGATAACATATTTACAATTTAGAAAACTATATATATATATTACAAACGAGTGATGTCTTAAGAAACTGTATAATGTAACGTCTTTATCTTGAAAAAAGCAATTATGTTCCACAAATTTAGATATTTTACATTTCTAAAAATATTTTGTATATAATGTATGAGATTACAATACATGTGTGCAGAATTTCAACATTTTTTTCAATTACATTTTTTAAAGATAATGTATTTTTCTGAATTCTTCATAGTAAATAAGTAATCTTGTTCATAGTAAGTAAGTAATTATGAATTTTCCTAAATATGAAATGCGTAGTTTCAGAAGGTATTGAAATTAAAAGTATACTTTGCTTTCTGTTGTTAATAAAATATCATGTTTGAATCAGTAATTAAGGACAGGTGTTATATGTCGGAAATATTTCTTTAGAACAACGAGTAAAAACTACATGATTTCCTTTAAAACACTTTAATGGACGAACGCACCACAACACCACACGGCAACTGACATTCTGAAGACGGAACTAAACACTAAAAGTTAGCCCGTCTGCACACGAAGCAACTCAAAAGAAACTGATAACTGACTCAAATCACAAACCAGTCCGTGATGAGTCGCAACCTATGTAATTGAATGGAGCCACGCACACGGCGCAACTGGTTACAAACCCGTCACGGACTGGTTTGTGATTTGAGTCGTTTACCAGTTTGTTTTGAGTTGCTCCGTGTGCAGACGGTCTTACAGTTACATTATCTGTTTTCGGCGCGAGTTAGAAGCGCCGTCTAGTGAGGAGGTAGGATGACGCAACATCCTCCACCCGCAAAAGTGTAACTTTAACATAACACATATCAAAAAGAAGAAAAAGAAAAATGTTCAAAATGAAAATTTGAAGTTTTAGGTGGCACAGCAACTTTTCCACTTCTCGTTGATATTGTGAGCGTTTCTCACAATTTTACCGGAAGTCTTTAATCGGTACAAACGTTGAAATGGTCGTATCATTTCACCCCTTTGCGTTTTGACCCTCGCAACGCGGGAAACACCATCACGTCCCTTGAAAATTTCAACGATTTTAGCCAAATGCCAATCAACGCGTTTTTTATTATCTGAACCAATTAAAACTATATCGCCAACAACAAACGGAGTTTGAACAAGATTGCCTGACTGTTTGAGAACGGAGATATTTTCCTTATATAACAGCGTTTTGAGCTTATGCTTTATTGCATGAGGGTGTTTCGCTCTATTTCGAAGGTTTTGAAGGTCGTTTTGATCTAAATCTTTGACACCGTAGCATTTTCTGTTCAAGCTTAGCAAAGGCTTGAGTAGCAGAAGGAACATCCTGTGCAGTTATGCACGCATCTAATTCGGTAATTGTCTTCGCGACAGTAGACCGAAGAACTTTTCGTTCTAGAATTAAAATGTTCTCCATTTTAAATCGGGTTGAATTTTTCGTTGGGCGCCAGATGATATATTTTGGAAATATTTCTTTAGAGCAACGAGTAAAAACGACTTGATTTCCTTTAAAACACTTTAATGGACGAACGCACCACACCACCACACGGCAACTGACATTCTGAAGAGCGAACTAAAAACTAAAAGTTACAGTTACATTATCTGTTTTCGGCGCGCGTTATGGTGCATTCACATTCGACAGAGTTCTCTCCCCAACTCCTGTCACATCACTTAGTAACGGTAACATTAGACACGGTATTTAGAACCACCCCCTTACCCGCCCTTGATCTTGGTGTCTCCCCCGACCCCGCTCGACACCATTTGACCCGCTGACCTCACTCTGCTTCTTTGAAGGACCGCCAGAGGACGCGATCGGGAGCAGGGAAACACAGTACAGAGACATAAATCACTGGAATAGGCAGAGAGCGCTGTACAAGTCTGCACGCGCTATTAGAAGGGCCTCTAGTGAGGAGGTAGGATGACGCAACAACAGGAAATAAATTTACGTGTATGATAGGAGGAGGCTATTAAAGAAAACTTAATATAAAGATTATTTTTTGATCAAAATGTTTTTTAGAAGCGAAATTGCAATGCTCTTACTTAAAAAAATTTTGGTCCTACATAAAATTTTTTTTTTTCAGATGAAAATAATTAAACATAGCCTTCAGGTTATTAATTGTGCGAGATTAATAATATCCGAACACAACATTTCAAACGTGAGGACTCCATATTTTCAAGGAATCTTAAATATTAAAATGAGAAGTACACAATAGGATGCATAATTTGCTTCACAAAATCTTTTTTCTCTCTAGCTATAGAATATAAAGCATGAATGTGGTTGTATGGTTATTATATTTTTCAGATGAAAATAATATATCCTTCAGGTTATTAACTGTGTGAGATTACTTATCTCCGAACACAACATTTCAAACGTGATGAATCCATACTTTCAAGGAATCTTAAACATTAAAATAAGAAGTACACAATAGGATGCTTAATTTGCTTCACAAATTTTTTTTTCTCTCGGCTGTACATTATAAGGCATGAAATGTGGTTGTACCGAATACTTTCGGTTTAATTTTTCTATCCGTGCATTAGAAACATCTTTTTTTTATTTTTCAAAATAATGTGGTCTAATTTACATACATCGATTATTTAATTTATAAGATGTGTTATTTCATTTATAAGATGTGTAAAACCTTTGTTGTTATTGTTCCTAATAAGTTCTAGAGCGAAGTAAGAAGTCCATGTAAGCTTTGCAGGCTGAATAGTGTGGCTCCGGTTTATAATAGCACAATAAGGGTCGGAATGCGACTTGGCTATTCGCCTCCTTAATTTTTACCGATCACCCAAAGGGGTGACATCTGGGGAGGGGCGATCGTACATTCAGCACCTACTGACCTAATAGAAGGACTTTCCGGTCTGCAGATTTAACGTGCCCATATTCGTCCTAGATACGAAGATATTTAATGGTGCTTGTCGAGATTTCATCCGAGCACCATCGATACAGGAAGCCGACGTGCTACCACTAGGCTATCTCGGGGTCGTTTAAAATTTATACTTAAGTAATAGTTAATTTTGGGGAATATACAAAAATTTCTTGCTTAAACATATACAGTGGAATCTCGATCTATCGTTTTTCAAGGGACCGACTGATATGAAAGATAAATGCGGGAAAACGATAGATGCGGAAACATTAAAAAAGCAATATGATCGTTGGGACTGGATAAAATGAACGACACATACGGAAAAACGATAGATGCGGAAACATAAAAAAAGCAATATGATCGTTGGGACTGGATAAAATGAACGACACATACGGAAAAACGATGGACCCGAAAACGATCGATCGAGATTACACTGTATTTATTATAGAAACTGCTTTAGTCTATAACTTTTAAAATACGTAAATATTCATAAAAGATTAAGAAACATACTATATATACTTCAAAGTGTTCTGTTGTTTCAAAAGAAAATAGTTAAGCTTCTAGCTGCAATCCTTTAGACACGATTATTTATCCCTTTTCGTCTCACGTTATATAAGGAACTTAAGTAGTGTCCCATTCTAAATAATTAAAAACTTTTTTTCTATTGATTTTATTTTGTTTTTTACTTTTCCATTTGAAGATATAGCATTTTGAAAAAAGATCTTTAAATAGAAGTGTTTTTAAAATAATTTAAAAAATTTAAATGTTTGAAATTGTATCCAAACAAGTATCCACAATGTTTGGATAGCACGGTTTATTTTCACTTGGTATTTAGGATACGAAAATTCTGCCTTAAGCGTTATATATATTTAAATAGAGGTATTTGTACTCATGAGTATAAAGGATAATATAAGTTTATGCTTCTGCAATTTATTAAAAGCATTGATTACATGACTATAAAATCCATTTGATTGAAAGAAATATAAAATAAAACACCTAAAGGCGAAACATTACTAAAATAGAAAAAAAAACCGAGGAATAGATTTATTTTTATTACATTTCGGCATGTATTGTGTAGTTTAATGAACTTAGTTTAGTTAATGCAGGGAATAGAGAAAAGGACATATTATCCACTTTGAGATAATTATCAAGAAAACTGTTGTCCATAATATAAGAAAGTATATAATCATTTCTTTTAAGAATATTTAAAATATGTGCCCCAAATTTACCTAATGTAACAATTTCTCTTAAAAACAACACATTACACTAATTCCTAGCACATTTCTAATTTCTTAAAGTTTATATATATATATATATATATATATATATATATATATATATATAACAACGCCACACCATTATTAACTGTATCGCCCGCCTTTATTACTTAACGCGAATTTTAAATTGTTCTCTTTCCAATAAAGGACAGTCACTTTTTCCTAATTCCGACCAACAAGTAAACGAATTAACTAACTAGTTTGCCCCTTAAGTCGGACGCCTATGATTCAGGATGATTCAGAAACCACGCGGCTTTCATTTCATGTTCGGAATCTTGAGTTATGGCTCACGTGGTCAAGTCGGATGATTGGTTCAAGCCAATTAAAGAAATTTTAACACCTAGCGTCACGTAGCATCCCTATGGTTTAAAAGATGGGACAGAGGATTTATGTGCTCTCTGCTTCATTACTTTCCTTGTATTGCTCTCTTGCTCTGATCCGCGTTCTCTCGTCCCTTGTCCGTGTACTGCTCCCAAAAGTACCATGATGTAAGCATATAATTTTTTTTCAAGCTCCGGCAGGGCCGGTAGCTTCTGTCGTCTTTTAATGTTTCTCCTGAGCTTCTTGTGCCGTCTTTGCATCCATGTCGCCGTCTTGAATTATATCGTCGAGTTCGTAATACACTCATGTCCATAAATTAAGGATAATTCAGAATCACACGGAAATTGAACTCTAAATAAAAATTTCACCTGTAGAATTATCACACACATTTTCAAGAATAATATGAAAATTACAGGAACACAATGACGAGAGTGTAAGAGAGGGCTATATAAGGAATGCTGGCAAAGAAGTAAAATTGTTCACAAGCGTTCTGTAAGCCGCTCAGTGCCATAACAGAATAGTTATGACACAGAGGACGCATTTGGAGGATTTTTTACGTGGTAGAATTATCGGCTGCCTGGAATGTGGGCGTACTCAGATGGAAGTATACGAGGAACTTGGAATTGCCCAAAGTGTTATCTCTAGGCTATAGCAATGATTCCAAGATGATGGAAATGTTAGTAGACGTTACAGTACAGGTCGTCCCCGAGTTGCAACGCCGAATGAAGACCCGTATTTGGCAGTAACTGGCAAAAGAAGCAGGCGCAGCACAGCATCCGACCCGTTTCGTCAGCTATCTGCAGGCGCGGGAACCACAGTTTCAAGGCAAACCGTGTACAGACGTTTGGGAAATATTGGCCTATATGCTCGCAGGCCTGTCAGATGTGTTCCGCTCACAGCAACTCACTGTCGGCTGTGATTAGCCTGGAGTAGAGAACATGTAATGTGGACATAGTCACAGTGGGCTTGTGTGATATTTTCCGACGAATCCAGGTTTAGCTTGCAGTCTGATTCACGTCTGACGTTCATATGGCGAACGCCAGGTACTCGTTACCACCAAGACAACATCATTGAACTACATCTTTACGGTGGTGCAGGATTGCTCGTTTGGGGTGGAATTATACTGGGCTCTAGAACAGATCTACATGTTCATATCGGAACCACGAACTGCCACATTTATCGGGACATCATTCTGGAACAAAATGTACGTTTGTTTAGAGGTGCCATGGGCGCAGAATTTGTGTTTATGGATGACAACGCCTGTCCTCACCAAGGAAACATCGTAAACGAATGCCTTCAATCTGAGGATATCACCCGTATGGAATGGCCAGCATTCTCACCTGACTTGAATCCAATAGAGCATGTGTGGGACATTCTTGGCCGACGAGTTTCAGCCCGTCAACCACCTCCTACATGTGTACCGGAACTTGGGATAGCATTGCTTGCTCGATATATCGATAATCTTCCCCAAAATCAGCTCGATAATTTGATACTCAGCATGCCTAGGCGTTGTACGGACTGTATTTGATCGCATGGGAGATATACAATGTATTAACCATCATACCAACCATGTAATATTAAGTTTTTGTAAAGGAGATATTTTTTATAATTGCTCCAGGGAGCAAAAATCGGAGTTTTTATGAATGGTATCATACATACACCATCTTTTTTGTTCTTTATCTTTTGTTTAATAAATAGGCTTAATGAATAAGTCACTTTTTTTTGTTTCTGAATCTTTATTTGGCGGAACTGGCATTATCCTTAATTTATGGACATGAGTGTAAATAAATTCCATGATACTGTACGTGCGTTTGTGTCTCTGTTCTGTTTGTTCATCAATGCCTCTATTCTCTGTGGTTTTACCTCCCCGATGTATCAGGTACTCTCCTGAAATAGTCTTCTTCTCGTACCTCGGTGTTTCGTTATTCGTGCGTGTAAAGTCCGTTCCTATATATATATATATATATATATATATATATATATATATATATATATATATATATATATATATATATATATATATATATATATATATATATATATATATATATATATATATATATATATATATATATATATATATATATATATATATATATATATATATATATATATATATATATATATATATATATATATATAGTTAAGTTTTAATCATATAAATATTAATTGGGGGAATACCTTTTAGTTTTTTGAACCATCATTAACAAACTTATATCCTTTTGTTTTCCTCTTCAACGATTATCTCTTTTTGAGATATTCATGTCTGAATATCACAAAAAATATTCAATATTCAAATATTCTCGCCATCTTTTCTAGTCTTCCTTTATAAAAATTCTACGATGTTTACAGTTTTCATTATTTATTGTACCACAGAATCTAGTCTTGGTATAGTGTCTATTCAGAAGAAATGGGTTTAGTGTCAGTTCTTAAAAATTCCCGAAGAAATACAAGGTAAAGTATCAAATTAGATTCGAGGTTGAATGGAATCAGATTAAAATTTTTGTGCCACAATTCTCTAAGATTAAACAGCACGGTATCAATGCAGAGCAAAATAGATTTTTTTTTCTAATTTTTGTGAGTAGGCATCTCAAGATTAAACTGGGTTTCAAATTTGTGATATAAAGATTGTTATTGGAACTTGGGTTATATAATCTTGAAAGAATTTAAAGGGAAAAAGGATGCTCTATTCAATTGATTTGAATAATGACAAAGAATATCGAAGTTTGTTATTCGGTTTCTGAGAGTAGTACTTTTTGTTTACTTTAAGAGAATAAAAAAGCCGAAAACATATGTGAGACTGTTTGTCGTTAATAGAGTCATTTTCAACGAAGTTATGATGGTCTTTCTATCAATTTCGATGACACAGTTGTTGATTGACTTGATGGAAGATTTATAGAACATTATCGGCAAATCAAATATGGCTGATTCAAATCATGATATGGATATTCTTAGTAAGAGACAAAATTATATCGAATTGAGGTGGAACGAACTAAAGTTAACCATATTTGAAAAAAAGATCCAAATTATAAAGCTTGGTTATGTAATTTTTTTTTCAATTATGAAATATTTTTTCAGTATACAAAAGAGATGTTCAGTTAAATTTTAATAAAATTAAACTTTAAAGAGCAAAGAATATTTCTGAGAAATATAATCTTTTCAACATTGTAACATCAACCAGCCGAAGATATTGTTATTTTTAACCTCCTACTTTCTCCTATTTGTATAGACTCCTAATTTCCTAATATTTCTATGACAGTCGAACTATATTAATATTTCGTGGACATGCCTCCGTTAACACCTCCTGTGCGTAAAATATCGAACTTCAGCTTGCTACTACTCAGTGGTAGTCAACCTGCTCGCTACCGCCCACTAGTGGGCATTCCAGCTTTCATGGTGAGAGGTAGGAGTTTTGTCCGATACTGAAGCACTTTACTTTTTTTAATTTAATTGACTATTTAAAAACATTGAAATGGAAATAGAAATTTTTTAAAGAATTGTTTAAAAAACATTTTCATAGCATTATTTAAAACATTTTCACTAGGTTTTCATAAAATTCTCTAGTGTATATATCTTATAACGAGTCACAAATTAAAACTCAAAATCATGCAATCCTACTACATAGTTTCGGGGTAGATACGTCATCATTATGAAGCTGCGCCATCACGAATGATATAAAAGCGGAGCAACCAAGCGGTGTTGCGTATAGCAGTCGATCTCCAGGCCGACCATGAAGATCAGAAACCAAAGACTGAAGGATTCTTTCCCGGTAGAGAAAAGCCTTTGCACCCGCGCATAATTTTAGTCCACGTTACGTAAGTGCAACTAAATGGAGCTACCACCGCTTAGCATTAGAGTGGTCATAACCAGTAATTTATCTGTGGTCAGTACGTAGTTGGCTTTCTGAGTAAGCACGTGCTTACAGCTTCAAACAAATATTGTGAAATGTTTTGAGCCCATGTCTCAAAAAAGAAATACGCTCATGGCTATTTACCAGAGTATCTTAAGATCGGTTTCATAGAATCTCTTGTAAATAAACAATATCCGATGTGTTTATTGTGTCATAAAACATTATCCAATGATGCAACGAAGCCAAGTCGATTGCGAGAACACCTTTCTACAAAGCATACAAATGATAAGGACGAGCCAATTGAATATTTTCAGGAAATATATGAAACATTTCAAAATCGTTCAACAATCGTTGCATCGTTGAAGAAACAACATGCAGTGAACGAAGATAGATTAATTTCTGCTTATCACATTTCACAATGAATTGTAAAACGTGGTAAAAGCTATAATATTGGAGAAACTCTAATAATACCTTCTGTAAAAGAATTTCTCAACATTAATCCATCAGGATATACCTCAATTTTTAAAAACGCCGCCCTTAAGCAATAGCACAGTCAAGCGACGAATTGAAGAAATGGCAAATTAATGTTGAAAAAACTGATAAGTATCCTCCAAAACTCTTCATTATCCATGCAATTGGACGAGTCTACCATTACAGATAATAATGCTTTATTTATGTCATATGTACGTTATTTTGATGAAAATAATACATTACGAGAAGAAATGCTATTCGCAATAAATCTCATTACAGATGCAAGATGATTATCTATATTTAATACTGTGAAAACATACTTTACAAACAATAATATCCCTTTGAATAATATTGTTGCCTGCTCTACTGATGGAGCACCATCAATGGTACGTCGCTATCATGTATTTGTTGCTTATTTGAAGGTAGAAGAGCCACATGTTTTATGGATCCATTGTATGGTGCACAGAAAACATCTTGTAGGAAAACATCTAAGTACAAGTCTCCATTCATCATTTACTATAATAATTCAAGCCGTAAACAAGATCAAATCCAATTCAAAAAATGATAGAATGTATCGACAGCTTTGCCAGGACAATAATGAAGATTTTATTACGTTACTTTTCCACACAGAATTTTGGTGGCTGTCTTCAGGTACATCTTTGGTTCGTTTTACAGCATTATACACTGGTGAAGTAAATTAAGAGAATTTGCATATTTTATCGAATTTCATGAAAAGAACTGAACTGAATGTAAAACCACTGCTTCTAGACAAAAATGCAAATATTGTACGTCAAATACATAAGCGTACACGTGTGTGTAGGCTGAGCCAGTACAGGAACAAGCTTTATAAGCGCGCGTAAGTTAAGACGCAGTTCGTTCGCTAGCACAACTCGACGAATTTCTTGGTGTTATTTTGCAGCAATCGGTTAATTTCAAATTGTAACAGTAAAAATGAGTAACCACCAACGTTTAGATGATGGAATGAGGTGGCGAATTGTGGGGAGGCTAGTAGCAGGCCAATCTCAAGTCTAAATTTGTAGAGAGTTCAATTTAACGGCCAGCGTCATGTGAAACTTATGGAAACAGTTCCAGGATACCGGATCGAGAGAGAGCCTGGTCACGGTCGTTCAAGATCCACGATGGCCAGAGAAGATCGACTTTTGTAGATTATAGCGAGGCGTAACAGGAGTGCTTCAGCTTCTCAGCTATCTTGTGACTTGTATGCAGCCACAGGAACCTGTGTATCAATGGCAACTGTTTCCAAAAGACTTCATGAGAGAGGGTTGTTTGCAAGAAGATCTGCTATTTGCGGCCCGCTCACCTCTACGAACAGAATAATCCGTTCATCATGGTGCAGAGAGCATAGAGATTGGAGTATGGATCAATGGGCGACCGTTCTCTTCACTGATGAGTCCCGGTTCAGCCTAAACACCGATTCTCGCCGTACGTTCATATGGAGAGAACCAGGGACCCGCTACCTACCCTCCAATGTTCGCGAAGTCGACCATTATGGCAGAGGAAGTTTAATATTCTGGGCAGGTATCATGTTGGATGGCCGCACACCTCTCCATGTCTTTGAAAGAGGCACTGTGACTGGTGTGAGGTATAGGGATGAGGTCTTGGAGCCCTATGTTCGCTTTTCAGAGTTGCAGTTGACCCTGAGTTCATTTTAATGCACGATAACACGAGGCCACATAGAGCTCTTCTGGTCGACGAATTTCTAGAGAGTGAGGATATTCGCCGTAGGGATTGGCTAGCCAGATATCCAGACCTTAACCCTATAGAACATGTCTGGTACTCTCTGATGAGGGCAATTGCAACTAGCAACCCCCCTCCAAGAACCATCCAGGGAATGAAAACAGCATTGCTGAACGAGTGGGACCATTTGCCACAGGAAATGATAAACTGCCTTATTTCAAGTATGAAATCACGCTGCGAGACCTGTACATCTGTAAGAAGGGACCATACACCCTATTTACACATCTTTTAACCCATTATTTTGTTTATTCTGCAACCGCTGTTTCATACCTTCCAACTCCAACGAGTGTTATGCACGATCATGCGTGTGTATTACAATTATTTAACGGTTATTTGTTTTGTATTGTTTCAATGTATGTACATATCCAATTTCATTAAAATCGGTACAGTAGTTCTAGAGATAATCGACCAGGTCTGAAAATTCTCTTAATTTCTTACACCAGTGTATGATAGTGTCATACAATTTTTTAAAAGTAATTATGTGACCAATCTGTGTCAACAGCTAAAAACATAGAAGAATGATGACTTTTATTTGGCAGATGTTTTCAAGAGATTTAATGATATCGATTTGCAGCTTCAAGGAGCTAATAAAACTCTTATAGGTGCCAAAGTATTTTGTCATTACTTATTGACAAACTTGAACTACTTCGTTTTAATCTATTGAGGAAATAATTTCATTAGTTTCCTGAATTATCATCTATAAAAGATGATGCATCTCCAGAGGCTATTGACAGATTCAGTAGTCACCTCAACGAACTTAAATTGGACAGTAAAAACGATTTGAATATATTTTGAAATTGAAGGTGTATGACTGAATGAAAAATCCTTTTACAGCAAATATTGAAAAGGCTGATACAACTTGCCAAGAAAAACTGTTATATATTGTACCAAATTCGTGGTACGGAAGGTTATTTTTTACAAGTGAATTCAAGAAATGAAATAAATATGCCAGTTACCACAATTGAAAAACAGAGATTTTTATAGACATCAAAATCAACATGCAATCTTCTTTTAACAAGATACAGCAGTAGACCAGAGTATTCCTGCTAATCTTCTCTGGGATTCAACAATTTCCAGCTCTTAGGTATTTTTCTTGGCAATTTGTGATTTAAAAGAGTTTTAATTAAGAATACATATAACAGTTAGCAAGTGAAAATATACAACCTTTCACAACTATATCAATGCCTCCGAAATCTATGCCAAGGTCTCTCGTCACATCCGTCACGATAAAATACATAAATAATTACAATCACCTATCTCCTCAAGGATAAGGCTTAAACTGAATTCTTATTCCAAACTCCTATTCAACTCGCAAAGAAAAACCCGTGATGCCACACCGCTCAACTAAACCCATTTTCCAACAATTGACCGAAATCCGCATTTTATTACTTACTCCATGGTAGACATGTGAGCGTGCTTAAACCATGGATTTTAGTTCCCGAGAACTCCTGAACATCGCGCGCTGGCGATAACATGCCAAATTGGCCCTTAGCACGCAACAATATAATGAACAAAGTAAACACAAATTCAATGGTGGTGGATATGAAAATCTATAGCAACTTTTTTTTAATGCCTGTTTTATATACAACTATGAGGAAAGTGATATTCAGTTTATTCATACCTTTCCCTACCTCAGATGTTGTGGAATCAGGATTTAGTACTGTTAATCATATTATGACCAAAGAAAGATACCGCCTAAATATTTCCTAAAAAAGAGACCTTCGTTTGTTCCTTTCAAAACTTGAGCCAGATACCCAGTATTTAGTTTCACAGTATCAACCTCAGAGATCTCATTAATAATTTACTAAAATGCTTTAATTTACTGTAACTCTTTTATAAAAATTTTATAAAGTAAAGTTACTTCCCTACTTTATAAATCACCATTACTGTGGAACCGTTGGGCGGTTAGAAAATTTTACTACTAACTGAGATACAAAAGTGGGCGGTAGGTATAAAAAGGTTCACTACCTCTGGTTCAACCCCATCCCTCATACAGATTATCAATTTTCAATCTAATGAAAATATTAAATCATCATTTCTACAGAGGTATTACACTTCTCTTTAGGGCAGTGATTCTCGCTTTTTTTCTGTCTAGGCCTACACCATACACTACGCAAACCCCACATATCACCCTTAATATCACTCACGCGTCCCCAGCGTGGCATGCCCCTCATGGCGGGGTACCACTGCGTTAGGGAATTTTTAACTGATCCATGATGATATAAAAATTTCATTAAAGTTATATCGTATTTTAGAGTGTTATTAGTTTTAAAAACTATATTGCATATTTATAGCTTAATTTCACACTAAATAATTAATGATTTGTTATATACCGTATTTTGTATCTCAAAAAGAAATTCTTCTGAGTTGAAAAATAATCGCATTCTTCTAAATCGTTTTGGATACTTTAATCCCTAAGCATTCTAATTGACGGCTTTTATTAATGCCTAAAATTTAACTTTTATATGATGATCTTCTGATACATAACTTGAATGAGCAATGAAGATACAAATGAAATTTTTGAATGATACCAATAATTGCTGAGTTTATAATTATGTATTACTTAATATAGAAATTTTCGCCTTTATAAAAATGTGAAAATTTAACGAGACATACCATTACTTATTTAAAATTTCACATGAAGAAAAGACAATGCGCTGCGACTAGGGGTGCAGGAGAGTAAAAAACTTGTACATCCGGGAATCAATAAAAGCACTAACGTTGCTACTCACATTCATAACAGTGTTTATCATGAGAAAAGACTTTTTTGTAAAAGTCTTTTCTCATGATAAGAGCAAAGAGCCCTACGGCAATTCAATACATATCCGGATTCTATTAATACGAAAAAACCAATATGACTATCTTTTCTAGTCGTTGCCATTGCAACCGATCATTTCTTCTCAAATAAAACACATCACTTCAACAAGGGGCCCACTCGAGGACTCGTAAAAATTACTATTTATAATAAGCATTATAGAAATCACTCCGTTACAAGTAATTCAATTATTTAAATAAATCGATTATTCCCAGCACTAGGTCATTAGACCTTGACAATCTCAACTCCGTTCGATTTTGACAGTATTTTTAAGTTATATCGCAGTCGCATTAGCTGCGTTTCTTGAGATAGTTACAAGTCCATTCGAGCACAAGGCACATAATAATGTTAAAGATCAATCTTATATTAAATGAAACTAGATTTAAAATGTGATAAATCATATTAAATTTAATTATCAAATACCTTTAACTTTTAAGACCGCTTAACAGGAATTTATTTTCGCGAGATATTCATGTTTTAAACAGGAAAAGCAGTCAAAGAATATGCGAAACTTATTTTAGATGAAACACGTTATCATCTTGAAATCCTATTCAAGCTTTGATTACATTACGTACTTTCATAGAATGATCTTAAATGAACTGAGCAATATATCACCTTTTTTAAAAGGAGCTGACAAGATTGTTGCAAATTATTTTCAAAAGCTGCATCCTGTTCGACCGTATCTTATACAATAATGACGGAGGTTAATTTTTGATATTAATTTACGAGAACTTTAGTTTAATTTTTTACATTTTTCATTTGAAAGATTTAGGCTATATTCATTGCCTACTAAGATGGATTATTCAGTTTCAGCGCACCTCAAAAATATTCTCTTCATTGTCTTTTAATGTGCCAGAGTATCTTCGAAAGGAAAGTTTTCAAACTATTCGAAATATATTTTTTTTAAATTTCTATTATTCTACTGCAGGAAATGAAAAATCTGAACGCGTAAAAACATTTAAAAATAGTCCCTCATCACTTAAAAGTAATATAAAATACGAAAAGATAAAATATGACTAAAATAAGAGATAAAGAGAAAAGAATATGCAAAATGATTATTGTAAAGTTGTAGGGGAAGATAAAAAACAAATGGGAGGTCTTTTAGGATAAAATTTAGGTAGCAGGATAGGAGAAATGATGCTAGCTCCTAAGATGATACACCCGAGAGTGTTTACGATTGGCACGAAGGGGGAAGTCCTTATCAGGAATAGACTCATAAAAACTGAGAGTAGAGGCATTCTCACGGGCCTCTTATAAAATATATAATGCATTTAAAGTTTATATGTTAGAAAATTTTCATATAGTCATGTTGCAAGTCATGTGACAGGGATAAACTTACTAAAAGCAGTTTTTCTGAGAAAAGTTAGAACATAGAAATTTAGTGTGTTTGTCGTTGTAAAATGTTAATTGTACGGCATTGAATCGTACGGAAAAGTAAATGACGGCAGACGTCAGGCGATATGGCAAAGCAACTACAGATGGCCAAAAGACTTGGTTCACTGTGGCCAGAGGTCGTTATTGTTGAATCCAACATTTGGAAAGAATGATAGAATTTTAGAAAGATAAACATATAGCAAGCGTTCGGGCTGATAATTCCGCATTTAAAAAATTATATATATATATATATATATATATATATATATATATATATATATATATATATATATATATATATATATATATATATATATATATATATATACACTGAAGTGAAACAGAATTAGGGATAGCAAAGCCTATGCAAATTGTGTAGCGCTGCGAATCATGTATGCGCAAGTGAGGGCGCTGTGGTAACTGCATATATAGCGCGTACTGTGGTTGTTTTGAATTAGTTGTTCGAATTGCCAGTATGGGTGAACTGCCTGATTTAGACGCCTTCAATCGCGGACAAATCGTAGGTGCTCGACGCATGGGCCATTCAATTTCCGAAATCGTCAGACAGCTAGGATTTTCAAGGTCGACAGTGTCAAGAGTATACCAAGAATACATGGATGGTGGAAAAAAAACTAGCGATCGGGCAAACTGCAAAGGACAATTAGCTTTGACAGTGCGTGGTGAGAGACAGCTCAGGCGTATTGTACGTAGCCAGCGAAGCCAAATATTAGCTCAAATTGCCACCCAGTTTAATGACGGTGCCAGTCGTACAGTCAGTAAATTTGACTGTGCAACGCTTGCTTCACCGTATGGGTTTCGGGAGCCGTCGACCTACGAGAGTACCATTGCTCTATACTCGCCATCGGGCTGCACGTCTTGCCTGGGCAAGAGAGCACAGAGACTGGAGTGTAGAGGACTGGAAACGAGTAGCATGGAGTGATGAGTCTCGATTCCGACTACTTAACGCCGACGGGAGGCTGAGAATATGGCGTCAGGCTCATGAAGCCATGGATCCTGCATGCCTGGCTGGAACTGTACAAGGGCATGGTGGCTCAATCATGGTCTGGGGTGTTTTTTCGTGGCACAGTTTGGGATCTTTGGTGCGTGTACCAACCTCCCTCAATGCAATTCGGTACGTAGAGTTGCTGGGTGATCACCTCCATCCGTTTATGCTGTTCTGTTACTACGTTAATGTTGTAACTACGTTACATAGGCCACGCCTTCCAACGTAGGCTTGCATAGTGAATTGACCATGGAAAGATGAATCACCATAGAAAGATGAAAAGAGTGTTCTTATATAAGGCGTATCGAGATAATCGAAATTTCTTAGATCTTTTTTTGGTAGTGCGGAAAAATTGTGAACGCCAATCATTAAAAATGGTGTGGAATCTTAAAATTTGAGTTTATATGTTCTGTCGTCTCAATGGGCCGAAAGTTGCGAAAATTGGACTAAAAATGATTAAAATACAAAAATTATTCAATAATCGTCGATCGGTTTAGGGTGATCGTTTTAGGCTTGAGGTTTAGGTTATCGGTTTAGGCTTGAAAGTTTTTTAACAAAAACAACTATGAAAAATTTTAGAATTATAGGTTAATATCTTCTGCCTCCTCCTCGGCACCGAATTTTGGAAATTTTAACGCATTTTGGTACGAAGGAAGACAAGGTGGGCACCAAACACACGTCTTGCACTACATTTGCAATTAAGTCTCTTCAGCAGCCGAAAAGGAATGTTCAAATGCGTTTAACACCCCATTACTACCCTCAAAAAACTTATGTCATTGCTGTCGTCGTATCTGTGAGATACATGACATAAAAAGCATGATATATCAATTTTTACACTATCATTTCAAGGAAAAGGGGGAGGGGTAAAAACTAGAGGTATGCATTGTTTTGCCTTTTATTTACGGGAAAATTCTCTTATAAAGTTTGGAGCAGAGAGACATCACTGAACCAATTATCAGCAGTGACATTACGACCGGTGTTAGTGATGGGAAGTAATCGATCTTTCTACTATGTCCGGGCTCTTGTTGCTCAATTGCTATGGCCCGACCGTTTGCTTTTCAGCATAAATTTCCAAATTGGTTGAATAAAACATTGCATAAATTTCCAAATTGGTTGAATAAAACATTTTGGAATCAACCACAATCCACAAAAATACAGCTACAAAACAAAAAATCAGATTGATCAAAAATACTTACGAATCTGCTATCATCGTATCTGAGATATAAAAGTCTTGTGATGTCAGTAACCTTTACTTTATAAGAACGAAAACTAAACTGACATCTAGCACCAGTCCTGCTAGGAAGATAGGCGGGGGAAACAGCCTCCATCTCTACGGATGGACTTGCAGTCAGCAAAAATATTTACCGTGTATCTCATGGATACACGGTTAGTGATCGAGTATTAAAACTGGATAACTCAGTTCTTGCTAGTGAAAGATATGGTGCATCCAACATTTCCACGACTGCTGTTGCATCGAGTGTTATGCAAAATTTGAGTTTAATATCGGAATCAGATACCAACCTCGTCACAGACAAAATTAAAATATGGAGGGAAAAATCGAGAATTTAAAAAAAATGGGTCTCAAATCGTTCCACTCTATCTAGCTTGGATTTTGATGGATGGCATGACAAAGCTTTAACATCAGAAACACTTGAGGACAAGCAGTTCCAAGGAACAATAGTAGAAGAGTCTTAATGTTACTGTTTTGTATCGGAGCCTGGTTCTACGTACATGGGACATGTTACACCAGAAAATGGATCTAGTCTTGATATATCTAATAACATTTACGAATATGTAAAAGTGCTTTATTGAATGATTTTAGAAATCTTATTGTTCTCGTTTGTGACGGCACTGTAGTGAAAACAGGAGTGTTTAATGGTGTAAATCGCAGGCTTCAATTGAAACTTCAGAGACCAGTCCAATGGTTTGTCTGCTTACTTCATTTCAATGAGTTGCCATTACGACACCTATTTGAATCCATAGGCAGCAAGTCATCTGGCCCCACATCTTACACCGGATACATTGTTCGAAACCTCAAAGGATGCGGAAAGCTTTCAAATTGCTGATTTTAATAGCATTGAAAGCTACTTTCCAGATATTGATCCAACCACCCTCAGTTCAGATCAGAAATACTTGTTAGACATCTGCACCGCCATTAGTTCTGGCGTTTATTACTCAGATCTAGCTAACCGGGAACAGGGAACGTTGAATTTGGCCCGCTGGCTAACAACTGCCAATCGAATACTAAGGTTATATATATATATATATATATATATATCAGACCCATCAATTTAGTTGCTAACACTTTGGTTGTATTCATTCTAAGAGTCTGCGCTCCCTCATTGTTCCGAATTAAAATTAATTATTCCATAAAGGACGGTGCTAGACACCTGTGGCATTTCCTCAGTTCATCTCAGTACTTGCCTAAGAAGTATCGTGACGTAATCGAACCAGTTATTTCTCACAATGCTTACTTTACGGCTCCAGAAAACATTCTTTTGCCCACATTAACTGGTGAGATGTGCTATATTACGAGCCTTGCAGCTCGGCGGAATACCAAGACAAGGGAAATTATCCCTTACGGAAATTGTTTTCGCAAATTTCTTTATTCCTGCTGTTAACTTTGGATCTACAGACTATGTAGATCTGATTGACTGTCAAGCTTGTTTTGTGACATCGCTTCCATTTCTCAGAGAGATCAGTTCTCAAGAACTTCTGAAGATGGTACAGGACGGTATGCCAACGAACTGCTGGGACTTTATATTAAATTTCCTTCACATACACAAGAAGTTTAGAGGATTGTGAAACTAGTCATGCAGCCTTCTGGAAACCAGTTGGGCCGCAGAACAGGGATGCATTTATAAGAGCGCCACTAGAATTCAAAAAACACATGTAAAAATTTGAGACCAAAAATGTTTACAAGCAGTAATGCTTTTGTCATTTGTATGTTTGAATGAGGTAAGTTATGTTTGAATGAGGTTACCGCATTAAAATGAGGTAAGAGTGACTTTGTTATTTAAAATTTTGCCTTCATTTTCCAAAATTTGGTGTCGATGAGACGGCAGATATTAACCTATAATTCTAAAATTTTTTATAGTTGTTGTTGTTAAAAAGTAGTAACTTTTAAGCTCTACCCTAAACCGAACTACGAAATATATGATTATTTATGAATTTTTGTATTTAAATCATTTTTAATCCAATTTTTGGAGCATTCGGCCCGTTGAGGCGACAGAATATATCAATTCAGAGTTTTAAGATCCCGCACACTTTTTAATGATAGGAGCTCACAACTTTTCTGCACTACCGCAAAAAGATCTAAGAAATTTCGATGTTTTCGATACGCCCTAGTTTAAAAGTCCTGCAAAGGATTTTCCCGCTCTCTGTTTCTGTCTGCTTCCGTGCTATCTTGTCCTGTCCTGTTACGCTGTCCGCGTCCCCTTTTCCGCCACTGCCATCCAATGTAAAAAATGTGTATACCGAAGCTCCGGCAGGTCCGGAAGCTGCCGTTATTGTCACGTGAGCCACTTCGGCTTGGTGTGTACATTCCTTCCATGCCGTTGTCTTGAAGTATACTTCCTCTCAATAAAGTACTCCAGATCTTCAGTGTGTTCCTGTTCTTTCCTCGAGTAATTGGATCGCCACGCCTACAAAAATGTTTGAATCGCGCCCGCGAATCTTGGGTGTAAATCCATCTCCTGTACTTAGCCACCTCGTCTTAATAGAATATGACCAACATTCCGGAATCAGTGATCTGTAGATAATATATATATATATATATATATATAAATATATATATATATATATATATATATATATATATATATATATATATATATATATATATATATATATATATATATATATATATATATATATATATATATATATATATATATATATATATATATATATTAGCTATCAAACGTAAATGATATTAGAAAGAAACTTGTCTGTTATACGTCCAAATGTTAAATTAACGTAAGTATATCGTAGGACATAACACAGTGTTCAGGGTCCTAAATTATATGCAACGGTTCTACAAAAGCGTATGCAGGTTTATCTAGGATATAAGCGGATCTTCTATAAATGAAGATGTCGGACATAATACAGAGGGAGTAATATTGTGGAACAGCTTTATTGAAATTGCTTTGTAAATTTCCAACTACCATCGGATTTAAGGGAAATTATCTCAGTCATACTACTAATAACAGAAATTCTGGGTAGATTACAGATTTTGTAATGGTGTCAATAAGGGGATAGCTTTTGTGGAGTACGGCATCTAATCATTGCGGCGTGTATGTATTAGCGATATTAAATTCCAAGGGAAAACAACGTTAGAAGTGATTATGTTTATCAGCTCCGTTGTTAAATTTCCGGATCGTTGCAAGTAGAAATATTGTTTTATGAGTAATCTGTTCCAAGCTAGTTATAGTACTAATTATATCTCGTAATTAATCAAGAATAGTGACGAACATAATTGAAAGTAAAACATTATATATTAAAAGGTAATAAGTTAATTCTTTTGTTTCTAAAGAAGCTTTTTTAGGTTCATTTTCCTATTTTCCCTAAGTCCAAAGTCAAATTCTCTTACAAACTTAGGCAGTATTTTCTCTTGCCATGAACATGTTTTCTGGCTCTAAGCTAATTGGATAGAGCAACAACGCTTGCACATGACCGGTAATTTATGGTAAAGGAATTCACCCGTAAGTAATATCCTTTTTAACATTGTATGGATATTATTTCTTGTTTTGCAGTTTAAAAAAGCATGAAATTTTGAATAATGTTTTACATGGTTAAATAGGAGACACGACTACTCCAATGTTCTACACAAATACATATATTATATGTGTTTTTATCCAGAATTGTAAAATATATATTATTTTTGTAATAAATCCAAAAATATTTATATATTCACCTAGAAATAGTGATAACATTTATAAATCTTAAATCTCTCTTATGCAATAATATGTTCTCTAATATATCAATAATAATTTTAATCATATATAACGATTTTATAACTTTCAAAAGTATTTATATTATCTTCCATGTTTATAAACTAAAGGGGTGAAAACGTTCTATACCATAATCTATTCATATTTTCAAAAACAAAATACACTATTTTGGATTGAGCTTGCAAACGACGCTCTTCCTACTTTCTGACAACATAAAAAAAATTGCAGATATACCATATCTTTCTTGTAAACTGCAATTGATTAAAATTTTACCAGCTCCATTAAATTTAGCCATCTTTATGAACATTTAGGTCTTCTTTCCTATAGATTTTAACTGACATGTTGATTTATGTTCACACTATCAACTCTCTCTTATCATAATATATTTTATCAGGTAAACTGCTAAATTATTGATTTAGGTCAATTGTGTTAAAAAGTGATAGATGAAGGATATTTACCTAGAAAATGCTTTTTTAAAAGGGCATTAAATTTATTGATAACATTAATTTCAAATCATCCCAGTTTTGAAAGTTTTATCGTACCAAGAAATTTGGCAGAAGTTTCAAACTAATTTATCGACATATTTAGCGGTGAAATCCAGACATTAAATTCATCAATATTGGGACCGTTTGAAAAATACATATCTTTGTGTACCAAAATTTAAAAAAAATGAGGGAAAAAGTAAATAAGGTATATCAAAAGTAATATAAGGTAAGAAATCACCTACATCAGGGAAATATTTTCTTTTTTAAAGTTCTGACAGGTTATAAGAGGACACATACCTTTTAAAAGCCAAGAGACCCGACAAATTTTACTGTGAGTTAAACACTTTTTCTTTAGAAATATGGCTCTAAATTTTTTCTACGTTGAAGATAAATATTTTTTTTTCAAATTTAAACCATTGTTTTTTTTCATTGTTATGGCAATGCACGCAGACTTTCGTCCGTATATTAATGAATATACATATTTTTTTTATTTTTAAAATTATCTTGTGTAATATATCTTTAAAATGAACTACTTTGAAATCCAAATCCTTAGTTATTCCTAGGACAAAAAGGTTTTACAAAAATTTTAATTTCGAAATAAATTTTTATACATTTTACTGTAATTAAAAGTTTTATGTCAGGAATGGCATAATAGTAGGTCATTTTAATGATACTTGTTTATATTGCCGGTGTATAAAATTTCATGGTATTCTAGCCAACTGTTTTGGTGATATGTGCGAAATGACATAACAATGAAAAAATGGTTCAAATTTTAAACAATTAAAAAATATCGCTTCAAGTTAGAAAAAACTGAGAGCTATATTTATATAGAAGAAAGAGTGTTTAACTCACCTTAATATTTTCATATTTCTGAATAAATTGCTTTAGTAACTACTGTTGATTGAAAATTGTTATACGTTTGTCGAGTCTCTTGGCCTTTAAAAGGTATGTCCGCTCTTAAAGGAACTGTATATGAAATTTACAAAATGAGCCTTCTCTTAAATTGAAGAGTGTGGTAATACTTGTATTAGCTACCTTCGAAGCTAACATTAATTTTAACTTTCATTATTACTTTTTTTAAAACTAAACTAAATATTTTTTCCATGATTTTTGCGAAACTCTCACTTATATTATTACATATTATTCTCAGCTTTAACAATTCTAATAATGTCCCAGGGTGTGGCTGTTGGTTCCCTCACGTTTTCTGACTGCTAGTCCCAGGTTCAAAACTCAGTTACTAACTGGTATAATTTTACTATTATTATTATAAATATTTTTTCCATCATTTCTGTGAACCTCTCACTTATATTATTAAATTTTATTCTAAGCTTTAACAATTTTGATAATGTCCCAGGGTGTGGCTGTTGGTTCCCTCACGTTTCCTGACTGCTCGTCCCAGGTTCGAAACTAAGTTACTGTGGTATAATTTTACTGATATTATTAATTTTTACTATTGTTATTATAAATATTTTTTCCATCATTTTTGCGAACCTCTCACTTATATTATTACGTATTATTCTCAACTTTAACAATTCTGAGAATGTCCTATGGTGTGACTGTTGGTTCCCTCACGTTTTCTGACCGCTCATCCCACGTTCAAAACTCAGTTACTATGGTATAAGTTTATTATTATTATTAATTTTTATTTCCTTTTTAACCTTTTTTTTTTCTTTCTTGTTCACTTTAATTTATTTATTTTCAACTGTATTTTTATTTTAAAATTAATTCTTACTTATAAATACCTAATCTAAGACTTTTTAAAGTCATAATTTGATCACATTCGTCACTTAAATTACTGGAGATAAAGTCATTGACCATGGAACATCAACAACTACAAATTCCTTAATCCTGGATCTTTTTATTTCAAAGGACTTTCTGTTTATAGAAATAATAACTGAATCAAATTCAACAAAATTATATGCATTATCGATATGTTTGTTTTTTCCTAGTTCGTTTAATTGAATTTGGTGCAAGGCATGTTTTTTATAGTTTTTAGTATGAAATACTCGTAGTTTTATATTCTAATATTTACTGCTGTATAATAATCACTGTATGCTATGTAATAATCACTGTAAGTACTGCTTGCAAAATAATCATATTGCAATTATTTATTAATATTTTACATTTATATATGTAAACAATGAGGGTTTTTTATTTGACATGATATATTCTCCATGTCTTCAGAAATTTCTGATATCACAAAGGATTTCTTTAAAAATTTACTTATTCATACATTGTATGGTGAAGTTGCATACATAGACATAGACATGGTACATTAACGAGGCACCAGAGAGCAGGGCTCCATATCCTCGGTATGGATAATTTTTGTGGTTATATTTCCGTTCTCGGGATTAAAAGAAAAGTGTTGACTTGAAAGTAAAAAAAAATAAAATAATTGTAATTATAATAATAATATAAATAAATATAAATAATACTAATAATAGCAAAAAAAAATAAATATATAAATATAAATTGACAACCATAGGACAATAGGAACAAGTAGCTAACTGTGTTACCTAGGCCAACGCCTTCTAACACAGATATTTCAGGAGAATGTCAGCGGAGAGCGGAAGTACCACCGAAATGATAATTGAATTTTCGAAAATTAACATCAACAGTTCAGAAAAATGCAACACAAAAGTGAAGCAGGGAGCCTTTTTGTCAGAACCTTTAAATTAGCAACTATTTATTGTGGCAGGTTAAAAATAAATAAATAAATAAATTACGGTAGCAGACGATTAAGCAAAATTCAGTAAGGATAATCTTGAGGTCGATCCATCAAAAAAAAAACAAAGGTCAGAACCAGAAGCGACGGCAAATGTAATTTAGAATTTAGAAGAGGTTGGAGGGAAAGTTGAGAAAGGGGAAGGAGACCAGGGTGAATAATCAAAGTCGCCTTAGGACGCCTAAATCATTCCCTTGGGTCATAGTGGGGGAGGTTAGCTATTTCTTCGTTGTCTATTGAAAATAATATATTGTAGAAGTTAGATGCGAGATCTTTAATGTGTTGCCGAATAGGTTCGATTCTCAGATTCCTGGAATAACTATGTTTTTAAGGTACCGGGGCGCCTTCCTAAAACCGCGGAGTGTTTTATTTTTAATTGTCTGCAATCGCTGGATATGGGTGTCAGCCGCTGAGCTCCAGACAGGCACGGCGTACAACAGGAAGGGACGCAGTACGGTTTTATACAAGAGTAGTTTGTTATCTAAACCCATTTGATTCTGGTACAGGAGGTGGGCTATATCCTAACGGGCTTCCAAAAAATTTCTAGTGTTATGTTCTACTCGTATAGTTTTCTTCCACGTCAGTCGACTATCAAGGTAAATTCCTAGGTATTTGCCCTGTCTCTCAAAGTGAACTAGGTGATCGCATACTGTGACTCGAGTAGGTGGAATTCTATTGTAACTGAAAAAATAACTTTACTTTTAAAAGGACTTAACGTGAGCCTCCACCGTTCGAACCAACGTTCAATAATTCCAATATGTCTCTGCAGGAACATGTGCATGTATTTAATATTATGATGCTTAGCTAGTATCGCCGTGTCATCCGCAAACATGGCTAGTGTAGTGAATGGAGATCGAGGAATGTCATAAATAAAAATATTAAAAAGGATGGGTGCTAACTTAGAGACCTGAAGGACTCGCGTAGACTAGAATATGATTGTGCATGGCGGATTTTAAAGGATCTGCGGAGAAGGTAGGAGTGTATTAAGTGGATAATTGAGGCTGGAATTTTAAGCTTAATAAGTTTGTAAATGATAGCACTGTGCCGGACTTGGCCAAAACCTTCTCCATATCAAGTAATATTATTCCAGAATACTTCTGATTCTGGAAACAATCATGGATGAATTCCGTGATTCGAAGCAACTGGTGTGCTGTTGAGTGGTGGGCTCAGAAGCCGAATTGCCCATTAATAATAATATTACTTTCGTCCAGGAAATTTTTGATTCTGTGACACGGTATGTATTCCACTAGCTTGCTAAGAGAGGAGAGCAGGTTGATTGGTCTATAGTATTTTGGCAGAGACTGATCCTCACCAGGTTTTTTAATAGGGATGACAACAGCGGTTTTCAAAACAATGAGGAAGTATTTATGTTCAAAGATTTTATTGGTTAATTCAGAGAGGTAGTAAATATAATTTAGAGGTAAGTTTTTGATAGCTGAGATAGATATATTGTCAAGGCTGGGCGCTTTTTTATTGGGGATCGAGGTAACCCATTCTGGATTTCTGCTGTGGTTGTAGGTTCGAGAGGGTCATTATTGATGATAGAGAGTCTATTACTGAAAAATGTTCCAAGAATATCGTTGACTTTAACAATTGTATCGGGACAGAAAACGTCGGGGTGGGGAGAGAACTGATTTTCGTAATTGTCTGCCAAGGCCTCAATTTTGTCGGAGTCACTCGTGAGAATGCCATATGGTGTGTTGAGGGGAGGGAGGGGGGGGTAAAAGGTTTTTTGATGCTTTTAAGATATGTCCAGAGGCTATTGTCAGTTGGTGTGAGTGACTCGAAAAAATCAATCCATTTTTTATTTTTGTGTTTTCTAATTTCGAGTTTTATTTTAGCATTTAGTCTATAGAACTCGCTACTTACAGACCGATCGGCTGTACGCTGCCAAATTTTAATAACATTATTCCTATTTTTAATTAAGTGCTTGATATGAAGGGGGAGCTTATTGTAAGTATTAGGTGGGGTGTGAGTCTTGGCAGAGCAGAGGGCACTATTGATGATATCAGTGACGGAGATAACAGCATTATCAATGTCAATTTTACTATTAATGTGCTGAAAGGGTGGTGGAGAATTAAATATATTACTAGTGCAATTATTCCAATTAATAAAATGAGGTTTGAGAATGGAAGGCAGGGGGATACTGGTGTGCAAATTTAGAATAATGGGGTTATGGTCGGATGATAAGTTGTCAAAAGAATTAATATCGTAGGGAAAGTTAATATTATTTAAGAGGGCGAAATCAATAATTGATTGGGATCCAGAAGGGCCAAAACGGATAGCAGAAGAAGGAAAAGCAATATCAATAGCGTTATCAATACAAAAATCCTTAATCTCCCTGCCGTACAGACAGGTATAGTTATAATTATTGGAGCAGTTCCATCGAGGATGGTGGGCATTAAAATCCCCAGCCAAGATTAACTTATCGCCGAGGAAAAATAAATTTTGGAGGCCTAGACAAACAGAATGAGTGAACGCTGCTCTAAGGTAAATACTGGCTATGTAAATTGGATTAGAGGAGGTGGGGTAGATTTCAATTACAGTATTTTCTAAAATATTGAGATTGATGCTGGGAATGTGATCATATATAATATTCCTTTTAACAAAGATGGCTGTACCTCCATAAGAGGAATTACTATTATTGCTGTCAACTCGAGGTGTATGGATTAAATTGTAGTTTTGAATTTTAAGATACCGCACATTAAAAGTTTTAACTTTCTGTACAAGAATCAAATCTACAGGATTATCAATAACAAAGTCTCTAAGTTCGTCGATTTTACCATGGAGACCGTTGGCATTCCAACTCAGTATCCGGACTGCAGACCGAGAAATTAAAGTGAAAAGGGCGAACCAGCAGACCTAGCCACGGCTGGGAAATTGAGTTTTCCGAGAATGGGGCCTAGCAACGCACCTGTTTCAGAAGATTTAAGCTTGGTGAAGAGTTGATCAATGTTAGTGAGGACTTGTTCCATTTCTGAGTTTAGAGAGATTCCTGTCCAGCTCTTCAAAGGAGTTGGAGC
This sequence comes from Dolomedes plantarius, assembly GCA_907164885.2. Classification (NCBI taxonomy): domain Eukaryota; kingdom Metazoa; phylum Arthropoda; class Arachnida; order Araneae; family Dolomedidae; genus Dolomedes; species Dolomedes plantarius. The sequence continues at coordinate 237,028,545 of OU015490.1, forward strand.
TGGTGTTAGGTTGGGAACTATTGTGATATTGTTAGACCCGTCTGCAATTACGGAAGGGGGAGGGGGTGAGTTACTTTCTTGTTGTTCAACATTGAAAAGGCCTGCATAAGATTTTTTGCGAGCATTTTCTTTTGCCTCGAACGTGTTCCTTCTGGAGGTTTGAAGAATGATTCTGTTATTATCGATTTCAGTTTTTTGCCTGCTTCTCTAATAGTTTTGATTTTCTGGTGTCGTTTTTTGATGGAATTAGGGTGGTTAATGCAACCCCTATAATTCGCAGGGTTGTCTCCACCGCTGTTCCCGCACGTTGCCTTTTCAGTAATTGGCTTTTCGGAGGATTTGGTGTTGTGATTTCCTGTACACTTAAGACATCGAGTGTCCATTTGGCAAATGTCGCTGCTGTGATGGAAATTCAAGCAATTATAGCATTGCTTAACACCCCCTTTGAATTTATAGGTTTCTGTTCTGACGATGAAACCTAGAAAATCACGCATGTCGTAAATAGTTTTACTTAAATCATTAGGGAAATTATTGCACAATAAAATAGGTAGTTTTGTTTTATCTTTAAATCTTTTAAGCTGTGCAACTCTCTGCACAGAGAAGCGTACTCATCGCGAACTTCCTACACTGGGATATCTGCAGGTATACCCTTAATTAGGATTTTTAGAGGTCTTTCCTCTCTAGGAAAGACCCTTCTTTGCAAAAATTTTTACATTATTTTGCACAAGTAAGTTTTGTATAAGTCTAAATTGATCTACGTTGGCTGGAAAGACTTTAACGAATTTTCCAGCGTCCTGTCATGGGAGTTTACCATTGGTTATTGTTTGAATTTCATTAGTAATTAATTTCGATTTGGTTGGTTGAACTTTAACGATCCAAACGTGATCCGGTTTCCTAATCCGTGGTGTTCCTGCAGTAGTTACGGGGGTATTGTTATTATTTTCTTGATCTTCAATTATAGCATCACCCTCGTCCTCAAGACTACCGAAACGATTTTTTAGTTGAAGAGAATCCTCTCTTGCCTCTTCGATCTGTGACCTCTTTGCCATTTTCTTATTTCTTGGCTAACTTTTTACAAAGGTCATATCGTCACCAATTTCGTTATCAGAATTATTCTTTTCTCTTTCACTTAATTTCCGAATTCTTTTACTTATTTTAAGCCACACATTATTTTTATCGAGATATAAACAGCATAACTGAATATCATCAACACTGATCTTTATCCTAAAAACGGAAATAAAATACCACATACCTGCTAATGTCAAGGTGTCTCTAATTTTTTATTCATCATTATAGTCATCCAAGTCACATCTGATATCTTTCAAAATGTCAACGATTCCAAGAATCAAGTCAATGTAGGGTTGAAACTCCGGGAGAGCTGTTTTCGCTTCAAGTAAGTTGATGATTTGGTTGATATTATCCACTTATGACGGCCGTTTATCCTTTGTAGGACAAATCGTAAAATCCACAGAATTCGCCATTTTCTTTTCCGTTGATCCAAGTTGATCCTTCGAATAATTATGTGTGATTGCCGTCCCTAGTACAGCACTGTCAGACATACGCAGGATCAAGATCCTCGTAGAGCCACAGTACAATAACTGTTGAAAAAGACAATCTCAAAGAAGTAGTAAAAAAAGATGCAGAACAAAAAAACTATTTACAAAATGTAGCAGTAGATTTTGCACATACAAATTAGCCAAAAAATACGCAAGTGTCTATAAACGTCAAGTTGCATTATATAATGCATGAATTTTATATAACGCCATCTGAAAATTTTTCTGAAATTATTTTTTCTTTCAACTTATGAATTTTAAACCTATTATTCAATAGCGTGTATTCAAGGAGATTTTATAAGACACAAAAACACTAAGCGCTTAAGGATATTTGAAGTGGATTTATAGATAAGGGATATAAAAGGCTTTGGAATATTTCAAACTAATTCATAAACATTATACTGACGAAACCCAGAGTACAAGATTTTATTTGTAACATATTTTAGAATTTGAATTTTTTTATTTGTGTCTTAAACTACGTTTATTTAAATTTTGATGTGCATTCGAAATATAATTTCTAATGTAGATATTATAACATTTTGAGGTTGTTTGAACAAAACGTTTTTACATGCCATTAATTTTATTTTTGCTACAGTTAGAATGCAAAAACTAAAATTTAACTCTTTTTCAAAAAACAAAATCTGTGGACAATAGAAAAAATGTTTCAGGTAGTCTCATCTAACGAAACTACAGCGGGTTATTAACGTAGTGTTACTTATCGTTGCTTACCTTTTTTTTTGACGCATTTTGGTACTTTTCTGTTTAACTTTTTTACTGCTACTGGGTTTGGCGCGCTACCAAAATTATAACTCGCGACGACGCTGAAATTTTCCTTTCCGTCGGACCGATATTGAGGAATGTAATCCTATGTGGAAAGTCAAAAGCTATAATTTATAAATCTGAAATATTATATTTGACTATTTCACAGAATATAAAATTTGATAAATAAATTGTATCAATTATTACATTACCCTAGTATAAAATATGATTCCTATATAACCATTTTTTCAATAGATAACTAATATTACGTAATACATTTATAAATAAATATTAACAATTCTCGTCGTAAAATATTGAAAATTAAAAGACAGATAAACAAAATTGTGTTTTTTCCCCTATATTCTTTATTTTGCTTGCTACACATTTCACTACAAAATTTAAAGTAAATTCACTTGAATTTTGTTAAAAAACAAATTTTAATTTATTTTAAGGTTGGTACTAACAAATGTCAAAGTACTTAACGAAATGTAAGTACTTGTATAGCTCGGTAAAAAGTAAATAAGTTATTAAATAAAAACTGATTTTGAATGGATTTGAATTAACTACAACTAAACATGTATTTTCAACAAAAACAAAAACTTCAGCTAGTTATCTAGGAATACCTTACATAAACTGAACTGAGTGTTCAGAAACAGGATTAGCAAGTGTAGAAAAAAGTTGTGTAAAGTAGTGTTTACCCTTCGAGTCATACATCTATTCAAATGTTTATCGGCAGTATTTAAACTCAAAATTTATTAATTTGAGCTCTAAAATTCTAAAACCCCAAGTGTTGATTCCCAGTTTGCAAGAATCAACAACACCAGGTCTCCTCAAACAAAAAAGCGCTGAAAAGTATTAAATACGTGTGTGAAATCTCTAAAGTTAATGGGTAGCTAAACAATCTGTCTACGTTTGTTTATGGAAGATTATTAAATTTTAAGACCTGACGTGTACGCAGTAGATTTAAATTTTCTCTTTAAACATCCTGCGAGCAATAGCCGATTTCAGTCCTTTACAAGCGGCACTTACTTCCTAGAATCTATGCGCTTAATATTGCACAATATTATCTTTCTCTAAATGCTACAAAATATATTTTTATGTATGAATAAATTCATGAATAAAAAAATAAATTTTGGAATCCATTGTCACTTTTTTTAAACAATATAAAATGTAAAGTGGAAGAGGTTTATGTAGAAGTGTCTATTTAGTTCCTTTTTGTTCATCTCAGTGTAAGGTTTTCGGAAAATTTACCACAAAATTTCTCCTGATGGGAGGAATGAAGAGCATTCCGATTGTGCTTAAGCACATTTTTTAATAGAGCAGTATTTCAATACTATATATAAACGTTAAAATCTCACCACACTCGTTACATGTTTGCCGTAAAATAATTTCGGTTAAAAAAAATCCTTTTATTTTACTTCTGTATAGAGTGTCTCTGGTAATTTTTTTCTGATATGGGAGGAGTCGAAATTCTGTTCAGTTTTCCTTTGTTTTTTAGTGTGCAACGGGGAATAACAACAACAAAAATTGGTCCTTTAGCGGAATTTAATTTTTTTTAAATAAATGTGTAAAGAGGTTCTTTAACCTTAACAAACATATTTATCACTGTACAGTGTATTTTATTAATGATATTGTCAATAATCGTGAACTACTGATAATTTTTCAAAGAATAATTTGTTGAAAAACAGCTTCTGTAAAAAGTCTTTATTTCATGAAGTCACATTAATTGGATGAAAAAAAAATATGCGAGAGACGGCATGTAACATTTATCATTATTTAATTAAATTAAAGATAACTATTAATGCAAGTATATAGTTTGATATAATATAAATAAGACCAAGGAAGTTTGGAAAAATATCCACCGTAAATATCATATAAAATGAAATATCCCTTACAAATAATCAGGATACTGATTCGAGATTACTTCTATCTTCGAATATTTTCGTATTGTCATCATTGTCTGTAAAAAACTATATCGTCCAAAACAGTCGCAAGAAAGAATGCTGATCTGGGGCGTGATATTTGTCACGCATTGGAATCGCACGTGAGATGTATATATCTCGTTATTTAAGAGACTAGGTCAAAGTTTTTACCAATACTTTTTGGAATATACGAAACGTCAATATAACCCAAACAAGCCCATCAGCATTATCCAATAAACGGAAATGTTAAAAATGTGAAAGACAAAGTTAAAATCAGACAACCTAATTAGTTATTCTTTACTAACAGAAATATAATTGATACATTTTGAATTCCTCCTGGTCGCGTATTTAAAAATTTCAATTATGATCGCGTGACGTCTGGACATATGCCACTCTATCTAATTTAGGTTTAAGTTATTTGCAAAAATAAATATTTATTAAAACAGTAAATTAAAGACAAGAAGGATGTAAAAGAAATCCAATCAAATTTTTAATGTAATTTTATATGCACTTTTTACGACAAAATAAATTAAAGCAAATGAAACTAATGTATTTCTATAAGCAATTTTTAAAATGAAAACAAATCAAATGGAAATATATATATGTAAGGAATTAACTGGGGAAGGAATAATTAATATAAATTTAAAGGGAGCTTCGGGATTAATTTATTTTCGTGGCGCGTAAAAGCCACTAGTTTTCATATCCCAGGACGCGTGCGGGTAGAAAAAGTAGGTTATTCCCCGTTGCAGTAATTGACCTTCGATTCGCGGTGAAATGAAGCTCCATGCAGAGAGATTATTTTTAGATACTGTACAGGTTTGGCGGGAAGAAACTTCTAGAATATTCTTAATTGGGCTCTGCGCATGTGCCAGGAGAGTGGACGCGCAGTTTTGACCTCGAAATCGGGAGAGCGGGATTAACGTTTGGACTGAGCGGTCACGCGTCGCGAGTTGGCGATGATTACTTGGAAAACTAAATTATGTGCTGATTGAATTCGACGGTATTTAAATTAATAGTTGGAATAAACTTGTTGGATATAAATAATTTGTAATCATTTACCACGGCCTATGTTTAGTGACTGCAATATTATTAATAAGTATTAGGGGGTTTAAGAGGGATTTACGATATTAAGAGCACGCTTCGAGCCGGCATTTAGTCAGGCTCGACATATATATATATATATATATATATATATATATATATATATATATATATATATATATATATATATATATATATATATATATATATATATATATATATATATATATATAAACAATTTTTACAAATTTGGTTAAACGTCAATGAGGTGTTTTGTTATATATCCTTTTACCATAAAAGAATGATAGCACCACCAGGAGTTTTGTTTGTTATTCATGATTAAAGAATAATCACTTGAAAGGTACTGACCAGGGCAGGGCCAATGAATTTCTCTTAATAATTTATCCATTTTCTATTGAAATTCCCCTTATATGCTTTTATAATGCTTATAATGTTTAATTTTTATAATGTTATCCCATATGTTCTTTCCCCTCTATAAAACCTTCTTGTTAAATGACTGTAATTTTTTAATCTAATTTGTGATATCTCTGGAAATTTTCTCTGATACGTAACGCTTAGATTTCAGCTATTCAGCCTTAACACCATCTTTGGCGAATTATTGAAATTAGAAACAGTGCCTACTTTCTCACTCAGACTGAGTCCTTTAATATCCTCACAAAAATGTTCCAGATCCATGGGAACCAAACCTTTTTAGCACAAGGGAAATTATTTTTCATGAGTAGAATAGATAAGAATACATGGCTTTTATTCGTAGCAGAAGTGAATTTAACTGGTTTTAAAATTATTCGGTGTGGTTGCTTTATTCACTTATCTTAGTTTTTATATTGCTGTAACCTGATAAAATGGATTCAGTCAATTTATGTTCCAGAGATTTATTTCTGCACTTATGATGTTTAGAAATCAAAATATTATTTTACACACATATTGTACGTGTATAATTAGCAGAAATTTGTAACTTCTGCTAAGTTTTTATATCGCGTTTGTTTTCCCGCATATGTTTCACTGATTGGTTCATATGTACAAAATCGAAACAAACAGTAAGGAGAGTAATCCACAAAATAGGGGACTCACCTATCATATACATACAAACGCATGCCTATATGCAGTGGAACCTCGCATAACGAGCATAATTCGCTCTAGAGTCTTACTCGTAATGCGAAATACTCGGTAAGCGAAACAGTTTTTCCCATATAAATTAATGTAAAATACGATAATGCGTTCCATGCCAAAAAATACTCAATTTTTTAGATGTAACGTTTATTATTTAAAGAAAATTACTTATACATAAATTCTTAGGGAGCAAAATCATCCATATGTAGTTTATTATTTACGAATTTATGACACCTATCTAATTTTTTTAAGAAGATTATCTAGCGACATTTGTTTTTCTCGGTGCTTTAAAATTTGCTGAAAATGTGTCACCGCATTGTCATTGAATAAATTTATAGCTCGTATAGTCACCGTCTGATCAGGGTGATTCTTTGTAACTTACGATGCAACAGTTCCCATTCTTTCATCATTTCTTTTATTGCGCCAGAAGATTGTTTCTTTGCTGTTTCTTCGTCCTTCTCCACTGACATACTCTCCTCTACAACTGCTTGCTGAGAAAGGCATTGCAATTCTATTAGTTGTTCGGTGGTCAGCTCTTGGCTGTGCTCTTCCACAAGCTCATCAATATCATTGTTATTCTGCAGTCCCATGATATTTGCTTCTCGAATCATCCATGACTACCCTTAAATACTTATTTTTCGGCAGATGATGATACTGGTGACATGAAGATCTGAGTGAAGAGGGGACATCCTTCCACGTCACTCGTTATGAGAAATTTTGCTCGTTAAGCGAGCCATTTTTTTTACGATTTATTTTGCTCGTTATGCTAAATACTCGTTATGCGAGGTGCTCGTTAAGCGAGGTTCCACTGTATATCTATCTATCTATCTATCTATATATATATATATATATATATATATATATATGCAATGGAATCTCATCTATCATTTTTCAAGGGACCGACTGAACTGAACGATAAATGCGGGAAAACGATAGATGCGGGAACATAACAAAGCAATATGATCATCGGTACTGGGTGAAATAAACAACACATACGGGAAAACGAGGATTCGGAGAACGATCGATCGAGATTCCACTGTATGTATAATCTGTCTGTCTTTGTACGCTTAGGATCAGAGACAAATAATCAAGATGATAAATAGAAAAAACATCTCATTATCATCATGTATCATCATAAATAGTTGGTGCATGACGAAATAAAACAAAATACGGTTCTTAATGAAGCAAGATTACCACAGTAAATTTTATGAAAAGTAAAAAACTATAAATGGACCCAACCTTCCTGCCAATCGAAAATATATGCTAATCATTGCAACATATATTTTTCTGCAAGGAACCTGACAGTCTTTTTTTTAATCTGAAAAATACTAAAACTCAGCTGAAAAGACCGTACAAATGAGAATACCAGATGTTTCATAAGATTAAAATCAAACGATCCTTTAATACCGCACTAGGGGTTTTGGAGCTGTAGGCATTTTTAAGACCGTAGTTTTGATTAGTTTCGGGTGGTCTATAAGACACGCAATAATTTTTATATATGTCTGATAAGAAATGATCAAACATTAAATGAATAACATTTCAAACGCTACCACATTACGCAAGAAATTCCTCAATGAAGTAACTGAAATGATCTGCAGTTAATCTGAACAGCAACACTTTTAAGGTAAGATTATGTTCCTCCACAACGGTCCTCCGGAAAGGAAAATTTCAGACGCTAGAACCGTCCGTCCGTACCTCGCGAGTTATATTTTGGGAGCGCGCCAAATCCAGTCTGCATCGCTTTGACAAGCAGTAAACAGTTGAACAGAAAAGTGCCAAAATGCGTCAAAATTTTGACATACATATATGTATATATATCCATATGTATGTATATATGTATATATATATATGTATATATATATATATATATATATATATATATATATATTGTTACGATTTTGGGACCAACTTGGCATGATATTATCAGCATGCGATGTTTTGGAGTCCACGATATATAAAAACAATGGTTTGACACGTTCACACGTCTACTATGGAGTAAGTAATAAATCCTGCTCTTGGGTCTATTGTTGGAAAATGGTTTGGTTGAGCGGTGTGGCAACACGGATTTTTTTTCCTAGGTGAATAATTGTCTGGAATGTAATTAGCGCAAAATTAGCGTTGGCGAACTAATTGTGCACCAAATGTAAAGAGCCGTCAAGTATCAGCTATAATGCGCAAGTACCGCAACTTTCGAAAATATAAAGTTTTTTTCTGTAATTTGTTTCGTTTATTCTTCTTTATTATCCTTTGAAATGTGGGATTCTATTCTGCTGCACCTTATATTTGAGGTTTATTGTACTTGATTCTAAACGTTCTATAGCATTTTTTAAGATGAGAATATTTAAATTTTCTTAGGAATTTTGCTTCGTGGACTCCCAGAAAAAGAATGATATGTCACATTAAGGAGCAAGTTTATACGTTACTCCCTTAAGAATTGTTTTAAATTTCAAACCTCTCAATTTGTTATTTGTTAATCCAGATGAGTGCCGTGTTCGAAAACCCGAGAAAGAAAAAAACTGGTTTGGCAATGTTATGGACTGTCTGGAACAAGATTAATCTTTAAAGCGAAGTGGAAGGAAGTGATTTCTTTTTCTGTTTCTAATTCATAATCGGATTAGTGATAAAGTTAGATTCTTAGATGTTATGAAATCGAAAGTTCAGAATTTATAAGCTGTTTCGAAAAGCAATTTAACGGATTGAAAAATACTTCTGGTACACACAAAGTACTGGTCTATAATGGCTATTGAGTGGTCCAGCAATTTACTCTAGAGTGGAGAGGGAAACTCACTAATAACGAAAGTTTGTAGTAGTTCAAATACTAAGGGTATTACAGTATAATGTAGTTAGAGATTGGTAGAGAGTTATGCTTTTTAAAGAGCATATGACAGCATCTATTAAAGAAACTGAGTCTTATATTTTGATAAATTATCCACATTTAAAGTTTAAAGTGGGTTATTCAACCAATGAATGTTTGAAAAATGTGGTATGCGAATGAAAAAGAAATGCCCGTTAGTAAATTTCAAATTTCTAGTGCTGCGAGAAGCTTGAAGGTTTTACAGTTTTCAAAAGGGTCCAAGGTGGCACGTCGGTTTTCGAAGCCGAGGATACTCGGTTTGAATCCCAAAAAGTTCAATTAAATACCTCCGTATCTAGTCCGGATATGGGCAAGTTAAATCCACAGACAGGAACGGTCTCCACTTTGAGGTTAGAGAGAATGGAAGAGGGTACGATCCTCAGATGTCACCGCAGGCTGTGCAATGTCAAAATACAGGTGGCACCTATCTATGACAGACTCCGAACTTTGTGTTGCTAATGTAGCCTATATGGACTTGGTCTAGAAACTTCTGGGCACCAACAATGACAGTTTTCAAAAGAAAGTAAAGGTCTTATAAGGATTTATATGATGGATATTGTGTGCTTTATATTTCTCAGTATGTTTTAATATTTTACATCATACTTTTATTGGCCATCTTATATCAAATTCTGATATTGTATTGTTCTTTTATCCATTTTTTTTTTCGAAAGCAAAGTGTATGCCAAAATCTTTAAAAGAAATAAATACTTACAGAATATTTTACAGCATTTCTCTTGCGGTGTATTTTCTAATATATTTTTAATCAATTAATTATTTTGAATATTAAATTGGGCCTGGACTAGCCTTGCGGTATCTCACTAGCTTTCCGTGCTGAGGGTGTTCGGATAGAATCCCGGCACGCGCCATTAAATACCTCCGTGTCTAGGTCGGATATGGGCACGTTTAATACGTAAACCGGAAAGTATCTGTGTGAGGCCAGAGAGGGTGGGATAGAATACGATCCCCCCAGAGGTCACCCCTGGTGGTGCTCGGTCGAAATTGAGGTGGCAACTAGCTAAGACGGACTCCGAACCTTGTGGTTCAATATAACCGGAGCCAAAATCTTCAACCCAAAGCCTATATGGACCTGGTCTCGAGCTTCCAGCCAGAGGCATTAGAAACAATCACAACAAACGTTAAATTGAACGATACAGAGACATTTTGCATACGTCTTTCAAACCTAGTATCAGTATCATACAAATGCCCTGACTGTTTTTAACTGTTTTTTTATCTACTACTATAATGAAAACTATATTTACAGTGTTTCAAAAATTTAGTTGTACGTATTCCTTTTTAATACGATGAATACAAAAATTGCTTTATACCAGTGTCTCGTTAGACTGCATACTAAGTGCAGAAAAAAAAGGAAAAAACACAATTACATAGCAATGCATGATGCTAGAGTGGAAAGTAAACCCACACAACAAAATATTTATGTTCTTATGTCAAATTTATCTGCCAATGGAGGGGGGTGAAATAGGTATTAAATGTACTTTGCAATTATTAAACGTGCAGTTTAAATTTTTTATAAAAGAAATATCTTTTTAGCTAAAGCGCTCGCTGTAGTAACGATTTGGATGTCATTTGAGTAATACCCTTAAATTTAATGTCCTTTAGAACTTATAGATTACAGAACTTAATGGCTAAACTTATAATGAATATTGACATCTTTTTAGTATTCAAAAATGTATTATGTGGATAACGTTTTACATTTCAAAGTTATGCTTGTTTAATGGTATCATTATTTTTTTAATGTCAACATTAAAACTGATCTCTATCTCAAAGACCTATACTTTATTTAATATCCTCAAAAGGGTTAATTTTCTCGTGTACATTCGCTATCAAGAGAAGGTTTTATACTCTTGTGTTTAATTATAGCATACTTTGAAGTATTTTAATTGTTATATAGCCTTATGTTATGTATTATCGGTAAAATTAAGTTCAAGTTTCAAATGATCCGATGAAAATTTATATTCCCTCACTCTTAAATCTATTTTGCGGACTTAGTGTCAATAACTCTGTTAGTATATTTTTACAATGTAATATTCTTTATATTACAAGGGCAAAACATTTTCGTTTGAAATGAGACTTGTCAACATGTCACCATTTAGGCTGATTTCTGTCTCAAACAATCCTATTTCTTTTAATATCCTTAAAATGTTTTGTAGTAACAACAGTGGTGTCGAGAGGTCTTTGCCGTTCTTTCACTCATTGAAGAGGCACCATTCGGACAAAAGACGTTTACTGAACTTGATACACAAACATATATGTGAAAAGAAACAAAATAATTTGCACACAGCAGAAGCTCTCTGATACTCGCCTCACTCGTCAACGTTCTATCTTGAGCTCTTCCAATTCGCAACTATCTTGCCTCGAGACCGTTTGGGGACACAACTGTCGCTCTGGAATTTCCACTCAGGCCACACACAACGATGTTCTGCAAACTCTTCTTATATCTTAGTTACAAGCACAGCCTCTAGCTAAAGGCGTCTGATACTAAATGGTTTATTTTCTCATGTACAGCCAATATATAGAGATTATTATAAATAAAAAGAGCATATGAGAGGACAACAAATTTTCTTCTGAAATGAAGCTTGTCACTATATTACCATTAAAGCTGATTTCCGACTCGAACAATTCTATTTCATTTAATAACCTTAAATTGATTTATTTTCTCATGTACTGTCACTTTTAAGAGACGGGTTTATTCACATACTATGTTTAATTGTAAAATATTTTGCAGGTTTTTCTTTGTTTTACAGCATTATGTTATTTAATACTGGTTGACTTTATTAATTGTGCGAGATCATCCGCTGAAACATGTAATCACTCATTCTTACACCCATTTTGTGGAATCAGTGACGATACAATTATTAATATTCTTTTACGATGTATCGCAAAGAAAATAGAACATATAAACGGGGAAAAGTATTTTTCTGGACTGAAACTTCTCACAATATTACCGTAAAAACTGATCTGTGTCACACAATCCTACTTCATTTAATATCCTTAAAATGGTTTATTTACTTTTAAGAGACTTGTTATTCACGTTTGTTTAACTATAAACTATTTTGCAGCATTTCCTATGATTTATACCTTTATGTTTTCTAATACCGAATAAAATAAGTAATTGTCTCAGATTATCCGCTGAAACATTTAGTCACTGATGCATACACCCATTTTGCAGACTTAGTGTCTATCGTTATTTTACGATGTAATACAGAGGCTGTTCGCACATTTTTTACGCGCATTCCGATTTTGGTAAGCGGTAATAAAAAATCGTTTTCTGCAAAAGAAATAATTGCAATTGTACTATGTTTTTAAAAGTAAAAATTATCGTCTGCGGCTTGAAAGATTTGTTTTTATTCAAAATGGCGTTTTTAACAAAGCAGTGGTTCGAAGGCTACATTTATGCTCTTTCCGAAGAGAAATATGCATACTCCGTTATCCAAAAACGATGTGACAGTCGTGGTTTTGTGATATCTAAAGCGTCGATAGGTAATATCGTCAACAAGAAAGGAAAAAAAACCGTCAAATTGGAGCCTCAAGTGGGACAAAAATTCCAAACAAGTATCCAAGGAAAAAAACGGACATCTTCGACTATTGTAAAGGTACGTTATTTAATGTTAAAAGAAAATCCCCCTAGTCAAAGGACAGTTGCAAAATCATTAAAATGCTCGGTGTCCCATCAATCTGTGAGACTCCATCAGGACAAAGCTAGCAGTCACACATCAAAATCCACTGTAAATTTCCTAAAAGAAATGCAACAAAAAACTGGTATCAAGGCCATACCCTTCACTGATATCCCTACTAAATCTCCAGATGTATCACCTATGGATTTCTGTGCTTTCGGACTTTTAAAATCTGCATTATCCATACGTCGTCCCAAAACCCTTACAGGACTCTGGAAAGCTGTTCAGGAGGAATGGGATAGAATACCTCTTCTGACACTTCAAAAGGCATTATTATCCTGGAAATTGCGGTGTCGAAAGATAGTTCAGAATAAGGGATGTCAAATAGAACATTTAAAACACAAGAATTTTATGTAATTTAGTTTTGTGAATACAATATACATCGTCTAAAAAATGTGTGAACAGCCTGTGTCCTTACTTGCCCGGAATTTATTCTGTTAAAGTGTTTCTACCATGAAGCTAAAGAAGCATGCATTTTATATGCAAACAAGAAAATAAAAATTCTCAACTCTGCGCTTATGTTAAAAATTAAGAAAACTATCAAAATTATAATTCTCGTTATTTTTTATTAAATTTAATATTTTATTTTATATTACTTTTGAATTGAATTATTATACTCATTTAATAGTTTAACTGAATAATATATTTTATTTTACAACTCAAATTAACTATGATATTAAATCTAACTGTATTTCTATTCATTTTGTAAAGTTATTTCCTTGTCAATATCAATGAATAATGTTGTCATTATCTGTAAAACATGTTATGTAAAATTTTTTGTTCAAATTAATCTATAGTAAATTGAATATCAAGCATTTAATTTTTATTTTATAATGCATTAATAGTGTATGTTGATAATTTCAATTCTTTATAATTGTGAAATACTTTTCTTCTATTCAATATATTTTGTGGTTATGACAAATTGAGATACATGTCTGAGCTAAAGCCATCTTTCTTTTAATTGTTCACAGAAATAAAATATTTTCAGTTAACTTTTTTACTTGAAATTAATGTTTTTTTCTTTGCTAACTATTAGTCAAAAATATTTAGTATCTGTTAATAATTTTTTTACTGTGAAAAGTTCATAAAACTGGTCAACATACAGGAACCTTAATATAGAATTTAATCACTATTAAGTTAGTTTCGATAAGAAAATAAGTTTTCATTGTATAATAAACAATGTTGTCACTCTAAATGCTTATGCAAAATATCTTGTGTATAATTTTTAAAAAAAGTTTATATATTCCTATCTTTTTACTGTGAGTACAATGAAAACCATTCTTTGTGAAATTGCAAAAATATAGCTGATTTGTCCTTTTCAATGTTATTTGGGTTTTTTTTTCTTTTTAATACTCTGAAAAAAAAATTGCATTCAGTAATTTACCAACTTGACGGTTATACCTCCAGTTTTAAAAAAAGTGTAATCTGAGATGCTTTTATTGTTTTTTTTTCAAGGGTAGATAATTCAAAGAATTGTGATTAAATACTGAACTGACATCCTAATTTATTAGTCCTGTGTGACAGTGAAAGTATATAGCTTATGTATATAAATAAATAATAATGATTTTGAATAAATTGTTTATATTTAGAATGATTTATGATTAATGATGGATCAAGATGTGGTTAGTACATTGCATGTAGAATAAAATTCATTGACACCAAATGATAAAAATAAACTCTGGTTTAAAATGACAAATTAATTTATTGATTAACAGACATAATTCTATACAATACACTCCTACTAAATCTCATCAAACATTCTATACTCATATCAAGTTATGATTACTAGGGTGGGGCGAAAAAAAAAATTATAATCAATTTCTAATAGTGCGGAAAACTTGCGCATTGGCATCTTAATAACGGGAAAAATAATATAAAAAAATATAAATTGGTTTTGAAATCGCGCAAGAGCCCTAAAGGTTAGAAAAAAAAGAAAAAAATCTGCACTTTTTAAAGACGTATAAATTTTTTAAATAGTTTACTTTATTTCTAATAGTTTAAAAACTACTCTTTGTACTTACCCAAATGCGTGAAAAATACCTTTGGACACATTACCGTTCATTTGAATTCACGCAAAAAGCCTTAAAATGCCATTTATTTTTGTAAAAACCTCGTATTGCTCTTCGACTTTTCAGCATGTTTTTCCTTTATGAGTTTGGTATTGCCTTCTACATTGCAAACACGTCCAAAGTTGTCGTATACTTCCTTATTAAGTACAAGGTATGGTGTTTCTGACACTGCCACAGCAGCAATAGCTTCGGGTGTCTTGCGTGATCTTGGAATGATCTTTGATTCAGATATGTCACGAGTGATTAACAAAAGACAGATTAGAAGGGAAAGAGTGAAGATTCGAAAAGCAATAAAGGAAAAAGAGCACCAGCTGAAAGAAGTACATGGAATCTAGTTCGACGGTAGAAAAGGTCATACATTAACACAAGAAAAAATAGGAGCTAAAATGTACCGAAGAGTAAGAAAAGAAGAAAATATTAGCGTGATTAGTAAGCCTGGTGGCCAATACATTGGCCATGTTACACCAAAAACAGGAACCGGTAATGATATTTCCGAAAGTTTTTTCGACTACATGAAATAGAAAGATTTTGACATGAGTGCAGTGGTAGCCATCGGTTGTGATGGGAGAGTCACAGACACGGCACCTTTCCAACCGCTTTTTCGGTTGGAAAAGTGGTACAGGACATAGAAGTTAGGTGTCAGCTACCACTGCAGTGATTTATTTGTTTGCTTCACTTTAATGAGCTGCCTTATAAACATTTTTCTGGCCATTTCGACGGGACAACAAGTGGGCCAGCTTCATTCAGTGGTCCAATTGGCAAGCAACTGCCTAGCTATTAGAAAAATCCTGGTGTTTATTTTGTGCCGATTCAATCTGAAGTTCTCATCAGAATAAATAAAACTGACCTCAGTAAAGATGAGCAGTATGTTCTAGACAGTGTTAATGTATTCATCACTGGACTCTGGAATCCAGAATTAGCTGTTAAAGATCCTGGACCCCTCAGCTATTTCCGATGGTTAACCTTTGCTAACCAGGTATTAAGACTTTATATTTCCCAAATTAGAATCGGCACAAAATGAACAACAGGATTTTTCTCACAGCTAGGCAGTTGTTTGCCAATTGGACCACTGAATGAAGCTGCAGGGCCCTACTTAGCTTAATTGGGGTCCGGGGCAAAAACTTCTTTGGGGGCCCCCTCTGCTTCACTACTTTAGTAATGAAGAACCAAAGTTAGTGGAGGTATTTAAAATTTTCACCTCATTATAGATATATAACAAGAAAGTTGACTGGAACCTAAAATAGCTATAAAGTCCCTCCCCCACTCCAATGGTCAGACGAAATATCGTTCTGTCCATTTTATTGACTTTCTGACATTTCTATGTCCATCATTAAAAGGGATATAACACTTCTCAAGAGTCAAAGTTTGACAAAAATGCTATTTAAATTTATAAATAGAAAATGTAAAGTCATTTTTAGCAATTTGAATTAATTAACGAAACATACCATAGGCAAGTCCTATGCACTTAGAGAATAGGCTAAAAAGCTCTTTTCGATGCATGCCGCATCGACTTGGGGGGCCCCTCTGATTTGGGGGCCGGGGGCAACTGCCCCGTATGCCCCTGCCTTAGTCAGGCTCTGTGAAGCTGGTCTACTTGTTGTCCCGTCGAAATAATCCGACAAATGTTTATAAGGCAGCTCATTAAAGTGAAGCAAACAAATAAACCACTGCAGTGGTCGCTGACACCTAATTTCTATGTCCTGTACAATTTTTCCAACCGGTGTTTCTGACTGTCCCCTCACAACCGATGGCTACCACTGCACTCATGTCAAAATCTTTCTTTTTCATGTAGTCGAAAATACTTTCGGCAATATCATTACGGGGTTCCTGTTTTTGGTGTAACATTGCCAATGTATTGGCCACCAGGCTCACTAATCACGCTAATATTTTCTTCTTTTCTTACACTGCGGTACAACTTAGCTCCTATTTTTTCTTGAGTTAATGTATTGTCTTTTCTACCGTCGAAATAGATTCCATTTCTTATAGCTGGTGCTCTTTTTCCTTTATTGCTTTTCGAATCTTCACTCTTTCCCTTCAAATCATACTTTTGTCAATCACTCGTGACATCTGAATCAGAGATCATTCCAAGATCATGGAGGACACCAGAAGCTATTGCTGCTGTGGCCCTGTCAGAAACACCGTACCTATAGCTTAATAAGGAAGTATACGACAACTTTGAAAGCATTTGCGAAGTAGAAGGCAATACCAAACTCATAAAGGAAAAACATGCTGAAATGGGCGAAGAGCTGAAATATGAGTTTTTTACAAAAATAAATGGTATTTTAAGGCTTTTTGCGCGAATTCAAATGAACAGCAATGTGTCCCAAAGTATTTTTCACGCATTTAGGTAACTACAAAGTGTAGTTTTTTCACTATTAGAAATAACGTAAACTATCAAAAAAATTTTATACGTCTTTAAAATGTGCAGATTTTTCTTTTATTTTGTAAAATTTAGGGCTCTTGTGCGATTTT
Source organism: Dolomedes plantarius (assembly GCA_907164885.2). Taxonomy (NCBI): domain Eukaryota; kingdom Metazoa; phylum Arthropoda; class Arachnida; order Araneae; family Dolomedidae; genus Dolomedes; species Dolomedes plantarius. The sequence goes on from OU015490.1 coordinate 237,046,038, forward strand.
AAAAATAATATATATTTTTTTATATCATTTTTCCCGTTATTAGAATGCCAATGCGCAAGTTTTCTACGCTATTAGAAATTCATTATAAATAAAAAAATTTCGCCCCACCCTAATCATTACTTATTTCAACATATTTCTTCAACCTTCAATACTCATTAGCATCAATTCAAATTCAGTCTATATTCTTATTCAAATAACTAATATTTACTCATATTTAATTCATCACATTACACCTACTAACTCGCCTTTACGAATTATCATTTATTATCCACTAACTTCCATTATCAAATTACTTCATCATCGCGCTCTATATAAAGTTATGGACGGCTACGCTAAGAGAAGCAATGACAGTAAGATATGAAGAGGAAACAAAAGGACGGTACCTCTACAGAAGATTATCGGACCACTTTTATGGGCATCTGGCACTCGCAATGACGAACTGCGTCGCACTCTCACCGCACTGGAACTGGGGCACATTCATCGTGGGGTACAAGGCTCCTTCAATCATTGTAGACACTCTGTACAGGAAACTGGGTTACTCTCTTCCTCGGGGTCTTTTACATGGACCATGGCTTACATAACTATCATCGGGCGTGCTTCGTACATACTCCTGAGTTTGATACTACTTCTGTTTCATACTGCCAACTATCTCTTTTTTTGCCTCTTCTATCTTATTTCATATTCTTTTTCTCTTATTAATTCTGACCCCGCCTCTTCCAATTCCATTGGCCATATTATTCCAATGTCATCGCAATTCGTCCGTGGCTGCCTCTTCTCAATCTCCTTTTCACCAATCCGCATCGAGGGAGGGATTTATAAAATTTTCCCTCTTCCTTAACTTTCCCATGCTATGCTCCGACCACACCGAGCATGGTGATCCATTTTATAACCACCATAAATGTATGTCTTCCCCTTCTCCTTTTCTTCTTTTCGATGCAACTCATTCTACAGAACTTATACTTTTATTTCTTCCTGCAGGCCCAATCTTCTATCCTTAGTTGTTACGGTTTATTGTTGGCTTTTCTCCCCTTCTCTTTTATTGCCAGTCAGTTGCTTCCTTTCCCCGTTCATTCTTATATTTTGCAATAATTTTGCTTCGTCCCCTAATTTTCAATTATCCTGCCTTGAGACTATAGTCATATCCCTATGACATCCTGATTAGAATTTATTTGTGATTGACAGAAAATGTTGCTTTTCTTTTTAAAGGCTGTTATGTATGATGTATTATTCATACTTATCTGCAAATAAAAATATTCTTATATTACTATGTGTGTGTGTGTTTTGATTAATCAGAAGTATATTCTCATAGTTTTTTACCATAAGAGATTTCCTTCACAATTCTTTTCTGTAATTTCATTTCCTAAATTATTCAATTATTACAAATTGTAAACTCATTTTTTTCTGAAACTAATAACGCAATTATTCTGAAAAAGTTTTCATAATGAAGTATGACTCTACATGTGTCACATGTTTTGCATCTCATGTTTGGACATTGCATACTCTGTAGCCGCAGCTAGTGTGTGCAGCTATATGTGAATGTAACTAACTAGCTCTAGAAAATGTATCATTATTTACTTATTTTCTTTAAGAATTTTAATGAAGTTTAGCAAAAAAAGAGCAGTTTAAATAAACATTTTGAATAAAAATAAACAATTGTTAAGTTGAATAAATACATTGATATTAAATACGCACTAAAAAAACTTTTTTTCTCTTGAAGAATACGAAAAATCGATATTATAACGTATGGGTTTTCCGTGTCAAAGCCCTGCGTTCGGCGGGAGATACATTTTTAACACTGAGTTACTCCTCCTTCTTTAACTTCATGGTTTCTACTATCGTTTGGACCAATCGTTCTCTATTCTCTCTCCTGCCACAGCGCCATCTGTCGGACCTAATCCAAAATCTTTCGGTGCGAACATACTGGGTCCAGACAAGGACTAGAATTCGTTGAGGATTTTTTGTGACTTGTATCTTTTCCCTGGACTCGGTTTGTTCGGACATATCTCATAATTTTGCGGGGAAGAAATAACTCACTTTTTTCGGACAACTTTATGCCCAATGTAGTACTCGCCTTTAGTGCCTGTACTTAAATTTCTTTCAATTACTACCTGTTATCATTTTAAAATTATTTAAAAATTTTTAATGTTTTTCTTAACATCAAATTTTAATTACTAAGTTAATGAACCTTGAAACATATACCTTGCTACAGACGTTAGAAGGGGTCTCCAAGAAGTCTCCAAGACCAACGAACTCCTCTTCTAAAGACCAAATTACCTCTGCCTCTACTTACAGTTACAAATGCTCTTTCATGAAACCTTGCTTGCGCTTCGGACATTCGAAAAATTAGACGAACTCCTGAACTAGCCATGCCCCCAATTTTGTTCGCTCATTTTTGGTATTTTTGGGGGGAAATATTATCTACCACTTTTATCGGGCACCTTAATGCTTGAAGACTTTTCTTCCTTCTATATTCGGAACTTTGTAATTTGAATATACCCGTGTGTATCTCAAGGAACCTGATCTCTCTGTGGGTTTGGAAACTATGAAAAATCAGACCGATTTCTTGTACTGTTCACGCACTTTCAGTCATTCCCCGTCTTCATTGTCGAACTATAGCTACCACTTTGCTTACACAGAAACGCGGATCTTGATAATGTGTGGTAGTTTCTCGAGGAAAATTTATCTTCCACTTTTTATTGAAAATCCACTATACGACAAATAGTACTAGTCTGGGTGATTTTTTAATTATGTTCTCTTAAAAATTATATAAAAAATATTTAAGGTAGTCTCCTCTAACGAAACTACCACGGGTTCTTAACGTAGGATTACTTATCGTTTACTTACCTCTCTTTTTTTTTTTGTTGTTGACGCATTTTGGTACTTTTCTGTTTAACTCTTTACTGTTACTGGGTTTGGCGCGCTGCCAAAATTATAACTCGCAACGCAGGACTATTATTTTCTCTCCGAAGGACCGTTACTGAGGACAATAATCCTACGTTAAAACAATACACGCTTGCACTGTATATGAAAATGTAAAAATATCCTTAAAATGATACGTAGCTTTGTTACAGTAAAAATATTATTTTGTTTGTGTAACTTAAACTTTCTATTAGTTTCTATCCATAACATTTCTCCTAGCAAAATAACAGAAATTCCTCTGATCATTTTAGTTGTGCATAAGCTCGTGGATTGAACGGTCACTCTCTATCCTTCAATCATTTTTCTTCATACTTTCTTTCTCACTTATGGTCAGTAGTATTAGTTCTTCCTTGCAGCAATTGTCGACTCCCGAGGGCGTGGACCAAATGAAATATATAATCACTATTCATGTTGTGCTCATGTAGAGGGTCCTTTTATCTGTAACGAATGTAACACATGACTTCTTGAAATCCTGAAACCTCTGTGACCTTAGGAAAATCAAAATTGCGTTTAAAAACCTGAACTTTCCACGCATATTTTTATGATCTATGTTCTTGCTGTGTCAATTCTCATAAAACAAGTAATTTTGGTATTTTTTCTTTCAAAAATCTTAGCTATCACTTTTTATTATCAGTTACTGCTTATAAATAATTTATGATTAAATACTTATGAATATTCTACGGTATCCTACGGTACAATTAGTATCTGTCTTCACAGTATCAACAGCAATTTCGGCTCCGGAGCGCTAGACCCAGATGAAGCCGGGAATCACACTTCTTGTGAGATATAGTTGTAGTAAAGCGCTTTTAAATAAAAAGCTGGCTTTATTACATGTTTGCGATAAAAGTCGGAATCAAATTTAACGCCGACAGATAATTATAGAATAGAGTGGAGTTATTTAGGACGTAGCCTGTTGCAAGACAGTTTTATGAGCATTGAAGATGGGAAGGTCTGAGATGGAGACACAGATAAAGTGACGGAACCAAAAGATCACTTTATGTTACAAAAGCCCTTTATGTTAGATTTATGGCAGTACGGATTGGAAAGTGACCTTTTGAAAAGCTTGGGTGGTAACAAGGGCAGGCAGTGAAGGCGTAATGTTTTTGAGTTAGGAAGCCAATGAGAAAGTGTGAAATGAGCACAGCAAATGAAAAGTTTACGGTGTCCGGATTGGCTGATTGAAGTTTATGAGAAGGTGGAGTCATAAGTATGAAAGGGGATGAAAATAAAATATATATATAGAAGGAGTTTGAAAAAAAGAGAGAGAGAGTCTTGATCGGGGAGGCTGTAGGTCCCCATTTCCAGCACGACTTAAAAAGATAAACTTTAAGTGGACTTGAGGGTACAAATGCTCTTTCATGAAACCTTGCTTGCGCTTCGGACATTCGAAAAATTAGACGAACTCCTGAACTAGCCATGCCCCCAATTTTGTTCGCTCATTTTTGGTATTTTTGGGGGGAAATATTATCTACCACTTTTATCGGGCACCTTAATGCTTGAAGACTTTTCTTCCTTCTATATTCGGAACATTGTAATTTGAATATACCCGTGTGTATCTCAAGGAACCTGATCTCTCTGTGGGTTTGGAAACTATGAAAAATCAGACCGATTTCTTGTACTGTTCACGCACTTTCAGTCATTCCCCGTCTTCATTGTCGAACTATAGCTACCACTTTGCTTACACAGAAACGCGGATCTTGATAATGTGTGGTAGTTTCTCGAGGAAAATTTATCTTCCACTTTTTATTGAAAATCCACTATACGACAAATAGTACTAGTCTGGGTGATTTTTTAATTATGTTCTCTTAAAAATTATATAAAAAATATTTAAGGTAGTCTCCTCTAACGAAACTACCACGGGTTCTTAACGTAGGATTACTTATCGTTTACTTACCTCTCTTTTTTTTTTTGTTGTTGACGCATTTTGGTACTTTTCTGTTTAACTCTTTACTGTTACTGGGTTTGGCGCGCTGCCAAAATTATAACTCGCAACGCAGGACTATTATTTTCTCTCCGAAGGACCGTTACTGAGGACAATAATCCTACGTTAAAACAATACACGCTTGCACTGTATATGAAAATGTAAAAATATCCTTAAAATGATACGTAGCTTTGTTACAGTAAAAATATTATTTTGTTTGTGTAACTTAAACTTTCTATTAGTTTCTATCCATAACATTTCTCCTAGCAAAATAACAGAAATTCCTCTGATCATTTTAGTTGTGCATAAGCTCGTGGATTGAACGGTCACTCTCTATCCTTCAATCATTTTTCTTCATACTTTCTTTCTCACTTATGGTCAGTAGTATTAGTTCTTCCTTGCAGCAATTGTCGACTCCCGAGGGCGTGGACCAAATGAAATATATAATCACTATTCATGTTGTGCTCATGTAGAGGGTCCTTTTATCTGTAACGAATGTAACACATGACTTCTTGAAATCCTGAAACCTCTGTGACCTTAGGAAAATCAAAATTGCGTTTAAAAACCTGAACTTTCCACGCATATTTTTATGATCTATGTTCTTGCTGTGTCAATTCTCATAAAACAAGTAATTTTGGTATTTTTTCTTTCAAAAATCTTAGCTATCACTTTTTATTATCAGTTACTGCTTATAAATAATTTATGATTAAATACTTATGAATATTCTACGGTATCCTACGGTACAATTAGTATCTGTCTTCACAGTATCAACAGCAATTTCGGCTCCGGAGCGCTAGACCCAGATGAAGCCGGGAATCACACTTCTTGTGAGATATAGTTGTAGTAAAGCGCTTTTAAATAAAAAGCTGGCTTTATTACATGTTTGCGATAAAAGTCGGAATCAAATTTAACGCCGACAGATAATTATAGAATAGAGTGGAGTTATTTAGGACGTAGCCTGTTGCAAGACAGTTTTATGAGCATTGAAGATGGGAAGGTCTGAGATGGAGACACAGATAAAGTGACGGAACCAAAAGATGACTTTATGTTACAAAAGCCCTTTATGTTAGATTTATGGCAGTACGGATTGGAAAGTGACCTTTTGAAAACCTTGGGTGGTAACAAGGGCAGGCAGTGAAGGCGTAATGTTTTTGAGTTAGGAAGCCAATGAGAAAGTGTGAAATGAGCACAGCAAATGAAAAGTTTACGGTGTCCGGATTGGCTGATTGAAGTTTATGAGAAGGTGGAGTCATAAGTATGAAAGGGGATGAAAATAAAATATATATATAGAAGGAGTTTGAAAAAAAGAGAGAGAGAGTCTTGATCGGGGAGGCTGTAGGTCCCCATTTCCAGCACGACTTAAAAAGATAAACTTTAAGTGGACTTGAGGGTACAAATGCTCTTTCATGAAACCTTGCTTGCGCTTCGGACATTCGAAAAATTAGACGAACTCCTGAACTAGCCATGCCCCCAATTTTGTTCGCTCATTTTTGGTATTTTTGGGGGGAAATATTATCTACCACTTTTATCGGGCACCTTAATGCTTGAAGACTTTTCTTCCTTCTATATTCGGAACATTGTAATTTGAATATACCCGTGTGTATCTCAAGGAACCTGATCTCTCTGTGGGTTTGGAAACTATGAAAAATCAGACCGATTTCTTGTACTGTTCACGCACTTTCAGTCATTCCCCGTCTTCATTGTCGAACTATAGCTACCACTTTGCTTACACAGAAACGCGGATCTTGATAATGTGTGGTAGTTTCTCGAGGAAAATTTATCTTCCACTTTTTATTGAAAATCCACTATACGACAAATAGTACTAGTCTGGGTGATTTTTTAATTATGTTCTCTTAAAAATTATATAAAAAATATTTAAGGTAGTCTCCTCTAACGAAACTACCACGGGTTCTTAACGTAGGATTACTTATCGTTTACTTACCTCTCTTTTTTTTTTGTTGTTGACGCATTTTGGTACTTTTCTGTTTAACTCTTTACTGTTACTGGGTTTGGCGCGCTGCCAAAATTATAACTCGCAACGCAGGACTATTATTTTCTCTCCGAAGGACCGTTACTGAGGACAATAATCCTACGTTAAAACAATACACGCTTGCACTGTATATGAAAATGTAAAAATATCCTTAAAATGATACGTAGCTTTGTTACAGTAAAAATATTATTTTGTTTGTGTAACTTAAACTTTCTATTAGTTTCTATCCATAACATTTCTCCTAGCAAAATAACAGAAATTCCTCTGATCATTTTAGTTGTGCATAAGCTCGTGGATTGAACGGTCACTCTCTATCCTTCAATCATTTTTCTTCATACTTTCTTTCTCACTTATGGTCAGTAGTATTAGTTCTTCCTTGCAGCAATTGTCGACTCCCGAGGGCGTGGACCAAATGAAATATATAATCACTATTCATGTTGTGCTCATGTAGAGGGTCCTTTTATCTGTAACGAATGTAACACATGACTTCTTGAAATCCTGAAACCTCTGTGACCTTAGGAAAATCAAAATTGCGTTTAAAAACCTGAACTTTCCACGCATATTTTTATGATCTATGTTCTTGCTGTGTCAATTCTCATAAAACAAGTAATTTTGGTATTTTTTCTTTCAAAAATCTTAGCTATCACTTTTTATTATCAGTTACTGCTTATAAATAATTTATGATTAAATACTTATGAATATTCTACGGTATCCTACGGTACAATTAGTATCTGTCTTCACAGTATCAACAGCAATTTCGGCTCCGGAGCGCTAGACCCAGATGAAGCCGGGAATCACACTTCTTGTGAGATATAGTTGTAGTAAAGCGCTTTTAAATAAAAAGCTGGCTTTATTACATGTTTGCGATAAAAGTCGGAATCAAATTTAACGCCGACAGATAATTATAGAATAGAGTGGAGTTATTTAGGACGTAGCCTGTTGCAAGACAGTTTTATGAGCATTGAAGATGGGAAGGTCTGAGATGGAGACACAGATAAAGTGACGGAACCAAAAGATGACTTTATGTTACAAAAGCCCTTTATGTTAGATTTATGGCAGTACGGATTGGAAAGTGACCTTTTGAAAACCTTGGGTGGTAACAAGGGCAGGCAGTGAAGGCGTAATGTTTTTGAGTTAGGAAGCCAATGAGAAAGTGTGAAATGAGCACAGCAAATGAAAAGTTTACGGTGTCCGGATTGGCTGATTGAAGTTTATGAGAAGGTGGAGTCATAAGTATGAAAGGGGATGAAAATAAAATATATATATAGAAGGAGTTTGAAAAAAGAGAGAGAGAGTCTTGATCGGGGAGGCTGTAGGTCCCCATTTCCAGCACGACTTAAAAAGATAAACTTTAAGTGGACTTGAGGGTACAAATGCTCTTTCATGAAACCTTGCTTGCGCTTCGGACATTCGAAAAATTAGACGAACTCCTGAACTAGCCATGCCCCCAATTTTGTTCGCTCATTTTTGGTATTTTTTTGGGGAAATATTATCTACCACTTTTATCGGGCACCTTAATGCTTGAAGACTTTTCTTCCTTCTATATTCGGAACATTGTAATTTGAATATACCCGTGTGTATCTCAAGGAACCTGATCTCTCTGTGGGTTTGGAAACTATGAAAAATCAGACCGATTTCTTGTACTGTTCACGCACTTTCAGTCATTCCCCGTCTTCATTGTCGAACTATAGCTACCACTTTGCTTACACAGAAACGCGGATCTTGATAATGTGTGGTAGTTTCTCGAGGAAAATTTATCTTCCACTTTTTATTGAAAATCCACTATACGACAAATAGTACTAGTCTGGGTGATTTTTTAATTATGTTCTCTTAAAAATTATATAAAAAATATTTAAGGTAGTCTCCTCTAACGAAACTACCACGGGTTCTTAACGTAGGATTACTTATCGTTTACTTACCTCTCTTTTTTTTTTGTTGTTGACGCATTTTGGTACTTTTCTGTTTAACTCTTTACTGTTACTGGGTTTGGCGCGCTGCCAAAATTATAACTCGCAACGCAGGACTATTATTTTCTCTCCGAAGGACCGTTACTGAGGACAATAATCCTACGTTAAAACAATACACGCTTGCACTGTATATGAAAATGTAAAAATATCCTTAAAATGATACGTAGCTTTGTTACAGTAAAAATATTATTTTGTTTGTGTAACTTAAACTTTCTATTAGTTTCTATCCATAACATTTCTCCTAGCAAAATAACAGAAATTCCTCTGATCATTTTAGTTGTGCATAAGCTCGTGGATTGAACGGTCACTCTCTATCCTTCAATCATTTTTCTTCATACTTTCTTTCTCACTTATGGTCAGTAGTATTAGTTCTTCCTTGCAGCAATTGTCGACTCCCGAGGGCGTGGACCAAATGAAATATATAATCACTATTCATGTTGTGCTCATGTAGAGGGTCCTTTTATCTGTAACGAATGTAACACATGACTTCTTGAAATCCTGAAACCTCTGTGACCTTAGGAAAATCAAAATTGCGTTTAAAAACCTGAACTTTCCACGCATATTTTTATGATCTATGTTCTTGCTGTGTCAATTCTCATAAAACAAGTAATTTTGGTATTTTTTCTTTCAAAAATCTTAGCTATCACTTTTTATTATCAGTTACTGCTTATAAATAATTTATGATTAAATACTTATGAATATTCTACGGTATCCTACGGTACAATGAGTATCTGTCTTCACAGTATCAACAGCAATTTCGGCTCCGGAGCGCTAGACCCAGATGAAGCCGGGAATCACACTTCTTGTGAGATATAGTTGTAGTAAAGCGCTTTTAAATAAAAAGCTGGCTTTATTACATGTTTGCGATAAAAGTCGGAATCAAATTTAACGCCGACAGATAATTATAGAATAGAGTGGAGTTATTTAGGACGTAGCCTGTTGCAAGACAGTTTTATGAGCATTGAAGATGGGAAGGTCTGAGATGGAGACACAGATAAAGTGACGGAACCAAAAGATGACTTTATGTTACAAAAGCCCTTTATGTTAGATTTATGGCAGTACGGATTGGAAAGTGACCTTTTGAAAACCTTGGGTGGTAACAAGGGCAGGCAGTGAAGGCGTAATGTTTTTGAGTTAGGAAGCCAATGAGAAAGTGTGAAATGAGCACAGCAAATGAAAAGTTTACGGTGTCCGGATTGGCTGATTGAAGTTTATGAGAAGGTGGAGTCATAAGTATGAAAGGGGATGAAAATAAAATATATATATAGAAGGAGTTTGAAAAAAGAGAGAGAGAGTCTTGATCGGGGAGGCTGTAGGTCCCCATTTCCAGCACGACTTAAAAAGATAAACTTTAAGTGGACTTGAGGGTACAAATGCTCTTTCATGAAACCTTGCTTGCGCTTCGGACATTCGAAAAATTAGACGAACTCCTGAACTAGCCATGCCCCCAATTTTGTTCGCTCATTTTTGGTATTTTTTGGGGGAAATATTATCTACCACTTTTATCGGGCACCTTAATGCTTGAAGACTTTTCTTCCTTCTATATTCGGAACATTGTAATTTGAATATACCCGTGTGTATCTCAAGGAACCTGATCTCTCTGTGGGTTTGGAAACTATGAAAAATCAGACCGATTTCTTGTACTGTTCACGCACTTTCAGTCATTCCCCGTCTTCATTGTCGAACTATAGCTACCACTTTGCTTACACAGAAACGCGGATCTTGATAATGTGTGGTAGTTTCTCGAGGAAAATTTATCTTCCACTTTTTATTGAAAATCCACTATACGACAAATAGTACTAGTCTGGGTGATTTTTTAATTATGTTCTCTTAAAAATTATATAAAAAATATTTAAGGTAGTCTCCTCTAACGAAACTACCACGGGTTCTTAACGTAGGATTACTTATCGTTTACTTACCTCTCTTTTTTTTTTTGTTGTTGACGCATTTTGGTACTTTTCTGTTTAACTCTTTACTGTTACTGGGTTTGGCGCGCTGCCAAAATTATAACTCGCAACGCAGGACTATTATTTTCTCTCCGAAGGACCGTTACTGAGGACAATAATCCTACGTTAAAACAATACACGCTTGCACTGTATATGAAAATGTAAAAATATCCTTAAAATGATACGTAGCTTTGTTACAGTAAAAATATTATTTTGTTTGTGTAACTTAAACTTTCTATTAGTTTCTATCCATAACATTTCTCCTAGCAAAATAACAGAAATTCCTCTGATCATTTTAGTTGTGCATAAGCTCGTGGATTGAACGGTCACTCTCTATCCTTCAATCATTTTTCTTCATACTTTCTTTCTCACTTATGGTCAGTAGTATTAGTTCTTCCTTGCAGCAATTGTCGACTCCCGAGGGCGTGGACCAAATGAAATATATAATCACTATTCATGTTGTGCTCATGTAGAGGGTCCTTTTATCTGTAACGAATGTAACACATGACTTCTTGAAATCCTGAAACCTCTGTGACCTTAGGAAAATCAAAATTGCGTTTAAAAACCTGAACTTTCCACGCATATTTTTATGATCTATGTTCTTGCTGTGTCAATTCTCATAAAACAAGTAATTTTGGTATTTTTTCTTTCAAAAATCTTAGCTATCACTTTTTATTATCAGTTACTGCTTATAAATAATTTATGATTAAATACTTATGAATATTCTACGGTATCCTACGGTACAATTAGTATCTGTCTTCACAGTATCAACAGCAATTTCGGCTCCGGAGCGCTAGACCCAGATGAAGCCGGGAATCACACTTCTTGTGAGATATAGTTGTAGTAAAGCGCTTTTAAATAAAAAGCTGGCTTTATTACATGTTTGCGATAAAAGTCGGAATCAAATTTAACGCCGACAGATAATTATAGAATAGAGTGGAGTTATTTAGGACGTAGCCTGTTGCAAGACAGTTTTATGAGCATTGAAGATGGGAAGGTCTGAGATGGAGACACAGATAAAGTGACGGAACCAAAAGATGACTTTATGTTACAAAAGCCCTTTATGTTAGATTTATGGCAGTACGGATTGGAAAGTGACCTTTTGAAAACCTTGGGTGGTAACAAGGGCAGGCAGTGAAGGCGTAATGTTTTTGAGTTAGGAAGCCAATGAGAAAGTGTGAAATGAGCACAGCAAATGAAAAGTTTACGGTGTCCGGATTGGCTGATTGAAGTTTATGAGAAGGTGGAGTCATAAGTATGAAAGGGGATGAAAATAAAATATATATATAGAAGGAGTTTGAAAAAAAGAGAGAGAGAGTCTTGATCGGGGAGGCTGTAGGTCCCCATTTCCAGCACGACTTAAAAAGATAAACTTTAAGTGGACTTGAGGGTACAAATGCTCTTTCATGAAACCTTGCTTGCGCTTCGGACATTCGAAAAATTAGACGAACTCCTGAACTAGCCATGCCCCCAATTTTGTTCGCTCATTTTTGGTATTTTTTGGGGGGAAATATTATCTACCACTTTTATCGGGCACCTTAATGCTTGAAGACTTTTCTTCCTTCTATATTCGGAACATTGTAATTTGAATATACCCGTGTGTATCTCAAGGAACCTGATCTCTCTGTGGGTTTGGAAACTATGAAAAATCAGACCGATTTCTTGTACTGTTCACGCACTTTCAGTCATTCCCCGTCTTCATTGTCGAACTATAGCTACCACTTTGCTTACACAGAAACGCGGATCTTGATAATGTGTGGTAGTTTCTCGAGGAAAATTTATCTTCCACTTTTTATTGAAAATCCACTATACGACAAATAGTACTAGTCTGGGTGATTTTTTAATTATGTTCTCTTAAAAATTATATAAAAAATATTTAAGGTAGTCTCCTCTAACGAAACTACCACGGGTTCTTAACGTAGGATTACTTATCGTTTACTTACCTCTCTTTTTTTTTTTGTTGTTGACGCATTTTGGTACTTTTCTGTTTAACTCTTTACTGTTACTGGGTTTGGCGCGCTGCCAAAATTATAACTCGCAACGCAGGACTATTATTTTCTCTCCGAAGGACCGTTACTGAGGACAATAATCCTACGTTAAAACAATACACGCTTGCACTGTATATGAAAATGTAAAAATATCCTTAAAATGATACGTAGCTTTGTTACAGTAAAAATATTATTTTGTTTGTGTAACTTAAACTTTCTATTAGTTTCTATCCATAACATTTCTCCTAGCAAAATAACAGAAATTCCTCTGATCATTTTAGTTGTGCATAAGCTCGTGGATTGAACGGTCACTCTCTATCCTTCAATCATTTTTCTTCATACTTTCTTTCTCACTTATGGTCAGTAGTATTAGTTCTTCCTTGCAGCAATTGTCGACTCCCGAGGGCGTGGACCAAATGAAATATATAATCACTATTCATGTTGTGCTCATGTAGAGGGTCCTTTTATCTGTAACGAATGTAACACATGACTTCTTGAAATCCTGAAACCTCTGTGACCTTAGGAAAATCAAAATTGCGTTTAAAAACCTGAACTTTCCACGCATATTTTTATGATCTATGTTCTTGCTGTGTCAATTCTCATAAAACAAGTAATTTTGGTATTTTTTCTTTCAAAAATCTTAGCTATCACTTTTTATTATCAGTTACTGCTTATAAATAATTTATGATTAAATACTTATGAATATTCTACGGTATCCTACGGTACAATTAGTATCTGTCTTCACAGTATCAACAGCAATTTCGGCTCCGGAGCGCTAGACCCAGATGAAGCCGGGAATCACACTTCTTGTGAGATATAGTTGTAGTAAAGCGCTTTTAAATAAAAAGCTGGCTTTATTACATGTTTGCGATAAAAGTCGGAATCAAATTTAACGCCGACAGATAATTATAGAATAGAGTGGAGTTATGTAGGACGTAGCCTGTTGCAAGACAGTTTTATGAGCATTGAAGATGGGAAGGTCTGAGATGGAGACACAGATAAAGTGACGGAACCAAAAGATGACTTTATGTTACAAAAGCCCTTTATGTTAGATTTATGGCAGTACGGATTGGAAAGTGACCTTTTGAAAACCTTGGGTGGTAACAAGGGCAGGCAGTGAAGGCGTAATGTTTTTGAGTTAGGAAGCCAATGAGAAAGTGTGAAATGAGCACAGCAAATGAAAAGTTTACGGTGTCCGGATTGGCTGATTGAAGTTTATGAGAAGGTGGAGTCATAAGTATGAAAGGGGATGAAAATAAAATATATATATAGAAGGAGTTTGAAAAAAAGAGAGAGAGAGTCTTGATCGGGGAGGCTGTAGGTCCCCATTTCCAGCACGACTTAAAAAGATAAACTTTAAGTGGACTTGAGGGTACAAATGCTCTTTCATGAAACCTTGCTTGCGCTTCGGACATTCGAAAAATTAGACGAACTCCTGAACTAGCCATGCCCCCAATTTTGTTCGCTCATTTTTGGTATTTTTGGGGGGAAATATTATCTACCACTTTTATCGGGCACCTTAATGCTTGAAGACTTTTCTTCCTTCTATATTCGGAACATTGTAATTTGAATATACCCGTGTGTATCTCAAGGAACCTGATCTCTCTGTGGGTTTGGAAACTATGAAAAATCAGACCGATTTCTTGTACTGTTCACGCACTTTCAGTCATTCCCCGTCTTCATTGTCGAACTATAGCTACCACTTTGCTTACACAGAAACGCGGATCTTGATAATGTGTGGTAGTTTCTCGAGGAAAATTTATCTTCCACTTTTTATTGAAAATCCACTATACGACAAATAGTACTAGTCTGGGTGATTTTTTAATTATGTTCTCTTAAAAATTATATAAAAAATATTTAAGGTAGTCTCCTCTAACGAAACTACCACGGGTTCTTAACGTAGGATTACTTATCGTTTACTTACCTCTCTTTTTTTTTTTGTTGTTGACGCATTTTGGTACTTTTCTGTTTAACTCTTTACTGTTACTGGGTTTGGCGCGCTGCCAAAATTATAACTCGCAACGCAGGACTATTATTTTCTCTCCGAAGGACCGTTACTGAGGACAATAATCCTACGTTAAAACAATACACGCTTGCACTGTATATGAAAATGTAAAAATATCCTTAAAATGATACGTAGCTTTGTTACAGTAAAAATATTATTTTGTTTGTGTAACTTAAACTTTCTATTAGTTTCTATCCATAACATTTCTCCTAGCAAAATAACAGAAATTCCTCTGATCATTTTAGTTGTGCATAAGCTCGTGGATTGAACGGTCACTCTCTATCCTTCAATCATTTTTCTTCATACTTTCTTTCTCACTTATGGTCAGTAGTATTAGTTCTTCCTTGCAGCAATTGTCGACTCCCGAGGGCGTGGACCAAATGAAATATATAATCACTATTCATGTTGTGCTCATGTAGAGGGTCCTTTTATCTGTAACGAATGTAACACATGACTTCTTGAAATCCTGAAACCTCTGTGACCTTAGGAAAATCAAAATTGCGTTTAAAAACCTGAACTTTCCACGCATATTTTTATGATCTATGTTCTTGCTGTGTCAATTCTCATAAAACAAGTAATTTTGGTATTTTTTCTTTCAAAAATCTTAGCTATCACTTTTTATTATCAGTTACTGCTTATAAATAATTTATGATTAAATACTTATGAATATTCTACGGTATCCTACGGTACAATTAGTATCTGTCTTCACAGTATCAACAGCAATTTCGGCTCCGGAGCGCTAGACCCAGATGAAGCCGGGAATCACACTTCTTGTGAGATATAGTTGTAGTAAAGCGCTTTTAAATAAAAAGCTGGCTTTATTACATGTTTGCGATAAAAGTCGGAATCAAATTTAACGCCGACAGATAATTATAGAATAGAGTGGAGTTATTTAGGACGTAGCCTGTTGCAAGACAGTTTTATGAGCATTGAAGATGGGAAGGTCTGAGATGGAGACACAGATAAAGTGACGGAACCAAAAGATGACTTTATGTTACAAAAGCCCTTTATGTTAGATTTATGGCAGTACGGATTGGAAAGTGACCTTTTGAAAACCTTGGGTGGTAACAAGGGCAGGCAGTGAAGGCGTAATGTTTTTGAGTTAGGAAGCCAATGAGAAAGTGTGAAATGAGCACAGCAAATGAAAAGTTTACGGTGTCCGGATTGGCTGATTGAAGTTTATGAGAAGGTGGAGTCATAAGTATGAAAGGGGATGAAAATAAAATATATATATAGAAGGAGTTTGAAAAAAAGAGAGAGAGAGTCTTGATCGGGGAGGCTGTAGGTCCCCATTTCCAGCACGACTTAAAAAGATAAACTTTAAGTGGACTTGAGGGTACAAATGCTCTTTCATGAAACCTTGCTTGCGCTTCGGACATTCGAAAAATTAGACGAACTCCTGAACTAGCCATGCCCCCAATTTTGTTCGCTCATTTTTGGTATTTTTTGGGGGAAATATTATCTACCACTTTTATCGGGCACCTTAATGCTTGAAGACTTTTCTTCCTTCTATATTCGGAACATTGTAATTTGAATATACCCGTGTGTATCTCAAGGAACCTGATCTCTCTGTGGGTTTGGAAACTATGAAAAATCAGACCGATTTCTTGTACTGTTCACGCACTTTCAGTCATTCCCCGTCTTCATTGTCGAACTATAGCTACCACTTTGCTTACACAGAAACGCGGATCTTGATAATGTGTGGTAGTTTCTCGAGGAAAATTTATCTTCCACTTTTTATTGAAAATCCACTATACGACAAATAGTACTAGTCTGGGTGATTTTTTAATTATGTTCTCTTAAAA
>OU015490.1:237063078-237065578 GCA_907164885.2 Dolomedes plantarius
ATCCACTGTTCAATTAGAAAGAAGTTTTATAATTTACATTTGCCTTTATTATTTATTTTTCCCTTAAAAACGCACGTTTTCCCACATCACCCAAAAGGTAAGTGCAAGATGCGTTATCCCCTTAATTTAATCAAAGTAAGGCGGGATTCCCCATGAAGCCTATTTTCCTTAAGCTTCTATGTTTTGTAAGAAATGTTTTGAATCAGATGTATTACCCGTGAGTAATTTTCTCTAAGACTCGGGACTCTCTAGACAACTTTCTAGCACCACAGCTGTCACATATTTTCAGCATTGATCCAATACTTACTTCATTAGCAGATGCAGAATTACATTCTGGATTATAGTAAAATGCACATAAACTGCACTGGTTAGCATTCCTGGCACGATATCTACTTTGAGCTACTTTGAGCTACTTTGAGCACGATATCTATTTATGTCTTGTTCTAACAGCGGCAAATTCTTCAGCGGAAAATTGTGCTATCAGCGGATTTCACAAAGCAGAGCCAGGAAAGTTGTGTTTATCTGGGGAGCTATGGCCAGGGTCATTCCCAACCCTCTTCCTCCCGCGCATTGGAATTTGACCCCCACCCGTCACCCCCAAACAAAACCTCTTAACGCAGCTGCTTGCAGTGAAGGTCTGTATCCACAGGGGGTACGCGCACCTCTTAGGGACACAAAAATCAGTAAAAATTAATTTAAGAAAAACTAATTGAGCTCCAAATTTTGTTTTTGCTGCGTTAAGTTTCTCGGGTCTTAAACATTAACTGTGCCGAATTTGAACCCGGTGGGTGAAACAGTCTATGATTCTATAGCGGACAAACAAACAGACGAGCTCTTTTATACATATAGATACACTAGTTATAAAAAAATTAAGGAAAAATCACAAAAATAGGGATAACACGTTCAAAACTAGGCCAATCGGTTTAAAATTTGAATATGTTGTTAAGTAAAAGGTGCTGAACAACACTACATTATGAAAAATAGTGGCGATGCTGTCGGAATACGTCATTTGCGAGGAGCATGAAAGTGCATGTCTCAGAGCAAAACGGCAATTGTCTCTGCGAGGCTGAGATTAGACATCTGGCATAGGCAAATTCTAACAATGACCTACAGGCATCATTTGACCGAAGAACAGCGATGTTGAGCTATTGGGAGACGAGAGGCAGGATAAAGTCTGACAGAAGTCGTCAGACGGCTAAATATGAGTCCGCCTGTGCTTCATAGACTTTGCCAACACTTTCTAACCACAGATTCGGCATCCAGGAGTTTCAGCCAAGTACGGCCATACGCTTCGACGAGTACCGATGACCGATATTTGTCATTATGCGCACGAAGGAATAGAACCACAACTCCGTCTGAACTCAGTCTCCGTCAACCGTGCGTAGAAGGCTTCACGAAGGTGGTCTTTTTGCGAGGCGATCAGCCATTTTCGTCCCCCTCACGTCACGCCATAGGCGGGAACGTTTGCAGTGGGCACGTTAACATGTCCACTAGACGCGTGATCAATGGACGACTGTTCTCTTTACAGATGAGTCCAGGTTTAGCCTCCAAAGCGATAGTAGGCATATTTTGATTTGGAGAAAACCTGGAACACGTTTCCATCCATCACACATTGGTGAAAGTGATGCAAACGGATGAGGCAGTGTCTGTGTTTGGGGTGGTATGTCTTTGGGTGGACGCACAGAACTCGATGTCTTTCCGCCGGGAAATGTGAATGCTCACACCTATAGAAATGACATCCTTGATGCTTATGTGGGGCCCTTATGTCGGGGCAATAGTTGATGCTTTCAGGCTACAGGACGATAACGCGAGACCGCACAGGGCTCTCATCGAGGATGTTTATCTTAAGCAGAAAACAATTCAGCGCATGGAGTGGTCAGCTCGATCACCGGACCTGAATCCTACCGAGCATGTTTGGGACGCTTTAGGACGACGTATAGCTGCTCTCAATCCTCCTCCTAGGACCCTAGCCACGCTTTCAACTGCTTTGCAAGACCAATAGCTCTCACGTCCTACCGAACACATAGACTGCATAACTGACAGCATCACACATCGCTGTATGTGCTGAATTGATTATAGGGGGGTCATACGCCATATTAAAGGTTCTTTTCCTATACCAAACTGGCACATCCAATTTTTTTATTGTATACATATGCTAGTTTTCTATAGCACCATAATGTCTGGTGATTTCTTTTTATGCTATTTCATACCTACGTATGTGTTGTATAATGTGTATAAGTTTCATTCTACGCGTAACTTTTTGAGTAATCGCTATTTTTGTGACTTTTCCTTTATTTTCAATAACAAGTGGATAAATAAATATATATATATATATATATATATATATATATATATATATATATATATATATATATATATATATATGTAACATGGGAGACAGATCGCAGGCTCAGAAGACATCTAATCTC
Organism: Dolomedes plantarius; assembly: GCA_907164885.2. Classification (NCBI taxonomy): domain Eukaryota; kingdom Metazoa; phylum Arthropoda; class Arachnida; order Araneae; family Dolomedidae; genus Dolomedes; species Dolomedes plantarius. The sequence goes on from OU015490.1 coordinate 237,065,508, forward strand.
CCATGCTACGGTGATGAGATGCAGTTATGCTTGAGAATAAAATCACCTCATGACTAAAACGAGAAATACGT
>OU015490.1:237070578-237278078 GCA_907164885.2 Dolomedes plantarius
TACATGCTATCGCACCCCGTGAGGAAAAGTTTAAAGAACACATCGATTACGATACCCCGATGTTCACCGCACCAACAGATGGTGTCTACTGACAGCGAGAAAATCCGCCCGAACTGTTGCCCCCTCCTTCACCATCCTCCATTATCAGTCACCTTCAGAAGTGTGCGAGTCTATTCCGCCGCACTATGTATTTATCACAAACAACAGCTAAGAAGAAAAAACCCTAAAGATGTTAACTGAATATCTGGATTTAGGTATTTCGCCTTCAAATAAATCACTATAGAAGTGTACTACAGCGTAGATAAACTCCGTCTAAAATATCATAAATATTTTTACTTTTGAAACGAAAAGGAAAGATTTAATATATATGAAATCTAATTTAAAAAATAAATTCTCATTAAAATGAATCAACATATATCCAAATTTAAAACAATTAATAAATCTAAATTTATGATCTTGATTTATAATTAAATTGAAAGTCATAACAACAAATTAAAGTGATTTTCAAGCTGAAACACAAAATATTGATAACTATAATAAAGTCATTTTTATATAAGAAAATTCAAGGAGATAATTTAATTTAAATAATATTTATATATATATTATGTATCTGTGAATTTAACCAAATCTAGTCGCTCGTTTCAGAATAAGGGTAACTATGGTTAGTTCAGCCTCATGGAATAAAGAATGATGAATGTACAGTAATATTTATTTACAAATTTCGAATATCCATGGAAACTTAGTGAAATAAAGGAAAAAAGGTACTCCGGCACATGGTTCCAAAATTTTCTTTCTGAAAACTGCCGATAGAGAACACTTCATATTGGAATTCGATTCACATGATTTCTCCATTTCTTTTTTAGTGCAAGAGCACAGGATTTTGGCTAGAGATCAAACGTATTCATTGCGTACGTTTTGCCAAGACAGAAAATTCGCATCATTGGTACCAAACAAAATTTTATCGGTGATGCGAGAAACTATTTTGAATAATCCCGTTCTTCACCGGTTTTGTGAAAATTACAGTGATGACCGTTTAGACCTTTAGAAATTATTCGAAGCTGTAAGTCCCACTATTATAAAATTATTACAAGAATTAGGAGTCTCTAAATGTATATATTAGGTTTAAAATATTAATACTTGAAAATATCGATCTAAAAATTGAAGTCCTATTGCCGAAGTGGTCAAACTTTAATAAGATATACGGATTCATATATAAAGCCAGATTTATTAAGTCATTCTGGGAGTGAGATGAGGTCTCTCCCTGGACAAGGGATCTTCGCTTTCTTCTCTGTGAAGAGAGTAACTTTATAAATGTAATTATACTTCCCTTCATTACCCCTATTCCCAAAGTGGATCCTTCCTGTGGTCAGTATTGTCATTAGGTATGTCGTTAGGTTGTCTATATTCTCAAGGCTCATTTTTAGTTCAGCGTTCGTCTTAGGGTAAATGTAAAAATTACGAAAAGTTCGAAAGGGGTTAGTAAAATTAGTAAGTTATTGGGCAAATTAAGTTAGAAAACGAGTTCACTAAGTTAGGAAATCAGAAATGCTTTTTTTGCGTAACAAATCTTTACACATATATTTGGACAGATCGATATAGATGGATAGGCAGTAGGTAAATAAGCAATGCCGGCGTTTATATGAACCTCATCTTTTTGATATCACGATTCACAATTTTGAAAGGTACTGGAAAGTTATATGTTTTCCCAATTGTGATTTTTAAGTTTTGATTTTTAAAATACATTATACAATTTTTAAAATATATTATTATAATACATTATAAATTACAATTTTCATTTTTCAGAGAACTATTTGCTGATTTAGAGACTTCGAAGAGCTATGTTATTTATATTTTTTAAAAAAGAGTAGTTTTTAAAGGGGTGATTCTGAAAGCAAAGTAACGATACACAATTGTCGTCGCCCTATACGTTTTACGTTATGTAATCATACCCTTTTAAATTTATAGCTCTCAGTCATAAACTTTTTAAGGATTTATGTGTAAAGGAATCTTTACTAAAGTGTGACTTTCTTCACACTTGGAATGAGATTTAAAAATTCTTAACGACTGTAACAACAAGTACCAAAATGCATAAGATGCTAAAAGCATATGCATTCGAAGATAACGGATGTAGTTCTATATTTATACGGGCTTTAAATCGTTACTGACGTGTTGAAAGCTTTAGTTATAGGAATAAACGCACGCTTCCAAAAAATAGATGAGTCTGAAATTGGGAAGCTTAGAAAGTGATGTTAAATATAGATAAGGATTTCAGAGCGTTAAAGTCCAAAATAAAAGGAAACAATAATCTGTAGAAAAAAATGATCTTTGTAAGGTGATTTGGAAAATCTAAAAAGCACTTATACGTAGAATAACACTGCTTGAGTTTTTCTCAAAATTTACTGTTGAACATTTTATGTAAGCTTTAAAAATTCTTTTATTAGATAAATATTACAGAGTTTTTCGTATCAAAAAATTTTGTTGTTGTTTACGCCCCCGGGGCAGAAGTTCCAGACCAAGTCTATACAAGCTCTGCGCGAAAAGCGCGGCTTCGGTTTACAATAGAACCACAAGGGTCTGTCTCCATCATAGCTAGGTGCCAACTCAATTTTCACCTAGCACCCACAGGGCCGAAATCTAGGGGCGATCATACCCTCTCCCACCTTCTCTGAAGGGGACTTTCCGGTCTGAGAATTTAACGTGCTCATATTCGGCTTAGACACAAAGGTATTTAATATCGTTTCTCGGTATTTGAACCGGGCAGCCACGGTGCCGAAAGCAGACACGCTACTAGTAGGCTACCTTGGGTCCTGCATTATAAAATTTTCTGCATAAGTGAACTGAAGAGTTTTATTTTACCCTTCAGCTGGCGCGCCCGTGTACAAAGTGCAACATTTTCGTAATTTTGATTGGTTTGTTTTTACATGTAAGGTTTGATTGTTCTAAGCAGTTTTCATTTATAGCTACACTAATGCAGGTCTGATTTTCTGAACCTTGTATTACTTTCTAATCATTGGTAGTCTTGACTTAACCGTGGTAAAAAAGTGATTATACTGGATTACAACACGAAAAAAGCAGGAGTTGATGTAGTCGATCAAATGTGCAGTTATTACACAATATCCCGCATATCACGAAGATGATAATCTAATTGTTTTTTAGGTTTTGGGGCATAATAGGAATAAATTCGTAAGTTGTCCTTAAATCCAATAAAACGGACAGTTTTGAAATAAGGCGATTGTATCTGCATTCTTTGGCCTATAATTATAAATATATCTCAATATTATCATCATTTTATACCTTGTCATAAAACGCAGAATTATAATTTGCAATTTGAAAAAAATGTCTATTACAAAAGGTAAATCAAGGTTGAAAGAGACGTTGCACTTTGTGCCACGCGCGTCTGCTGGTGTTCCAAAAATTGGCGAGCCCGCTGAAGGGTAAAATATACATACAATTGCTGTGTATTTAACTTAGATAATGATAACGTTTAAATATGGGTTGTTTTTATGAGGTTTCCTGATAATGATATTTTTATTGCACTAGAGAGTTTTCTATAGGTTGATACAATCGATATTAAAGGGAATTAAAAACACTACGAATTTGTAAGAATATACTGTGTATGATTTTACTGAAATTCAAAGTGCTTTTCTGAGGGTAAAAGTTACGTATCAGCATGCATTTAAATCTGTAATTTTAAAGTAGGTTTTCAATACCTTCTGTAAAATATAAAATTTTAAATTATGAAAAAGTTTTACTGTAATATAAATAATTTTAATTTTTCAGCTAATAAAAACTTTTTATTTGGACAGTACTGAGTTTATGAAGAAATTCCGGTAGCATGAAATAGGAAAAAGGGCAATCTCAAAAATTTTTACTATATTAGGTGGTTCTGAAAATCCTGTCATCGTAAGAAAAAAAATACAGTTAAGTTTTTCCAAGGTTTTAAAACACACTCATGTCCATAAATTATGGATAATGCCAGCTCCTGAAAATAAAGGTTCAGAAACAAAACAAACGTCACTTATTCATAAATCCCTTTTATTAAACAAAAGATAAAAAACAAAAAAGATGGTGTACATATGATACCCTTCATAAAAACTTCGATTGTTGCTCCCTGTGGAAATTGTAAAAAATATCTCCTTTACAAAAACTTAATATAACATGGTTGGTATGATGGTTAATACATTGTATGTCTCCCATGCGATGAAATACAGTCTGTACAACGCCTAGGCATGATGAGTATCAAATTATCGACCTGATCTTGGGGAAGATTACTCCACTCAGAAAGCAATGCTCTCCCGAGTTCCGGTACACATGTAGAAGGTGGTTGACGGGCTGCAACTCGTCGGCCAAGCATGTCCCACACACGCTCTATCGGATTCAAGTCAGGTGAGAATGCTGGCCATTCTCACCATGTTTCTCGTTGGAACAGAAACCAGAATTTGAAAAGGGTTAACCCACTGGGCTTTATCCAGAAGCAAGGATTTTTGGATCTCAATGTCAGAGGGGCTTTTCTCAACAGTTGTTTAGAGCCAAATCTTTCTTTACCACATGTGATCTTTAATGAAAATTTAAAATGTACCTCAAATAAAACACCCCGATTTACTAAAACAATTGACTCTTGAAGTCATGTATGATACTCCGGCTAATGCAACCCAAATATATACGGATGGGAGAAAGTAGTAGTAGGGCTTTATATGCAGAGTCGTGTTCACCGAGGATTCAAATATCTAGACAAAATTTAGAAATCCTGGTAATAGCTCAGTTTTTAGATAAGAACTGATGGCCATCAGAGAGGCCCTAAGATATGGTGAATCATCTCCATTTAAAAATATCTCGATCTTGATCTACAGAAAGAGGGCCAGTCGAGATCTAATGAACTGGCCGCTTATCACTGATACAAGTACCGTCATTCCCTTTCTCCTTTCTCGCATGGCGAACTGTGAATCAATACCTTTCAGTGGATCCCGTCACATGTGGTTTTTTTCGGCAACGACCATTCAGACGCACAAGAAAATGAGGGCTATTCAGAGGATTCGCCCCTGTTTGAGGTCCTAACTGCATCGGAGGCTCAATCCGTTTTTATGATAAGACTACAGAGTCTTTGAAGAGAGCCCCCTGCTCATCGCTGGTATCCTGCCAAGCTCCCTGGCCTGGAATGGCCTTGCTGTTTAGAGATCTGAGACCAATACAGTTTGCCCTGGTTCGTCGTCGGAGTGGTCTTAAGAAACAGTATGAGGTTCGAGACCTCTGCAAAGGTCTTTCCCCCTTGTCCCTATCCTGCGGCTTTTACGAATCCTTCCCACATTGTGCACTGTTCAGGTACCCCATCAGCATGCTTACAGAATATCATGATACTCCTGCCTGGCATTTGCTCACGCGGGAGAATACCATGGACCTGGTCTAGCATTTTATAATCAAGGGGGCTTAGGAACAACAACATAAATTTTGTCAGTATTTGCTTCTTTATTCTTATATTTACGGTTGAAGTGTTATTTAAATGTTTAATAAATAATCATTATTTCAATATGTAGATCTATTAAGTATGTCATAAAAATTATAAGTTATTAAACCTCTGTTTACCCATTGAATTAACCCTTATTCGTTGGTACTAAAGAATCCATATCAATAGCTAAAGGCTCCGATATAGAGCACGAATCCTTTTGAAAATATGTCCCCCTCCTCTTCAAATTTTTTTTTTCAATTTCTTCTCAATTTTTTGTTTAATTTTTTTTCCTCCCCCCTTTCCTCCCCCTGCTCTTTTTTTTACCCCCTCTGCTCTCCCCCCTCTTGAAAATTTTTTTTTCAATTTTTTCTCAATTTTTTGTTTAATTTTCCCCCCCCTCTCCTCCCCTCGCTCTTCTATTTTTTTTTTTTAACTACACCCTCTGCTCCCCCCCTTCAAAATTTATTTTTCACTTTTTTCTCAATTTTTTGTTTAATTTTTTTTCTTCCCCCCCTCTCTTCCACCCGCTCTTTTTTTTTTCCTACCCCCTCTGCTCCCCCCTCTTCAAAATTTGTTTTTCAATTTTTTCTCAATTTTTTGTTTAATTTTTTCCCCTCCCCTCCTTTCCTCCCCCGCTCTTCTATTTTTTTAAATTTTTTTACTACCCCCTCTGCTTCCCCCCCTCTTCAAATTTTTTTTTCAATTTTTTCTCAATTTTTTTGTTTACTTTTTTTCTTCCCCCCCTCTCCTCCCCCCGCTCTTCTTCTTTTTTTTGTTTTTCTCTGCTCCCCCCCCTCTTCAAAATTTTTTAAAATTTTTTTTCCTCCCCCCCCCCTCTACTCCCCCCGCTCTTCAATTTTTTTTTACTACCCCCTCTGCTCCCCCCCTTCTCTTCAAAATTTTTTTAAAAATTTTTTCCAAATTTTTTTGTTTAATTTTTTTTCCTCATGTCCTTATGTTTGACTTAAATAAAAGATTATTCCTTTAGCTGCAAAAATAAATAAAAATCCGTAGCTAAATTTTAAAATGAACCCATATATTGATTTAACACTAGAAAGACGGCTGCCGTCATTTTGACGGTCTCGGACATACTATTGAGCGCTATTGCTGAATTTCTGTCCTCGGGGTTCTGAAATTTTATGACTTTTTTTTATTTTACGCGAAATATGCACACACATTCACAAAATTATAGCCGATAGTAAAGAGGGGGAGAAAATGTGTTGTATACCTACTAAGACTGAAAGCCGTCGATTGGACGGCAATATAGGAAACAGACAGAAATCTTTAAAATAATACCGGAAAAATGGTAATTATTTTTCGTCTCTTTAATGTTATAAGAAAATCCCCCTAGTCAAAGGACAGTTTCAAAATCATTAAAATGCTCAGTGTCCACTGTAAACAAAATGATAAACGTTGATTTAAATCTTAAGAAAGCGAAAAAACGCAATGTGCACCGTCTTCTTCCAAATCATATCGCTGAACGCCGGACACGCTACAGAATTCTATATGAGAAACACTTATCCAAAGAAAAATGGAAAACTATTCTCACAATAGATGAATCATGGGTGTATTTAAATGATTGCAACAAAAAAAGAGCTATTTATTATCATAAAAGGGGAGAAAAAAATTTAAGTACTTGGTTCAAAGAATCGAAAGAAAGTTTTTCTAAGGGATTCATGATTGTTGCTGGTTTTTCTTATAATTTTGCTTATGTGCTAGCAGTCACACATCAATAGCCACTGTAAATTTCCTAAAAGAAATGGAACAAAAAACTGGTATCAAGGCCATACCCTTCACTGATATCCCTTCTAAATCTCCTGATGTATCACCTATGGATTTTTGTGCTTTCGGACTTTTAAAATCTGCATTATCCAAACGTCGTCCCAAAACCCTTACAGGACTCTGGAAAGCTGTTCAGTAGGAATGGGATAGAATACCTCCTCTGACACTTCAAAAGGCATTATTATCCTGGGAATTGCGGTGTCGAAAGATAGTTCAGAATAAGGGATGTCAAATAGAACATTTAAAACACAAGAATTTTATGTAATTTAGTTTTGTGAATACAATATACATTGTCTAAAAAATGTGTGAACAGCCTCTGTATATACTAATTTATTATATATTGGTATGAAGTGGTTCAAAATTTAAAGCATTTAACCATTTTTTTAAATATTAAGTATTTTAAATTCTTGATTTTATTTTTAACCGTCAAAATGAAGGCGTTCAGTCTTTTTAGTAAGAAAAATATTCCCGTTTTTCTAGTGTTAATATACGATTGAAATACCTTGTGGATTTTTAAAGCTAGCCATTGTTCACGTTTTTTGACCATAAATTCTCCGGCTGGCAATATTCGGATTTAAATTTTCGTATAATTGTCAATCAGAGGTAGGCCAGTTTCTTTGTTCAAACATAAAAATATCATTAAATTATTATGGGTGTTTGGATGTTAAACATTGCAAATACATGTAATTTGGTATTCCCTAGCCTGATTATAAAGGTTCTGGTTTTATTTTGTTGAAATTTCATTCAGGTGTTGTTAATTCAGGTGTATGCAGGTTCTTATAAATACTATGTCGATATTGTTTGCAATTTTTGCCGAATTTAATGAGAGACAATTAAATTCGGAATATATCTATATCATGTAGATTGCAAGCTGAACTTAATCATAAGAATTTAGAAAAGAGTGTCTATCATTTATAAATTTTTCATCCTTGTAAAACCTGAAATAAGAGAGATTATTTCAAAATTTTATATTAAACCCCAGTATCTCCGCTACGTCAGATATTCGTCAGAATTCCTAACGAAGTTTCTTTTGTAAAATATCCGATGAACTGGAAAGTTACGCAGAAAATTTTATCGTTCACAGCAGCCTTTCATACATGAATGAAATGAAGTTTCTAATACCATATGTTACACCCTACTCCCTGCTCTTAGAACTTAAAGAATATTCACCGCAGTATTCCTACACGGTTTTATTTCACGTCATACGTCTTTTCTGAAGATGTGAAATTCCCAGTGTTCTTTAGAAACCAGTAGTGAGAAGTGTTGCAATCCTTTCAGCAAGACTCGAGCATTTCTTTTATTGCCGGATATCTCTTTATAACATTTTCAAACAGCTTTTAAAAGCTTTTTCGATAAAGATAGGGGGGAATACCTTTAGGGTGTGTATCATATAGAAAGGTTTCCAAATGTAGCTCTCGCCTCGAACACTACTCAGGAAACATTCTATTTAGAAAATATTTCTTTCCTCCATCCTTGAAAAAGAGTTTGTTTTTTCACCTATACTTCCTTTTTTTTAAACTTTTACTAGAGATATTTTCTGCTATTCTTTGACATTTTCCCGAGCTTCCTTTCTTCTATTTTACTTTTTGATCCTGGTTTTTGCTTGTTGGGTTTGAAATCTGGCCGTCAGTGCAAGTGCTTTAGAGAAGAGGGTTGTGAGAAATGAAAAACAACAAATGCTTCTAGTTTTTCTAAATTTGAGAATGTGAGTGCTGTCTTTGAAAGGAAAAAAAAGATTAGGAGCGTATCTATGCTAATATTCATTCCGAAGGGGAGAAGGGGAAAACAAGAAATATAAATACAGTCATACCTTTTGTATCGTCCAGGAAACGTGCCCGCTAGAAAAGTTGAGCTTTGCACGTTTCACCAATATTGTGTGATAATTGTTATATTTTATCCCACATGCCGGCATTCATATAAATTACTATTTTTCAGTGTGACGTTAATGTCATTTGCATGCTTGGTTTTCATTTTTATTTTTTGGTTACGTTACAAGTACTGGAAGTGGCAACTTCGATAGATTATTGCGGAGTCAAGAGATATACGATGTACTCGGTGATAAGAGGTTGTAATAGTGCTTTGGTGTTCTTATAAATTTGTTAAATTTAAATAAAAAAATATTGTTTAAAGTTTTGAATGTTCAATTTGAAAAGAATCTTGTGAAGCCGAGTCAACACCCTCACTGCATGTGGAACCCGAAAAGGATATCGCCCCATTAACTTAGGCGGGTGATTTTTTACATATCAACTGCTCCATGCTCGGAGATTGAAAGAGTAAACCGCTCGGAAAACCTGTGAATATCTGACATTGCGTCCTTGGACCAGTACGGTGCTTTACATCTGTACCTCAGGAAGTTGGGTCCATGCGAGGGTGAGGAAGTTTTGGAAAAATAATTTTTTTAAAATTTCTGCTGAGGATTCCAGCAGCGACAACGGACTTCATCGGAAGACGCAGATCTAAGGACCGGGAGTTTAACGGAGAGGATAAGAAGTGGATGAGTAGCGGAGGTGAAGGCCAAGTATTCATCAACTTCTGACCGTTACAGCGGATACCAACGGACGGCAGAGAGTCGAGAAAAGTGAGGCAGACCTCAGCTACTGACCATTACAGCGGAGCGTCAGGAAAAGTGAAACAGACATCAACTACTGACCGTTACAACGGATCGTCGAGAAAATTGAAGCAGAGCTGCGGAAACAAAGCAGATGATGTTTGTGATGACGAAAGGATACCTGCTAACCCTTGTCTAGCGGACATCTCATATATATATATATATATATATATATATATATATATATATATATATATATATATATATATATATTCGTTCATTCTTGGGCCCGTATTTTTGGGATAAATGCAATCCCACCTCGTAAGGAAAAGGCTAATCTAAAATAAATCATCTCAATTACAACTTCGAATAAGCCCAAGGTAGCCTAGGAATAGGGATTTCGGCGCTGAGAGTGCTCGGATCGTAACCCGACAAGCGCCATTAAACGCCTTCGTGTCTAGGCCGAATATGAGCGCATTAAATCCGTAGACCGAAAAGTCCCTCTATGAGGTCAGAGAGGATGGAAGAGGGTTGGAGCCTCGTAGATGCCGCTCCTGGGGGGTGTGCTCGGTCAAATTGAGGTGGCACCTGGCTAAGTTGAAATCCGACTCTTGTGGTACCATTATAAACTGGAGCTGCACCCTTCATCCCGCTGGGCTATATGGACCTAGCCTTGTATACTTCCGGCCAGGGAGCATTAGAGACAACAACAACATCAACAACATGGTATACAATCTGAATGTGGATGTGAGACATTTTGAGACGGTAATGGAACAAGCATGTATGGCAGTGACAGTGTCATTATACAAATTTTTAAGATACTTTACAACAAATAATTGCGTAAAACAGATGTGAAAACACTGTTATTTTTTTTATTTGGTGATAGAATGTAGTGGATTTTTTAATCGAATGTGCCTTCTTATATAAGGAAAAAAATAATATTAAAAAATTTTACTTTAAAAATCTGAAAGATTCTTTTATTCTTATCTGCTAAAATATAATCTGCCAAAAGTAATTTGCTCATGTGCTGAAAATAAAATATTTCAGATGTCTGTCTTTGCAGAAATATTCTACTCGCATTTTTTCATTTTTTGTCCCTTTTGTGAAGAAAGCAACGTTTATAAATATTTTGTGGATAGAACTTGTGAAAATTCTGTTTACAAAAATTCCTATCCAATAAAGGGGAAAAACATATATCGGGGCAATTTAGACCTGAAAGATTTAAAATTTTTTTTTTCAAATTTCGATTGTTAATCTCATAGACATTTTAAGAAAAGTAGAAGCAAGAAACACTATACAAGTTTTCATAGAGATACAGTGCGAGAAATATTACATACATATTTTTAAAGATGACAAGTCATGAAAAATTCCATTTGGAGATAAGCGGAACAGCAGGGTAACTGTAGAGAATACAGTATTTAAAATGTTGCATTTGGTAAAGTAATCATCCTACATACATTCGATTTATGGTATGTTTCTCGGGCCAAATAAAACAAAGTGGCCTTTTATGTAACTTTGACTTTCGAGCTTACACGAAGAATTCATTGAAAATACCATTTTCATATGCTAAATTTATCTGAAGAAAATGGTCCAATGAAGCTTAGTGATAGCGCGCTGGGCTTCGGACTGAGAGGTGCTTAGTTCGAATCCAAACATTAAATACCTTCGTTTCTAGGTCGAATAACGTCACATTAAATCCGTAGACTGAAAAAGTTCTATGATGTCGGTAGGTGGGAAAAGGTACGAGTCCCTCAGATGTCGCCTCTGGGGTTAAATTTGGGATAGCACCTGGCTAGATCGTACTCCAACCCTTGTGGTGCCATGATGAATCGGAACCCCATTCCTCAGCCAGTAGCTATATAAATGGACCTTGTCTGGAATGCTCCGCCCAGAGGACTATAGTCGCAAAAACAACCACACATCTAAAAAGCGAAATTATCCGCATGTGATGCCCATTTTAATTACTATAAGGCGAGTGCTATTGTTTAACCCTTATGATTTTTTCCTGTTTGTTATGTGTGCTTTGCCTTTATGCACTACCGTAAGAACGGGGTCACTTTGTGACTGCAGGGGTAACTTTGTGACACAGAGTAATTTTTTTTGTATTCCAATCTTGCACAGCGCCCGCGATACAGGGAATGCAAAGAACAGCGCCAACAGCTTGTTCGACATGCAGAGATACCTAGTGGCCGGTGGCCGAAGCTTTTGAGCCATTTGTCTTCGCTAGCCACTGTATTGTTCAGACCATTCGTCAAGCTATTGACTCAAACTTCAGAAACTTTGTGTGCTGAAGACTAACATCTTATACAGCTAACTACCACAGGTAATTATTTTTTATTGTCAATATGTTTGATAGATTGTGGAGCAATACAACTTTTGTGCAGTGATATTTCAGAGAGATATGATAACGCAACCTAAATATCGAAAGGTGGCGGGGTTACTTTGTGACACATTGACACTTTCACAAAATAACCCACGAAGACAACCCACCCCCTCCAGCCACTCGATGTTGCATTTTTCCGTCCTTTAATATACCACTGGCGAGAAAGAAATATTGACTATCTGTAAAAAAATCTACCCGAAGGAGCAGAATGTGCCGAAATACGAATTTCCCAATCTTCTCAAAGAACTGATGGCTGCTCTGGGTACCCGAGGTCTCTTTGATGTCAAAGATAGAGATAAAGCTATCCAATATTTGTAGTAGGTATATACACTGATGGCCACTGTAAATGCAACACCCTGAAGGAAACATGAAAATAACATGAAATTTACAACATGCATTAGCGGAGGTGAGATATGCAAATGATTAGAATTTCAGCGCAGACGCACATCACGCGCGCCTGTGGCGCCACTTCAAAGCGCTATTTAAGGCTTGGAGATTTCGACGATTTCAAGTTCGGCAATTGTGTTTTCCTTGTGGTTTTTTCAAAAAAACGATCAATTACGCCTCGTCGAAAACAGCGATCATCTTTTGATCAAGTATCCGAGTTCGACAGAGGAAGGATAGTGGCTTACCGAGATTGTGGATTATCTTTCAGGGAAATCGGTAGTCGTGTTGGACGAAACCAAACAACTGTAATACGGATATGTGATCGTTGGATGCAGGAAGGTACGACGGACCGGCGTGTTGGATCGCATCCACCTCAGCGCACCACTTCACGTGATGATAGGCAAATTGTGCGCATGGCAGTGACGGATCGCTCAATCACATCACGAACCGTAGCACAGCACATGCAGTCTGTAACGCATCATCCAGTGTCTGCGCGTACCATTCGACGCCGTTTACAGCAGAGTGGTCTGTCCGCAAGACGTCCATTGCTTTGTCTACCCTTGACGCAGAACCACAGACGTCTCCGCCGCCAATGGTGCGATGACAGAAGGATGTGGAAATTGTCAGAATTGACAGAATGGAAGGAAATTGTCTTTACTGACGAGTCCCGCTTCTGTCTGCAACACCACGATGGTCGCATTCGAGTCTGGAGACACCGTGAAGAGAGGATGCTGAACAGCTGCGTTATGCACCGCCACACTGGTCCTGCACTGGGTATTATGGTATGGGGCGGTATTGGATATCACTCTCGCACACCTATAGTACGCATTGCCGGTACTTTAAACAGCCAGCGCTACATCTCCGAGGTGTTGGAGCCAGTTGTCCTTCCTTAACTTCAGGGATTGCCCACAGCCATATTTCAACAGGATAATGCGCGACCACACGTGACACGCATTGTCCAACGGTTCTTCGTCAATCGCCAGATTGAATTTCTTCCCTGGCCGCCTCGCTCTCCGGATCTTTCGCCGATAGAAAACATGTGGTCCATGGTTGCTCTATGATTGACCCAGATTCCATCCCCAGCTGCCACAGCAGATCAACTTTGGTAACGTGTGGAAGCTGCTTGGTCTCCTGTACCCCAAGAACTCATCCAAAGTCTCTTTGAATCAATGCCGAGGCGTGTGGCAGCGGTGATCTCCAACAATGGCGGCTACTCTGGCTACTGATTTTGGCAGGAACCACACTTCACAGATGTCTATAAATTCAATCATTTGATACTTGGTCAACATGTTATCTACAAAATAAATTTTGTTGTGATATCTCTTGTCTTTCTTGGTGTTGCAATTTGGGTGGCCAGCAGTGTATAATTGTGTATCCTTCTTTTAATAAGCGTTTTACTGTGTAACTTTTATTTCAAGTAATTTTTCCTCTTAGATTTCAAGGCAAAAACAGAGATGTAACAAATTAGCCTCACTCGGCGGGGCAACTTTGTGATACATTTTAACTTTAATTTTTCAAAGTAATTAAAGTTCCGCGTAATGTACTACACAAGGAAAGGATGTACGAATAATTTGCAATTGTTTATTTTGGACTGCTTTTAAATTGATCGGCTGGCACAAGAAAAAATTTTAAATCCGTCACAACGTAACCCCATCTTACTGTGTCATAAAAGTTCCTTTAGACAACATTTCTAATCCTCACCAAGAGTTGTTATTTTTGCATATAAACTGCATCTGTAGATAATCAATTTTGTATTCGGGATAAGAAAAAAAAAGTCTTGGTGTGAGACTTATTTAAAGAATTAATAAAACTTTTGTACTTTGCAAAGGATTTAAGCAATAAATCAATTTTCTATCCTAACTCTAAAAAAAAAAGTACTTCGAGGAATCATTTTTTCTTCACCACAAAAGTAAAGAAAAACGTTACTAATGCTGAAAAAAAACCCTGCGTGTATTAGGAAAAAGTTCTGACTCAAACTTTGACAGAAAATACTTTTACAAAATGGACGTGTCACAGCATGTTTCTAGTGATGGAAAAATAGTTTATGGAAAGTTATAATAACTTACTACCAAACTTTTGAATAAAAATAATACGCAATATTTTTGCATTCACATTCCTTGGAAAAACATTTAATATATTGCTATTAAAATAATTTTCCTTTGCAAGTACCTTCCCCCTAGATGTTAAACTGTATCGACATAAAGGAATTTTTATCTCCTAAAAAATTGTATATCCTCAAGTCCTCAAAAAACCGAAATAATGTCAAACTAATTTCTTACATAAAATCAGATAAAACTATTTTCTTTTCATTCAAATAAATTATATCAGATTATAAAACTATGTTTCCAGCAGAAAATTGACTTACGTTATTGTGATCACACAAAATATATCTGGCATTTTTTAAATATATTTTGCTGTAAAAATATATTTTTTCAGTTACAATCGAACATTTGGAGAACTCAGAAAACTGTGATTTAAACTTATTTACTCTTGAAACTGCAACCGATGTTGATATATGAGTGAATGAAGAAATATTTTTCTCGTATTCTCGTGTACAACTTTCAAACTAATGAATGGAGATGTAATAAATTTATTTAACTTGGCTTTTAGCCCACACGACAAGTCCTCAAAGTTCATGCAGAAGATTTTAAGAAAATGATTTTATGCGATTTTTGTTTTAAATTACAAAGTTAAATGAAATCTGTAAACTCATCTCTCGAATAATGTCTGAAGGTATCCTCGAGGCAATTCGCACCATGAATATTGCTGTGCAGTCCACAAATCCATACGAGTGCGAGGGATGGAGATCTCCTCTGAACAGCACGTTGCAAGCCATCCCACATATGCTCAATAATGTTCATGTCTGGGGATTTAGGTGTTCAATGGAAGTGGCTGAAGTCAGAAGAGAGATCAGGAGCCACTCGGTAGCAACTCTCGACGTGTAGGGTACCGCATTGCCCTTCTTGAGTTGTCCAAGTCTGTCGGAGTGCACAATGGACATGAATTGGTGTAGATGAACGGACAGGATGCTTATGTATCCGTCACCTGTCAAAGTTGTCTCTATCAGGGGTCCCATGACACGCGAAGTGCACACGCCTCATACCATCACAGAGTATGAGGACCTACTTCAACAGTCCCCTGTTGACATGTGGGGTCCATAGATTCATGAGGTTGTCTCCATACCCGCACACGTCCATCCGCCCGATACAATTGGAAACGAGACTCGTCTGACCAGACAACGTGTTTCCAGTCATCAATAGTCCAATGGAGGTGTTGGCGGACCCAGGCTGGGCGTAAAGCTTTGTGCCGTGCAGTCAACAAAGGTACACGAGTGGGCCTGCGGCTCCGAAAGCCCATATCAATGATGGTCCGTTGAACAGTTCGCCATGCTGACGCTTGTTGATGCCCCACATTGCAATCCGTAGGAATTTGAGGAAGTGTTGCACGTCTATCTCGTTTACAGATTCTCGTCAGTCGTCGACGGTCTCGTACTTTTAAGGTCTTTTTTCCTGCCACACCGCTGTCAGTGATTTGATGTTTTACCGGATACCTGATATTCATGGTACACTCGTAAAATTTTCTTGCTCGAAAATCCAAATTGCATCACTGCTTCCGAGATGCTATGTCCCATCTCTCGTGAGCCGACTATAACGCCACGTTGAAAGTCACATAAATCGTGATAGCCTGCCATTGTAGCAGCAGGAACCGATCTAACGGCTTCTCTAGACACCTGTTGTCTTATACTGGCTCTGCCGACCGCATCCCGTTACTCTGATTTGAAGCATATCTTCGTTATTTGCTTATGTACACCTGAACCTGTTTTTTTATCATCCGTACCATATATTGAATTAAATGTATATTTAAAACTATATATCTGATTAACGCATAAAACAAACGGAATTTTAAAATTTACAAAAAACAATACTAATGTTATAAACTTACACTACTAACTACGTTGTTGATAAAATCTTTGTATTATGATGATTCTTGGCAGTGCTAGTAAATCTTCAACATGTGTAATCCTATTAGTCTTAGATTATAATCCATTTATATACGTGCATATGTATGTATACATTGGAAACATAAATACGTAATATTTATCTTCTCTCAGAACGTTTAAATATTAAATACTCAATGATCTAAAATAATCATTACTAAACTTTATTGAAAGAACTGGTTTTTATAGTAACCCTGTAACGTATATTATTGGAATAATGATTTTCGAAAGGTGAAATGCACTTAGAGTTTATTTGTTTATAGAAATTGTATTTATTTTATTGACATTACTTTGTTATTTATTACTTATAGCATGACATTTTTATTCTTTTGTATCCTTTGTTTCAGATACATTTACACAGGCATAGCTATCTTTTCTAGACCAATTTTCAAAAGATTTAAAAAGAAATAAGACGTTTTCTTGGAAATCGGAAACATGTACTTTTGTAGCAATACTTTATGTCCTCTCCGTAAAACATATATTAAGATAGGTTTAAAGAAACTTATTTTATTTGTATACTACTAAATTGGGTAGGAAAGAATTTTCTATTGAACTTCGTTTTGGCTGCACTGAATTCCACAATAATAAGCTTGTTTAAGTGCTTTAGTGATGTTTAAATAAAAATTTCACAGACATTTTTATCATATCTTGTGAATCGTAGGTGATTTATCCCATTTGTTGTCATCAGATCTCATTTACGCTTTAATATTTAATGTGTTTTATATGTTCTTAAAATCTCTATATACTACTAAATTGGGTAGCCAAGAATTTTTCCGTTTAGCTTCGTTTAGGTGGCACCGAATTACACAATAAGAAGCTTGTAGTTTAAGTGCTATAGTGATGTTTAAATAAGAATTTTAGAGCCATTTTTATCATATCTTCTGAATCGTAGGTGATTTATGCCCATTTGTTGTCATCAGGTCTCTTTTACGCCTTAATCTTAAATGTGTTTTATATGTTCTTAAAATCTCTATATACTACTAAATTGGGTAGCCAAGAATTTTTCCGTTTAGCTTCGTTTAGGTGGCACCGAATTACACAATAAGAAGCTTGTAGTTTAAGTGCTATAGTGATGTTTAAATAAGAATTTTAGAGCCATTTTTATCATATCTTCTGAATCGTAGGTGATTTATGCCCATTTGTTGTCATCAGGTCTCTTTTACGCCTTAATCTTAAATGTGTTTTATATGTTCTTAAAATCTCTATATACTACTAAATTGGGTAGCCAAGAATTTTTCCGTTTAGCTTCGTTTAGGTGGCACTGAATTACACAATAAGAAGCTTGTAGTTTAAGTGCTATAGTGATGTTTAAATAAGAATTTTAGAGCCATTTTTATCATATCTTCTGAATCGTAGGTGATTTATGCCCATTTGTTGTCATCAGGTCTCTTTTACGCCTTAATCTTAAATGTGTTTTATATGTTCTTAAAATCTCTATATACTACTAAATTGGGTAGCCAAGAATTTTCCGTTTAGCTTCGTTTAGGTGGCACCGAATTACACAATAAGAAGCTTGTAGTTTAAGTGCTATAGTGATGTTTAAATAAGAATTTTAGAGCCATTTTTATCATATCTTCTGAATCGTAGGTGATTTATGCCCATTTGTTGTCATCAGGTCTCTTTTACGCCTTAATCTTAAATGTGTTTTATATGTTCTTAAAATCTCTTTAGCGCAGTATTCGAATATGTTACTTGGCGTCATGAACACTGAACGCACTGCATGATTTAGGCGTGAGTTGAGTACAGTAAAACAACATATCGCCCACACTCCAATTTATATAATGCTAATGCATAATACTCCTTGTACTCGCTGTGACCATCCTACTGACCAAGGTATGCGCGACAACCCCCCAGCCTGATCACGTGACGAAGGGTTGGGGGGAGCTGTAAAAGGAGAAAACGGCAGAAAAACCAGTAGAGTCGAAGAGTGATGTGTCTACCCAATGTGTGTGTAACACGTGACTTTTTTAAGCATGAGTTTTGTGATGTTGAATAACTCGAGGTAAAAATGTTACAATCTACTATTCTTAGTGAACTGTGTCGATCACAGAAAAATACTCCTTGGTAAAAGCTCTTTAGTTTCCTTTTATTTTAAACCTCTATTTTGTATATGTCCGTGGATTGGGACTTTAATTTCACTGACCTATATCTTTTCCAATGGAATGAAAGTCCTATACGAACTCTGTATGAATTTTCACTATATCACTAATATTTAAGAACATGTACATTTTTACACCAAACCATCCATTTTACAGTCGCTGTACTACTATTATGGTCAAGTTATTCTCTTCAATGAATGCACGTAAATAAGAGAGTTTACAGCATAATTTTGTTGCATTCAGATTTTTTTATTTAAAGATGCAAAAACGTCTTCATACTCTATAGTTATATCCTTAACAACAGTTATTCATACATTAACAGCACTTATTAACACTTGTTTTCATGTGATTCCACCTCTGTACAAAATCAACATGTAAACAACGTTCTTGAATCTGTTTTATCTTTTACTGTTTGTCGGGACCTCGTGGTTAAGTAGGTTGCTTATGGTTTCCATAGACACATAAACTACTCTTTCCTTACATATACAGGTGATACTCCTATAACACGGTATATAGGTTCCTAGAAAATACCGTGTTGTGTGAAACCGTGTTATATGAGACCCAGAGACAGTTCAAAAAAGGGGAGTTACGTTCCAAAAACTTATTAAAAATAAACATTTTTTTTTTAAATTCCATATAAACAACTTAATATTTAGTAAAAATATAAATGTAGGTATAACACAAAACGAAAAGAAACAAAAAATATTATTTTCATTTAATGTGACATTTATTTAATAAATTTCTTCCTCATCACAGCTCAGTACACTCAAACGAGAACATGTTTTCGGTTGAACGACGGCACCCTCACCTTTTTCTTCATTTATATTTTTTACACTTTCTATCCTCTTTAAAGAATCTGTAATGTTGGTTTGTTTGCTGGTTCTTACAAGGTCATTGTAGATTTCACGGTATGGGGATAGACAGTTTTGCAGCTCCCTTTTGAATTTTCGGCTTCTTTCAGCGGAAGGGTCTGCATTCAAGAAAAATGATTCAAGATTTTCATCTAAGCTTAGGCCTTCTTGCAATTTTATAGAGTTATAAATGAATAAATTATAATTTGTTTATACATTTTCATGTAAAGCCACCATAGTTTATTCTTCCTTACCGTCATTATTTTAGGGTAATTTAGTTTTAAATGTGTTAAACAAAAATCATGATATCTAGTGCTGTAGAAGTACAGTGTTGTTCAAAGGTTTTCGCAATTTTTTAATCGTGTTAGAGCGAAACCGTGTTACAGGTTGCTTTGTTATACGAGGGTTCCCGCAATTTATCCTATCGTGTTAGATCGAAACCGTGTTCTAAGAGGTCGTACTGTAGGAGGGCTACCTGTATACAAATATCTTGATTTATTCATACATATTTACGGAACCTATTATACTAAATTTCCATTATTAATCAATCATTAACAATCATTAATCCGTCGAAATCCAGAGAGAGTCTAAACTCTTCATTCTAAAGTTCAGCATAGAAACAGGAAGCACTTCACGAATTTACCTCTCATTCGTCTCTTCTTTAGACCTCCTCGCTCTCCCTTTTTATAACTCCTCTTTCAGAAAATCCAGATCATCCTAAAAGCTTCTGGATCGGCGTGGGAAAGCTTCAGCGACTTCCGGTCAGTTAGTGTGTCACAATATCTGTTCACTAATGACCGTAGTCACCTTTCTTGGAACTCTCCGTTAACGAACTTGTTTAACGACAACCGTCAATATTTTCTTAAAACCGGTGGCATATGGAATGGCTTTTTCCAATTTAGAATGGGCACAGCACCACCATCTATGCATGCCTCTGACATTTTTACAGTTAATTGGATGTTACTATCTTTAATTTTCTTTAACACCAATATCAATATTCTCTAAAGTATATAATTCACATCTTTACAACACATCTAGTGAAATGGTACAGTAAATTATCTGTCAGATTTTGTGTTTTAAAACATCAATCAACTAATCCATTGATGATAATCATTGTAATTGTTCTTTCTTATTCCTTCCAACTTCAATCGATATTTTATTTTTACTAAGATCAACAACAGTTTCATAATCTCAATTTTCTCTCTAAGAATTTTAAAGTTATTTTGTAGTGTTTGTTTAATAATTTTTGGCAAAGTTTCTGGAAGAAAAAAATTGTTATCTCTATTTTATCACGCAAGCTGTCTCAAAGGAAATATACCTTAACATGATATTTCATTACCTTCGAGTTTGCAATTCTTATAACTTTTAGAGACTTCAAGCATAAATTTCGATACTACGTTTAAATTTTTATTTATAATGAGAAAATATAATGATACATTTCAATTCATTCCTGCAATTTATTATTCTAGACGAGGAGTTTTTTCTCTTTATTTTTATAAGTAACTTCTGAGGTATCGATAAAAAGTTTTTGATGACTTTTTTGGATTTTTGTCATTTTGAAAAAAGAAGAATGCTCATTTTTAAAAAAAAATTGGTTTAGATCCATGCTTTTTTTGTGGGGGGAAATATTACCGTTGCCATGAAACAGATTAATGTTTCATTAAACAGCTGGCTAAAAAGGAACTGGAAATAATCAGAACAGCCGTTAAAATCAATCTTAAAATAATACAGGGTGTTTAAAAAAGAATCACCCGATTTAAAATGAGTATATTATGAAAAATATTGATCATAGAAACTTAAAATTAATTTTATATTACATGGCTAAACATACAGTTTTTTTATAAATCAAACTAAAGGTGCTCAATATGTCCACCTTTGAATGCACGACATATGTCTATACGGTAGGCAAATTCATCATAAACTTTTGCGAGCATGTCTGCATAGACTGCTTCCACGGCTGTTATGCTTACACAGATATCCCGTGTCTTGGAATTATTTATACCATCGCCTAATGCTCTAAGAGGTAGGAACTTTAATCTGCCAGGATTTTGTCGACGAAAATCACGCTGAACAGTTGTTACGGACTCACACTTCGCAAAGCGTAGAACACAAAATGATATCTGTTGTGCAGTCTGCCTCTTTACAAACGCTGCAGTGGCGAGCGAAGGAAGAACGGTAGTGCTACTTGTCGGCTACTACGGGAAACTCGAGATTTCCCTCTTTCTGCATATACATTATTCGATCAAAATGGATTAAAAGATGAATAGTTATGATTTTTTTTTAAATCGGATGATTCTTTTTGAGACACGGTGTATTTTAGTGTACATTTTACTAATATCACCATAAAGTGTTATTATTGCTTTTTAGGGCGATATTCCACCAAATCTAGCAAATATTGAATTTTGTCTCTAGAATCAGTAAATCAGTTTTTTTCCAGAATTAACTTATGGTATTCTCGAAAAATTTATAAATTGCCAAATGTTAGATTATCGGAACTACAGCCTTAAAAATGCTTTCGGTCTTTGAACCCTCGTGACGGTTTTAAAGAATTTCGCTTCACCTCGCTCTACTAATTTTTGTAACTTTTGAAAACCGTTTTTGATGTCAAGCGTGTCCAGCGAAGGAGTCCCTGATTTCAAAATTAAAACTCTCGAAAACAAAGATCTGTAAAAGAATGCAACGAATGGTATATTTATCGGGATAGCTGTAAGAATTTTACACACTAATTTTCGAGTTAGTTAAAAAAGCTACTAACAGATGGCGCTCTTCAACTCGTATCAGCATGAATAAATAAACTCGTAGTCTTTGCAATCACTAGATCACAATCTTTTCAAAATGTCCACCATTCGCTGTACGGAGGTGGCCCAAACGAAGAATAAAATCACATCCTGTAGTGTCTCAACAGAAATCGATTCAGGTGCCTCAGAGATCGCCGATCTCTGAGGCTTCGATTGAAGCTCGTATAGCGAGGCTACGATTGAAGCTCGTACAGCGAGGAGGGATGGTTCCTGTAGACAGTATCTGTTACTGTGCCCCAGAAAAAATTGGCCCCAATAAAAAAAATCCGGTTAATTATTCAGGTCTGGCGAATATAGAGGTCAATCCATGCCTGCGCCATTAAAATTTGTCTAACAGCGCCCTCTGTTAGCAGCTTTTGTAACTATTTCAAAAATTAGTGAATAAAATTCTTACAGTTTTCACGATAAACATACCGTTTGTTGCATTCTTCTACAGATCTTTGTTTTCAAGATTTTTAGTTTTGAAATCAGGGACTCCTTCACTGGACACTCTGTATTTAGTTACTCTCAAATAAACTAAAACATTGTACAATTTATAGCTTTAACTATAATAACTATGTGCTATTTTGTCATACCTCCAAAATCTCATATGTAAGAAATTTCTTAGATGCATTAGCAAAATTATTTTCTGAGTTACGGTAAATCATGGCGTAGACTACACTGCTAGTAGCATCATGTTAATGTTACTGTTTGAATAAATCAATTTTCGTTCTCAAATTCCCAGAGCACTATTGATGTATTCGTTTGTTTCTTGGAATCTAAATTTGTTTACCAACCTTTTCAAACATTTGCATCCCATTTCCCGTTCGTATTTAAATTTATGCTTCAGCTTATATCTTTTCAATTCTAAAAAACACATGCCGTAGTGAATGCGTGATTTCTTGGCAAATAAATGTTAAATTTTCAAAAAAATAGAATGCAATCTGGGAAAGAACTAAAACAACAAAAACCATTATGAAACTAAAAATACCTTTTGCATAAAAAAAAGTATTCTATTTCATTCTTGTTTTTCTAAAAACAAAAACAAAAATCAGACTTGTTAAAAGTTGTAACTTTCCTGTGTTTGATTTGTTTTTGTGACAGAAATTGCACCTTGATGCTTAAAACAAAAGTTGCAAAATAAGATATGCTTTATTTTTTTTACAAAACGAAACTATTTAGTTCACATTACAAAAAGTAATTGTGTTTTATAGCATATATGTGGTATAATAACTCAGTTTTTTTTGTTATAAAACACAGTTAACAAATCATTTTTTTCTTAATATCCTTAAACTTTATGAAAAAAATTCATCATTTCTTTTATAATGAATGTTGAGCAAAAATAACATAGTCTGCATTCCATTGTCTGATACCGTAGCAACGTATATGTGAAAAATACAATGCTAGGAAAAATTCAAGCTGTATAATCTTTTATTGTGACATTTAAAAATTCTCGGTGTCTGAGATCGTTTCATCTCTGTTTCATATGTAATGATCACGAGACATTTTTTTTTTCTTTTTTGAAAAGAAACAAACAGTTTATTGTGATACCAAGAAAGGAATTATTATAAAATTCCAACAGCTAATGTCGATCATTCCATTTTTTAAAAAAATCTTAACGGATAAATTGTTAAAAAAGTTTTATTTGAAAAAAATACAGTGTTTAAGAGTTTTTAACAAAAGTAAATTTTTGCATTTAAAACCCCATTTTTTCAGTCCCATGATTTAAAAAAAAGTCTAGGGTTTTTTGCTTTATATTTATCAATCTATTGCATGTTATATACAGAAATTAAAATTAGGTGTATCATTGTGGAAATATAGCTATTGCCGGTCAGCACTGGCCGGGAGTTAAAAAGGGTCAGGTTGAATTCCCTGATACAATTTACATTTGTTTAAAATGATTCCACTTTTCCCTCGTTTACAAATCTGTTGAGATTCAGGATCTCGGAGCCAAATATTTATATTATTTGCTGCATATGCTAAAATTTAATTTATTTACAGACTAAATAATGTTTATAGTAAAATCATCGAATTCCAAGCAGAAAAAGTAATCAATATATCGTTTATCTATGTAATAACTAAAAACGATGTGTTACTTTTCTTTTAAGGCACAAAACATGTCCTCTGCTTCTTAAAAAGGTCTCTGAATCTTTACTCAATAAACAAACGAGTATATGGTTCATGTGCATGTAAAGCTTTTCAAAAGGTTTTTATTGAAGGAAATTGTGTTTTTATAATTGTCTAGTTTTTAAATATTGCTTCTGTTCACTGTCATATGATACAGTATAGCCTATAAAGCGTTGCGTATAAAATTCCGATAAAATTCACATCTTAATCATAACTAAGTGCCTAATCGATTAAACTCTTAATATATAATTTAAATTTTATTGAATACAAAAGAATATTCGAGAGATAAAAGTCACACGCTTGTAAATTAATTTTTCTTTTTATTGAGGAAAGTTTTTTTTTTTAATAATTATTTATTTTCTGGAGATAGTGCAATTATTTAAGTGACATATTATTATGACTAAAATAATTAATTTGTATCAAGTAACGAGATTGAAATGATGACGCCTGTAAAATCCACAACAGCATTTTGTTATCTCTGCCCTACACTAAAAAATGCTCTAGGGAAACTACAACGTATAGTGGTTAACATCGCAAGTTTCTGCAAATCTATAGAAGTCTGTAATATCTAGAAAAAAAGGAATTCTTACCTCTTTTCTAGACAGCAAACACATTCCCCAATTCTTAGATAACTTCTAATTTCAAACGTAACAAAGGAACATCGACATACATAAAAAAGAGTGTATAACATGTGAAACTAATCAAGGTTCTTATTGAAGAAACTAGGCGAATTTTTTATTTAACTAGTTTTTACGGTCAGAAACGCCTAGAAGTACTTTTGCTCCAGGTGATAAATAGTTTACAACAAATTGTGCAATTCTAGAAATTTATACCTGTAGTTTCACCAAATATATTTTTTTAAACACGTAAATTTTAGGACAGAAGAAATGTATTATGTTTTTTTTTACAGCAGTTAACTTATTATATGCTCTCACATCTATATATTTAAGTTGCTAAGCCGACTTTTGGGGCAGTCCGTGAGAGAAAACTACTGCACCCATTTACTTCATTTTGGTCTTAAAAGAAAGATTGTAATCTGTTGATTTGTCAAATTTGGATTTTGTAACCGCAATTTCTATTAATTAGCGATAATTTACAATTAAAAATTGATTTCTGCGCTTGCTCAGTGGCATGTTTAAATCTGTCTTTAGAAGCTCACTGTTTCTGCACATGCTCTGTGATATGTTTTAATGATTAACACGTTTATTCCGAGAAGTCTCTGTAGATCTCTCTCTGCTATTTTTATTTTTATGATAATTATGTTTGTGAAATATAAGATTAAACCTGATGGAAATTATTTATTTCGCGCTGCTTAATTAGCGATAACTTACAATTTAAAAAATTGCTTTCTGCGCATGCTCAGTGACATTTTTAAATCTGGCTTTGATACTCACTAAGCACGATGCCGCTTAAACACATTAATTTGCTTCTACGCATTATTATGATTTTCAACATTTTGAAATTATTTGTTAAGTATAATTTGTGTATTAGTACATTTATTTACTATCTAGCCGTCATGTTTTGACTGGTACCAAGTAGTTTTATTTAATTTCTCATAGAATAAAATCGGATATTTAATGTTCCTAAGTCGCATGCTGGTGAACAAATTTATGTTTTTAGTAAGAAAAAGAGATGTACTTGTATTAATTTTAAAGGTTCCTGATTCTGTGAAAATTTAACTATTATTTTAAAAATTAATTAATTAGTTTACTGTTAATAACCAAACTATCTGGGTAAATTTAAATTCTAAAATAAGCTGTAAAACAAAAGAAATTGACACACCATTTAGAGTTGTCTGATTGTAATTAAATTTCTTATGCAAAGATGTTTCTACTAAACATAGAAATGATTAAAATTTGGTTTCAAACGAATGAATGGTGGGAGCTCAAGCGCATCAAAACTGCGCATCGAACAGGTGTATATAAAGAGCTATTTGATCTGATATTCTCAATGTTTGTTGCATTTCGACTGCGGCTATTTTACGTCGACTGTAACAATGACTGACTGAAGGATTCGTGCTCATTACGAGCATGCTGCAGAGTTTGAAAAAGGTCATGTCATCGGGTTGAAAGAAGCTGGTGAGGCAAGTCGAAGAATCGCTTGTCATCTGGGTCGAAGCAGTGCAGCAATTAGACAGTGATAGCAAGTGTTTAAAAGACAGCAGATTTAAGGATCAGAATAGCAGTGGTCGACCTAGGATCGCAAGAGAACGAGCTGACTGAGCGATTATCGGATCGGCTTTCACAGCACCGGATTCTCTGTTATCAGCAATCCTGCGTGCGACCCGCAATCAAGTATCGAACTTGACCATTGGTAGACGACTGAGAGAGCTGAATCTACGGTCGCACCGAGAGTTATGCCGCTTACCCCTCACGCCTATACACCTTCAAGTCCGATTATAGCAATGATTGCTTGTTCAAGAAGGAACTGCGCTGACTGAGAACGTGTAGTCTATAGTGGCAAGTCTCGTTCCAACTGTATCTTGACGACCACTGAAAATGTGTTTGGAGATATCGAGGACAACGTGGGGATCCTACCCTTACAATCACACGCCACAGAGACCTTTGAACAGGGCGTTATGGTGTGGTGTCATTTCTTTTGATAACCGGACTCATTTCGTAATCGTTTGGGGCACACTTACAGCACAGCGGTACGCAGACGACATTCTGCGACACGTTTTGTTGCCGTTCCTCTTGCGTCACCTCGGACTTACTTTTCAATAAGATAATACGGCATACGGCACGTTTTACTATGGATTGTTTTCAAGCTTGCCAAGCACTTCCATGGCCACCTAAGTTCCTCATCTCTCTCCCTTATAACACATTCGGGACATGACGGGAAGACGAATGCAACTATCGAAGAAAGTTGCAGATTTAGCCCGACAGTTGGAAAACAATTTGGCAAGAAATCACGCAGGACACCATTAGTGCAATTCATAAGTCTATGCCACGCCGGATGACAGCTTGCATGAAGGCGTGAACCCACGCCGTACTGTCTACCTCACATTGTAACGATCAAACTCTAGAAGAAACCATTCCCTTGTTCTGAAATTTGTATGGGTTTTTTTCTGTGCATTTTTGCTACATCCACCAAATTTTGTCGTTATTGAACAATTACTTCTTAGTGCATAGATTTTTTGTTATGCAGTGTATTTACGGCATATAAACAGATATTAAACTGTCTCTATGTCGTATGTCTGTATACTAAGTTATAAAGTAAAATAAAATAAAATATATTTGATAATTTTAATCGATTGCTTATTCTATAAATCTTTAATCGTTATGCCATATGAATTTAATAAATAGTGTATAGTATTATTTAAGCCGAAAAAATTATGGTTACAAAATGTACAATTTTTTAAATACATAATTTTAAGAAGTCACGAATCTTACTTTTATACCTGTACCACAATCATAATGAAAAACTATTATATATATATATATATATATATATATATATATATATATATATATATATATATATATGTCGGACTTGACTTCTACTCCCATACTATTTAATATAAATCAGAACCTCTTTTGTATCATGATGCAGTCGGTGAACCGGTGGTGACGCTTATCCTCTAAATATTTCCACCAAACCGTGTTATATCGACACAAAGCCATAAAATAGTCCAATTGATGTTCCCAAACATATTTATTAACTTCCAATTAATTACTCAGCTCCATCAAACTAATTCCCAATATCCCACCCAATTTAAATCTGTGCGCCTAACAGCACACATCCTTTCCATTCCCTAGTTATCCATGACTCTGCTGATTTTCTTTGTTTCAACGTTAAAACCAACGCTTAGTGACGCTCATTAGTTATGCGTGATGTCATATCGTACATGTTCTTTTGCTATACTAAGCATTTTCTTAGCGTCAAACTGCAAGGCTATACGTCTACCTAAAAATTCTTCCATGTGGTTCTGTGGATCTTCGGTAATCGAATCAAGTCGAACCCAGTAATTCTAATTTCCCTGCAATGCCTTATGCCACTTATTTGAACTCCCAGGCTTTTAAATTGTTAATCCTATATGTTAATAGCTAATATCCCGTTTTAAGGTCACGCGATCGCCCTCCCCATATTTTAGCCTCGCAACTTTCCCCCCCGTCCCCCTGAAGGCGTGCACACAAGGAGTAGCTAACTCTCTGCAGCGAATCTCCAGAAGAGAAAAATAAATTAAATTTAAATCCTAACTGCCAAAATGCTGAATAGGGCTTCAGTACCTATTCAAGAACATTAAATATTAACCCTAACTACAGAAACTCATCATCATTTTCTTGTTAACCCATTAAAACCAACTAAAATTAAATTAACATTTACGATTATAATAGGGCGATCGTTCTCCCGAAGGCGTGCACAAAGAGTAGCTAATTCTCTGCAACACGTTTCCAGAATTGAAAAACAACTAAAATTAACTTAATTAATCATCAACTGAAAATTGCTGCGCAGAGCGGTACCTTCCCCACAAAACAACCCAGAAAAACCCAACTAAATTATTCCGGAATATGACTTATTCAACCACATTAAAATTAACTAAATTTTCCTAAATATTTGACATCTAATTTTAAAAAAAACTAAAACTATTATTCTTATTTACTAAATTCGTGCACCTAACCCCATGGAGCTGAGAAAAATACAAGTTACAAAAATGTCTCCATTCGAGACAGAAGTTCCATTGAATCACTTAAAATATTATGACAACAATAACACAGCAGTAACTAATAAAATATCAAAATTAATTGTAAAAGATTATTATATCAACAATATTAGTGGAACACTAAAATTAAATGTAGTAAACGCAAATATAAATTGAAATTATAAGAAAATGATAGCTAAATTTTTATGTGAGCACCCACACTATTCTTCGTAGCTCAAGAAAAACACTTTGTGTCAAAACACCTTGAGTCCATTAACTAAAAATGCTGAGTCCTGACTTTTACAAAATTGACAAAGTTCAGAGTTCTTGGACCCATAAAAGTTCGTGCAGAAATTGCAGTGTCACAAAATTTCAAACAACATAATTTTATTTATTACACTATTACCAAAATTTCAAAAACCCTTCCTCAGAAGTCAGTTATGGTGGTCATACTCCACAACAGCACTGGGAATTTTAGTAAGAGCTTTCAGCGTATCATCGGGGATACCTGATTCCTCCGAAACTTCAAATTTGACACAAACAAATCAACAGTGAATAATAATCTTATTGCATTTTTAATTTTCTCGTTTTCACCATAATGTACAAAATTTTATACCTCTGAGTTTTACAAAATAATGAAGCATGTCTTTACACTCATGCTTATCTGAAAATTACAGGGAGACCTCCAAGATAGCCAACAAACCAAGTGGTAACCAGAAACACACAAGAAAATAAACATCAAATTATTAATACTAAATCACAATAAACAAATTAAAAGATCAAATTTAAGTGCTTTAAACTAAAAAAACACACACAATATTTATCAATATGATAAAAGCAATTAAATCATTGAGGTATGAAACTAACTTTCATTAAAACACTTTCCTATACATTTTTATACCAAAACATTTTTCATTCCATTAAAAAACCAATTTTAAAACCTACCCAAGTTTGAAGAAGACATGGTTGAACTCATGCTTGTTTTGCTTCTAGACTCAATTTGATAAAATATGTTAACACATTCACATTTTGATCAAAACTCACAATTCTACCAATTTCAAAAATTAAAATCTCAGACCTTACATCTTTATCAATACAACTCAATTCCCTACCTCACAAAACATTACTTGTCAAAATAAATTTATATTAAGACAATAAAAATACACTTATAAAATCATATCCAAAAATTTTAATTATATACACTGGACAACCGATATGCAATATACCAAAAATAAAAACATTATTAATCAATAAACCTTAAAAATTATTTACAAAATGACGAGACTGCCAATAGCAACAAAACCAAAATGAACAATTTAACTTTAATATGTTCTAAATTTTCCAATAACTATACCAAAACTCGTAAATTTTCAAAACACAATGAAATTAAAATTTTCAAAATTTTACCAATATTTATTACTAATACTCTGTTATCTAGCTCCCCCCCCCCCCGAAAACAAAACAGGATTGACTGGAGTGATCATCCCCAGAAAACAATATCAAAAAGTACTCTTTTACAACATTAAAATTTTCATTTTGTATTACCAATAGTTCCAAATTGCCAGACCATTTTTTACTAATTTAATTTGTCACCACAATTTCCAAAATTTACACAGAATTTTCACATTATATATATATTAGTTACTAATTTCAATTTTTCATCAAAACCATTTCAATTTTAAAATATCAATACCTTAATGTCAAAAATAATTTACATCTTCAACTTGTACAATTGCAAATTTAACCATTTAAATCATTTTTTCATATAAATATATATATATATATATATATATATATATATATATATATATATATATATATATATATATATATATTTAATCTCGTTTTTATTTCTGTTTCTTGTAATTCGTTTTAAATTTCTTACCTTAACCTTGAATTTCTTGTACGACATTATACAAATTTTAGTGATCCTTTGATGAAGAATTTTGTTTGGTACATTCCAATTTTCGTCAAATTTTTGGCAGTCCCGGAGAGCCATGGAAAACTTGTTTCGCACACATCCTGGAATATTCTAGAAGTTCACCTTTAATTTTCGAAACGCTGACTTGAAGCTCCAACATACATAATTTTTTTGTTTTTGAAAAATTTCTTATCATTATTACACGGCCCTCAAAATTATTCTTGAATTGAAAAAAAAAAAATTCAGACGACGTACTCAACAGCCTTGTCACCGCCATTTTTTCTTAAATTTAATTGATTGCTGTTTCGATGTATTTTTGAACGATTCTACAAAATTTGATGCAAGAAAAATTTTAATGATGTTATCCTTTGATGAGCACTAAGAAAAAAGTCGAGCACAAACTTGAAACACTCTTGTTTTCATTTTAACGATGAGCAGCCGAATTTTTTTTTTATAATGATGAAATTAGGGTTTCAGTAATCCTGCGTAGATGACTTTCGTTACCGGCTGTTGTCGGACTTGACTTCTACTCCCATACTATTTAATATAAATCCGAACCTCTTTTGTATCATTTTGCAGTCGGTGAACCGGTGGTGACGCTTATCCTCTAAATATTTCCATCAAACCGTGTTATGTCGACACAAAGCCATAAAATAGTCCAATTGATGTTCCCAAACATATTTATTAACTTCCAATTAATTACTCAGCTCCATGAAACTAATTCCCAATATCCCACCCAATTTAAATCTGTGCGCCTAACAGCACACATCCTTTCCATTCCCTAGTTATCCATGACTCTGCTGATTTTCTTTGTTTCAACGTTAAAACCAACGCTTAGTGACGCTCATTAGTTATGCGTGATGTCATATCGTACATGTTCTTTTGCTATACTAAGCATTTTCTTAGCGTCAAACTGCAAGGCTATACGTCTACCTAAAAATTCTTCCATGTGGTTCTGTGGATCTTCGGTAATCGAATCAAGTCGAACCCAGTAATTCTATTTTCCCTGCAATGCCTTATGCCACTTATTTGAACTCCCAGGCTTTTAAATTGTTAATCCTATATTTTAATAGCTAATATCCCGTTTTAATGTCATGCGATCGCCCTCCCCATATTTTAGCCTCACACACACACACATATATATATATATATATATATACAGGGTGAATCTGAACAAGTGGGCAAAACTTTACGGGGTGATAGAATGCATTTACACGAGCAATATTCGTCATAGAAAGTATGGGCGGAACGCAAACAGCGAAGCGCTCCACACGTCCTCATTCGTTCCAGCGGCGGTTTTCCTTAAATGTTTGGGCAGGGATCCTCCATGACCATTTCGTTGGCCCATACCTCCTGCCACACCGTCTGGTCGGCGAATCGTATCACACATTCCTACGAGAGGAGTTGCCGGAGCTGCTGCGTCCGATTCCAACCCCCATCAGGTCGAGAATGTTGTTCCAGCACGAAGGTGTGCCTGAAAACTTCAGCTTGGATGTGCGGAACAATTTAGATGCAACATTCCCAGGACAATGGATTGTTCGAGGTGGTAACATAGCTTGGCCACCAAGATCACCGGATCTGTCGTGTTTGGACTTTTTCCTGTGGGGACATATGAAAAGCCCAATCTACGAGTACCCCATTGAAACCAATATGGAACTAGTCGCCAGGATCGCCGTTGTTGCCGGCGATATTCAGGAAATGCCTGGTGTCTTTGCAAAAGTGCGTCAGTCCCAATCCCGCAGGTGTGAAGCTTGCATTAGAGCTGGCGGAAGCTCTATTGAGCAATTTCTTTGACCATGTAAATCAATTACATTCCTGTTAATAAAACGTTTTCTTCAGTATTTCCTCTTATTCTTGTGTTAATTCTCTAAATGCGACACTGGAAGACTACCTTTTAACTTCTCACGGTTTGCGTTCCGACCATACATTCTATGACGAATATTGCTTGTATAGCTGCGTTCTATCACGTAAAGTTTTGCCCACTTGTTCAGATTCACCCTGTATATATATCTCATCGCATCTTTCTACGGGTTTTACAACTCACTCTGGATTTTTCTTATCATGTAAAAAAGGTTATTTGAAATATCTTTAGTTGTTTTTACTCTCAAAATTTCATCCTTCGACATTGTCTTTAAAAAGTATGTAAGGTTGTCGTTGAAAAGCGTGTTAGTAGTTTTTATAATATATGAATTCGCATTCTTCTTTATAATCATGTAATATAATTCGAGAATAATGCAAAAATAAAACATATCGAATATTAATGCACATTTTTGCTTCAGGATATGGAACTAGAAGTTTCAAAAAAGGAAGATAATGTAGACAGAAATGAAAGCAAATTTTCTTATGGACATAACGAGAACCCAATAAGTTTGAAATTATATTTTTCGTCGATGCGAAAATGTTTAATTTTAAGCATAGATTCACTTCATTTAACTTTATACATCGGTTATCATACATCTTTATTATTTTTGACTTAACTAATACAATACATTAAATCTGGCATAAAGTTAAGCATCTAAAACACAACACATTTTTATACTAAAATTTTCAAATCTCTTGCTACATGTTCGATAAAAGTTTTTCAAATGAAGCAAATAAAATAATCATTTGTTCCTTTAAGGCCCTCACTGTTTTGCTTTCAAAATAAGCGTAAACTTCTACGCTAAAAATCGTTGAAACGTACACGGTTATTTTTTTAAATCTGGCAAATTCTTTTCAAACAAACCCATTGGGATTATATGGTTAGTTCCATGGGCCAAAATTTTTTTAAGGGCTTGTGTAAAGTGGATTTTTTTCTTTATCAGTGAATTTATGAGCATCAAACTGCCAAATCATATTCTTTTTGATTCACTTCAGAAATATCGTAAAATAGTTATAATACATAAGATGAAAGATATGAACAAATTTTCAGATTATAAACTAAAATTGAATATTTTTAAATACCACGGAAATCAGTTTCAGTGTAAATATAAATATTTGCATAATGTTACATCATGTAACTAACGTAAAGTGAGAACATTTTAAAATTTTTAAAAATAGAGTTCAAACTTGCTGATGTAATTAGCTACACTCATAGAATGAAGTTGCATTTGTAAATGGATGATTGCTTTAAAAATATTTTTTGTCGTTGTTTGTTTCTCATAGCATATATGGATTAACGTCCATAACCTCTTATTTAGCATGTTGGATCATTATACTTATTATGTTCATGATTGTAATTTTCTTAGCCATGCGTCCACTGAGAGAAAGCGAGAAAAAATTAACTATGCATAACAACAGATGCTAAACAGAAATTATTAAAATGGATTAACAATCAAAATATAGAAAAGTCAAATAAATAAATAAATAAATATATATATATATATATATATATATATATATATATATATATATATATGTGTGTGTGTGTGTATATATACAGTGGTATCTCCGAAAAGCGGACAGTCATGGGACCAAAAGTTTTGACCGTTATTAGGAGGTGTCCGCTATTGGGGAGGACAACCTTTTTATAAAAAAATTGTTTGAACTTCTGTTTAACATTTGATTGAAAATTACGGCTACATTTTTAATTAAAAAGGAAAAGTTAATTAGGTAAGAAAAGAATAACTATTTACTGCTTTACCCTTTAATTGTGGGCTAATCCTTTTATCTTGCATTAAATAATCCCAAAATACAATGTATAGGAGCTAAATTATTTTAATTACTACTGAAAAATATGTTAACAAAGTTTGATTTCTCTTTTTTTCACAGGAAACCTGTTTATCAAGGTGAATCTTCATAGGATTTATCTTCGCTAGTTCCTCCGATTCTTCATTTTTCAGAAAGAACTGTTTTCATTCTTCGCTGTATTTCAGTGCTTTTGAATAATCTTTGATTTTGCAGTCTTCTATTGGCGATTCCTCATCATCATCTTCAGAAAGGGCCAGTGCTTCAGTGCTGTCCCGATGAATGAAATTGGAAACATGTAGGTTTTCTTTCTCAATGGATATATCGTCGCCGATCTTGACATATTCTTCAACGCTGACATTTGAATCCAAATTGGCTACTGTTTCAGTAGTACTGTCAGTTGTCATTTCGCTTGTACACAAAAATCCCGTCTTCTTAAAACATTATAGAACGTACCCGGGTTCCACCCTTTTAAGGGCTGATGTATTCCTGGAAATTGCATCCAAAACAGATATCGATTTTGCCAACTCTCCGCTGGATTTGCAGGAGATAATATGTGAAAGCACATGCCTCAGAAGCAGATTTCTGTATCGTACTTTAAAGCTGCGGATAATTCCCTGATCAGGTCTCTGTAGCATTGAAGTGGTGTTAGGAGGCAAGAAAACTAAATTAACATTTTTGAGCGTTAAATCATCAGGATGGGAAGTAGCATTATCCATGAGCAGAATTATTTCCCCCCTTTTTTTTCATTATGTTGTCTAACTAAACCAACCAATCGCTCATTATCTCAGTGGTCATCCACGCTTTCTTATTTGACTACCACGAAACACTAAGTTTTCGTACATCAATGTTCTTGAAACATCTAGGCGTCTTTGCAATAACAATTTCCAATAACAACTGGAGTTTCGAAGTCTCCCAGCATGTTGCAACACAACAAAAGAGTGAGCCACTCATTTGAAATTCTCCCACCACTACATTTTTCACCCTTAAAACATAAGGTCTTATCGGGAAGGACGCGGTAAAAGAGGCCAGTCTCATCGGCATTGAAAATGTCTCTGTCATCATATCCTTTGCACTAAGATTTAATCTTCCCAATCCAATCTGTTACCTCATTTGAATTTACAGATTTTTCTTCGCCACAAATCTGTTTAAAAGATATGTTGTGACATGTCAGGAATTTTTCCAGCCATCGAATCGAGGCCTTAAAAGTTTTCCCAAACTTTCACCGACTTCTCTGGCTTTTAATTGGAGCAAAACACCACTTTCAGAAATGTCCTTTGTACGAGTAGAACGGAACCGTTTCATCAACACTTATTCAATTAAACTTGTTTCTGTCTTACAAAACTTCAATTTTTTCAAATTTTAGTTCGAATTCAGGACCGACATTTTTTCGAATTCCTTCTTTATCCTTCAAAAGTTCACTAATCTACGTTTTACCAACGTAGAAACTTTCGGCAATGCTACGAACGCTCACCTTTTCCTTTTCCGCAACTTCCAAAACTTTAATTTTTTCTTTCAAATTCAATCTCTTCCTTCTCGAAGCCATTTTAACACGATCTGAATCAGTTTGCACCGTTGCACTAAACGGAATAGACAAGTAAAGTTTTAGCCTCGCTAGTGACCAATGACCAAGCTCTCCAAAACAGGTTTCGCGCCTCTAAACTCCAAGAAACACGGGGAGATTTGGTAGAATTGGAAGAAAAAAAGGGTGAGGGGAACAGAAGAATGTCATTTTGCACATTTTTGGGTAGAATTCTATTGTGTCAAGCACAGAAGGAAGGAAAAGATAAGATAAAACCTTTGTGCTCCAGGAATAAACAGGAAAACCAACGTAAATAAAGCACAAATAGCAGTAAGATGCAATTATTTTGCATACGGCCGTTTCGAAACTACAAAGGAGCTTCTTCATCACTGCAACGAACTGAGTGGCAGCTCAAAAAAGCCGAAGACTAAGCAACCAAAGAAGGACACAGAAGGAAGGGGTTGGGAAAAGTTCGTTATAAAGACGCATAAGCATATATTTTTAGCTTGCTTGTTAGAATAATTTTGAAATGTTTGCCAAAATAATTGAAAGTTTTTCAAACATATCTGTCCGCTATTCTGAGTGTCCACTATCCAGAGGGAGTAACATGGATTGTCCTATATAAATGGACTGGTACTCGTGAAATGTATATATATATATATATATATATATATATTGATTGAAATTGAAAGAGATTGAAATTTATTTTCAAATGCATAGAAAAACTAGTTTAACTGTAAAATTCATGCTTGTAAAATGTTAAACCTTTTAATACATTCATTAAAAAATAATAGAGCAATACGGAAAGAGATGTATATGCTTCATTGTGATGTTGTCAATTAAAGTAAATTTTTTAAAAATAAATAGTGAAATCTTTTGTTGTGAGTATGTTGTTTAGAATGATTATCGCAATGGGCACTCGGTACCATTTCGCCGTTTGAAGAATGAATACCCATCATAACATTTAAGCCCGTAAAGTGGATAAGATTATTTTCATTGCAACCCAAAAAAACAAAACAAAATGGTGATAAATGTCAAGAAACATAACGCAAAACTGAGTCAACAATAAAAATGGAGGCAAGAACTATTTATTAAATTATCTTATATGCAGTATACTATCCAAATTTACATTGCCTCTTAGGTCTCTCATTGTATTTCACATTTTCGATAGTTGCCAATTTAAACACGTTCCGTATGAACCTAATTCCAAAACAAATTAGCAGTGAGTAACTTTACCCACATAAAAATATAAATATATAAATATGTACCTTAGTATCACACAGTTACAAATAGGCTGGCTGGCGCTTAAATTACAATCTTAGAAGGAGCTCCACGAATAAAAAAATCTTAAAAAAAAACTTACCACAGCGCTGCAGGTTAAACTAAAAAAATATGAAACAGGAAAGCAAAGGCAAGATAGTAAAGCCCCTGGAATAGAAAGAGGGGATATAAAATGAGGACTGTTCCCATGTTGAAGTTGGCCATCTCTTCCTTCAAAAAGTTTCAAGAGTTCCAACGGAGCGGAGATAGGCGTCGGGTAGGTAGAAGACAGGGTCAACCCCCTGTGATGAGCGCCGAAAAACAGAATAACTTTTTCCTTCAGAATCGAAACGACGAACCGCCGTGCCTTCTCTCCTCAAAAAACCCGCGGCCCGGGAGCCCCTGGCTCGGGTTAAATAGTGCTACCTGGCGCCGTTGTTTCAAAACGCCAAACCACCTCAGACGCACCGAAATCACTTCATATCACACTGTTGGTTCGTGTATTAATTTTTTTCTTGCATCAATTTCGTTACTTAAGCACGCTTTAATTTCAAACATAATTGGCGCTACCACTTGCGCCGCTGACGCACTGTATTCATGCGCGCCGGTGAAATCAGTAAAGGCGCCGCAAAAATTCCTTTTGCCTGCGAAAAACATCGCTGGCCCCGTCCGTCGCGCCCCTCGAAAACTGCAAGGCCAGGAGGTATCAGGTTACGGCACGGGAACAGATAAGGAAGCTTTTCTAAAGACAGATATTTTTACCAGGGCCAGAAAAAAAAGAGTCAGAGAGAATATAATTACTTTTTACACTTTTACATTTTACTCTTTAAACCAGCCAACCATATTTCCTTTTCCCTACGCCACCAGCTTACAATAATTAATTTACATTCCTTGGCATTAACAATTATACTTGGCATTTACACAAATTAATTAACTACACACACATCATTATGGCTAAAACCTAACAGAGCAATTAGCATAACAATATCCCCCTTGAACGAAAAAAAAAAATAAACGCAGGGAAATTTTTTTTCAACCCGCACGAGTCAAACAAAAACATAAGGAAAATACCCGAGAGCGAACAGCATCCCCGGAACTGGACGCCGAGCGCTGACAACACACCTGCCCCCGCTGCGGAGTGTGAGTCCCCTGGCAAACTACTCTAGCGAACAGCCGTGCGTCTACGACTGCCAACCCCTGAGAGTGCGAAAAATCTCGCAACCTAAAACTCAAATTAACTGGCAAAGCAAAACGAAAACTACACGGAGAGAAAGTGTTATGCTAATTGTTACATGCCAAAAAAAATTACAACAATAGATTTGCGTCACAAAAACTAGCACTGTTATAAACTAAAATCTACAAAAAAATTACGCTTGGTACACCTGCACTTTTATCTAGCGATCAGAGACACAATTTCAATTCAAACAGAAGGTAAACAGCAATATTAGCTACAAAAAGAATTACACACACAATATACTTAAAGTTGCAAGCAAGTGTTCTCAAAACAACAAAATGACCACCCTGGCAAAAAAAAAACTCGCACCAGCCACTCTGTAGCCGGGAACCTCTGTGCCAAGTCGACTTTGTACTACTTTGCCTAACACAGGCAACTACATTGAACATAGACTTGGTTCACACACAAAAAAAATACAGTATACTTTGCTCGTATAATACGCAAGAAAACGCAACACAAAAACATATGTTACCACAAGGTGTAAACGAAGATCGTCCGTAGACGCTTAACAAAAACAAAAAAATACCCCTCCAACATCTTTCTCTCTTGGGAATAGCGTGGAGTGTAGGAGACAAAATCGGGGGTCACTTTACATGCTGGGATGACATTGGCAAGCATGCATTTGCCGTACAATAGGTTGACAACTAAAGAGTTGTGCAGCACTTCCCATAACAGGGGAGAGGTCG
The DNA here is from genome assembly GCA_907164885.2 of Dolomedes plantarius. Taxonomy (NCBI): domain Eukaryota; kingdom Metazoa; phylum Arthropoda; class Arachnida; order Araneae; family Dolomedidae; genus Dolomedes; species Dolomedes plantarius. Next base: position 237,109,904 of record OU015490.1, read on the forward strand.
AGACATCTTCTCTGAAGAGTTACAATACCACATATAATAAAGTCCACCAGACCTCTGGCTTGAACAGGCCAACATTGCCGCACTACAGTTGCCACGGGTGATATTTCATGAAGGCCTGTTACACCCGGAAACAGTTTTTTTTTCTTTCGTTGGTTGTGGAAGCCATAATGCAATATTCGACCACAAACCAAAAACAAATATAAATACACTATTAAACATAATACAAAAAAATTAACTTGGCCGACTACCAAGTGCTAACACCTTGACCTGTGGTAACATACAAAAATTACACTATTACACTAAAAAAAAACTGGAGAATAGAACTTACATGAACATGCGGTCGTTATATTATTATGCTTGAAAACACCGCAAGAGCTTAGTCTGAAGAAGGTTTCTGCCTAGCCTGCGACCTGGTAACCATCCTAGAAGGGGGGAAGTTATCCCACCTTGAACTCCCCACTGGCGTTTGCTGCGTTGAACCCTGCTGGCGCTGTGCGTCATCAGAAGCAACCCTGGGTGCGTCCCTTGGCACATTATCCCGACCCCTGCTCGCTCTGACCGCTCGACTCTGCCCCATCCTAGCAGAATTCACATAAACTCGCGTCTTACGCTTAGGCAACCTAGGAGCAGCACTTAAAATTATTTCGTCACTACCCTGGGGCTGGGTCTCCTTACCGTCAGCTGGCACATCAATCTCCTCTGGCTCCGGCCACGCAGGAAAAATCTTTCTATCTGGGACTCTAGATAACCTATCTACATGAACAAGCTCCTCGTGGGAAGGATCTGCGACTAACTGTATTTTAAAGTTAACATTTGAGGTCTGCGCAACTACTCGAAAAGGGCCTTTATTACATTTTGAAAACTTTTTGCACAAGCCTGGCTTAATTGCTGGGGAAAAAAGCATAACCAAATCACCAATTTTAATTTTCTTATCTATAGCGAATTTCTTTCTGTAATTTTCCTGTGATTTGGCTGAGGTTTCCAAATGGGATTTTACAAGTTTAAAGGTACTTTGAAGGGCGGGAACTAAATTTTGACAAAAGGAGGGAGCATCATTATAGTTAATTTTACTTTCCCCTGCTAGAATATTATAAGGGAGACGCAGATCTCGACCATAAGTTACGAAAGATGGGGTCTCTTTGGTGGATAAATGTACCGCAGAACGAATAGATAACAGGGCAAATTTTAATTTTACATCCCAGTCTGTGTGGCTGCTATTTACTAAATGTGCTAAGGCTGAGGAGATTGTGGCATGCTGTCGCTCCACCTTCGCGTTCCCGGCTGGATGGTACGCAGAAGTAGCAATGTGACGTATCTGGAATTGATTATATACGTTTGAGATGGCCTCTCCAATTAAATTTCGACCCCTATCCGTGATTAGCGTCTTGGGGCACCCGTGACGAGAAATAAAGTCAACGAGCGTCTCCGCTATTGCGTCGGATGTTAAGTTAGCAACCGGGTAAGCCTCGGGCCACTTGGAAAACGCGCATACGTAAGCCACTATATATTTATTCCCCTGCTCCGTCTGTGGATAAGGCCCTGAAATATCTAAATGCACAGTTTGCATGGGAGCGTCCGGAATCTTTGCTCTTTGCAACTCAGCTAACCCCCCTGGTTTATGTGCCCGCTTCTCAAGGCACTGCATACAAGAGCTCACAAGATTTTTAACATGGGCACCTAACCCTGGGCAAAAAAAAATACTGTTTTAAACGCTGGTAAGTTTTATAGTGACCCATATGACAGGCAATTAACGACTCGTGGGCTAAAGAAAAAACTTTGTTTAAAAGACTAATGGGGAGAACAACCTTTTCTTGGGAATCCCTCCTAGATTTTCCCCTTAAATCAATACAACTTAACACTTTATCATTATTTACATAAAATTTTATATACTCAGGCTTAATATTTACATTCTTTTCTAATAAATTTACAATTTTCTTACAAAAAGGGTCCTTCTTCTGGGCTGCCCTAAGTTCAATTAAAAAATTCTCCTCCATGACTTCAAAGGAAACCTCCTCTTTAGAAATAGTATAGCACTGTTCGCTGTCTATAGGATCCTGGATAACGTTTACCTCCTCCTGGATTTCAAAATTAACATAACGGGAAAGAAAATCTGCCGTGGAGTTACATTTACCTTTAATGAATCGCGTTTCAAAGTTAAAATCTGCTAAGGAACATAACCAACGGGCGATACGGGATGTGGGGTCTTTAAGTTTAAGGGCATGGGTTAGAGCAGCATGGTCAGTAAACAAAATAAATTTAGTGTTGAACAGATAGCATTTAAAGTAATTAACTGCCCACACTACCGCTAGCAGCTCTCTCTCAGTTGCGGAATAACGCGTTTCAACGTCTTTTAACTTTCTGCTTGCAAAGGCTACAGGGCGTGGAAAATTATCATCGTCCAACTGCACCAAAACTGCACCGGAGGCATAGCCTGATGAATCGGTATAAACAATGAAGGGCTTACTTAAATCAGGGAGTTTTAAAGTTGGGATCGCTGCAAGACCGGCACTTAAATCATCAAACTCGGCTTGCGCTTCCCTAGACCACAAAAATTTACCTTTATCTTTAGTTAGATTGGTTAAGTGGAGGGCCCGTTTAGAGAAGTCGGGCAAAAATTTTCTATAAAAATTGAGGGTACCTAAAAAACTTCGGACTTGCTTACGAGAAGAGGGAATTTTAAAATTTTTAATTACTTTAACGTTCTTATCCATGGGAGAAATCTGCCCATTTTTAACTTTAAATCCCAGGAAAGTAATTTCAGTTTTAAAAAAGGAACACTTGCTAGGCTTTAATTTTAAATTATGCTGCCTTAAACGGTCAAAAACCAACTGCAACTTACTGAAATGAGACGGAATATCCTTAGAAGCAATAGCAATGTCGTCAATATAAATCTGAATGGAGAGGTCACTCAGGTCTCCTAACACTACATTCATCAATCTTTGGAACGCGTTGGGACTCGTCGCAAGTCCAAAAGGACTACGGGTAAAATTAAAAAGACCTTTATGGGTCGAGATTGCTAACTTGTACTGATCCTCCTCTTTAATTACTTGCTGGAAGAAACCTGAGGTCAGATCAAGCGTAGAAAAATACTTGGCACCTGCCAAAGAGTCTATTGTTTCATTTATATTTGGAATTGGAAAAGAGTCTTTGATTAGCTTCTTATTTAATTTTCTAAAGTCAACAGCAAGACGATACCCACCATCAGCTTTTTTTATTAACATAACGGGGGCCGAAAAGTCAGAGTTAGATGGCACTAAAATTCCACTTTCTAACAAAATATTCAATTGCTCATTCATCTCATTTCGGAGATGATATGGCACTCTATACGGTTTAGATTTAACAGGCTCATCATCAGTTAAATTAATATCATGCGGAACAGTAGTACAACCGGGAAGCTCTAAAACAGAAGCAGCGAAGATGTCAGAATTTTGATTTAAAAAATTTTGCACTTTGAGTTTTAATTGAGGAGATAAATGATTAAGTTCAAAAGTAGTATCCCAAGTTAAGTCGGCATGATCTAGAGTAGCAATCTCACCTTGGTCTACATAGTTTACCGAAGAAAAATCATTAAGCTTAAAAAGAGGCTCCACAAAACCTAACTCGGAACCTTTATTTACATGGACGTGGCTCGTACCAAAATTTGCTAGGCGTACAAAAAGGGATTTTTCCGCATTTTTGCAAATGGCATTAGCAACCAAAACGTCCGAAATATGCGCACTCGGCGTGATTAAAATTAAGTCAGAATTAGAAGGAAGCGGCGATTTAACGCATGCCGGAACAACAACCTGCTCCCCTGGGTTTAATATAACCTTACATTTCGAAAAAACCTTGATTTTTGGTGACATCTCTATTTTTACATTAACAGCGTTAACCTCCGTTACCTCTCTATCAACGGCGACACTAAAGGGAATAAAGGTGAAATCCGGGCACACAATCATACTCTCCTTAAAATCAATATTTATGTTATATTTAGCAAGGAAAGGAATCCCCAAAATGAGGTCAAAATGACTGGATATGGAACCGTGAATAATATTAAAATTTTCGCAACATCGAAAATTTGCAAAATCAAAATACAACTCACATTGCGACTCAATCTGTAATGAATTACCCGAAACGGTTCTAAGGGGAATGCTGCACTCCGACCCACTCAAAATTTTAAAATGCTGAACTTGCTTCTTGCCAATTAAATTTACAGAGCTACCCGAATCTAAAAGAGCAATCAAAATCTTATCTTGGGCAACAATCTCTACGATTGGCCAATTTAAAGCCTTTGCGCCCGCTGTGTTTGAATAATTCTCGGCATACCGCCAGTTTGAAGGCCCCATAATACCACTAGGCTGGCTTCCTAACGAGGGCTGTAATAGTTTAAATTGCCCTGTACATTTCTAGTATTACCTTGGCCTCTGAAATTATTATTTTGCCTCGAATTTTCCTGAAACTGGACGCGCCTCTGCTGTCCGTTAAAGTTTCTCTGAGTAGAAAAATTTTGATTGTACTCGTTCTGCCTCCCTCGGAAGTGCGGACTAGGAGACCTGCCGAATTCTCCCCGCTCCCTACTCGGTGACGGGGAAAAGTTTCTCCTCGCTAATTGACCCCACTCAGAGTTGTGTGACTGAGTAAAAACGCGCCGCCCCCCGCTGGGAGACTGGTGAAAATTCTGCGGCGGCCGCTGATTTCTCCGCTCGCGAAACGCGGAACCCCTCCTAGAACTAAGCTCTCGCTGTGGGCACTGGTTTCTGGCGTGACCTAACTGATGACAGAAGAAACAACGTATGGGAGGTGAAGGCTGCGGCGAAAGAGTTAAGCTTTCCAACTTTGACGAAAGAAGGCTGACCGATTCTTGTAGTTTTACTACTATATTTTCTAAACTTGCCTGCCTGTCGTAACTAGGGGTGTCTCTATCTTGAGCCATAGCGTACACGGTAGCTGGGGGCTCGGGCTGGATCGAATTTTCAACCTCTTTTATCGCTTTCTCCTCCCGACATGCAATGTCAATAAGGTCGCTCAGTTTCTCTGGATTCCTCGCTATTACTGCCCTACGAATAGGGGCCAACATGTTTTTTAGAAGCATAGCCATAAGCCACTGGTCTTCCATGTCACGACGTGCCGAATCCGGCAAATTATGTGTCCTTACCACAACTCTCACCTTTGATCTCGCTACCGCAATAAATTCGTTTACAGGAGTATGGTTATCCTGTTTCAGAGCCCAAAATTCAGCCAACAGGGCTGCCGGGTCTTTTTCAGATTGGAACCTATCTCCTAACGTTTTAAACAGGTCCTCAACCGAATTTATTTCTTCCCTAAAATTGGAAAACACAGTTTGAGCCTGACCCGCAAGACGCTGCTGTGCAGCAAAAAATTGATCCTCTGGGGACCACTGTAAAAATTTTGCGATCTCCTGAAACTTATTTTGGAATCTCGTAAAATTTAGGTGTGGGTCAGCACCCGTAAAAGTTGGAATAAGATCTAGGTGATTGAGCAACAAATCGCGCCTCTGGAAAGTCATAGCGCGCGCTACCCGTTGAGTCTCCTCATCCTCCACATCGTGTCTCTCAGAGTCGGCCTGACTTGCCGTTTCAGAACAAACTGAGTTAGGCATACTAAATTCGTGAATTTCCCTTCAAACCTAAATTTATCAAACAAAATACTCAACTTTTCTCTCAGTAAAACACTATAGGTAATTCATCCCCCAAAATTTTCACATACAAACTGACACTATACTTTTTACACCATTATACACTAGAATACCCCAACATGAATACATTAAATCCCCCAAAATATACATGGATATCATCAATATTGACATTACACACAGTTATAACTCAATCATTATCTTTAACACATTATCACCATTTGGAATTTTTTCTCACTTAAATTATAATACTAATAACAAAATTACGCTGCTACTAGCACTTAACATTGCTGTGAGTGAAACCCAGAAAAGGTCACCGCACCATTGTTGTGAGTATGTTGTTTAGAATGATTATCGCAATGGGCACTCGGTACCATTTCGCCGTTTGAAGAATGAATACCCATCATAACATTTAAGCCCGTAAAGTGGATAAGATTATTTTCATTGCAACCCAAAAAACAAAACAAAATGGTGATAAATGTCAAGAAACATAACGCAAAACTGAGTCAACAATAAAAATGGAGGCAAGAACTATTTATTAAATTATCTTATATGCAGTATACTATCCAAATTTACATTGCCTCTTAGGTCTCTCATTGTATTTCACATTTTCGATAGTTGCCAATTTAAACACGTTCCGTATGAACCTAATTCCAAAACAAATTAGCAGTGAGTAACTTTACCCACATAAAAATATAAATATATAAATATGTACCTTAGTATCACACAGTTACAAATAGGCTGGCTGGCGCTTAAATTACAATCTTAGAAGGAGCTCCACGAATAAAAAAATCTTAAAAAAAAAACTTACCACAGCGCTGCAGGTTAAACTAAAAAAATATGAAACAGGAAAGCAAAGGCAAGATAGTAAAGCCCCTGGAATAGAAAGAGGGGATATAAAATGAGGACTGTTCCCATGTTGAAGTTGGCCATCTCTTCCTTCAAAAAGTTTCAAGAGTTCCAACGGAGCGGAGATAGGCGTCGGGTAGGTAGAAGACAGGGTCAACCCCCTGTGATGAGCGCCGAAAAACAGAATAACTTTTTCCTTCAGAATCGAAACGACGAACCGCCGTGCCTTCTCTCCTCAAAAAACCCGCGGCCCGGGAGCCCCTGGCTCGGGTTAAATAGTGCTACCTGGCGCCGTTGTTTCAAAACGCCAAACCACCTCAGACGCACCGAAATCACTTCATATCACACTGTTGGTTCGTGTATTAATTTTTTTCTTGCATCAATTTCGTTACTTCAGCACGCTTTAATTTCAAACATAATTGGCGCTACCACTTGCGCCGCTGACGCACTGTATTCATGCGCGCCGGTGAAATCAGTAAAGGCGCCGCAAAAATTCCTTTTGCCTGCGAAAAACATCGCTGGCCCCGTCCGTCGCGCCCCTCGAAAACTGCAAGGCCAGGAGGTATCAGGTTACGGCACGGGAACAGATAAGGAAGCTTTTCTAAAGACAGATATTTTTACCAGGGCCAGAAAAAAAAGAGTCAGAGAGAATATAATTACTTTTTACACTTTTACATTTTACTCTTTAAACCAGCCAACCATATTTCCTTTTCCCTACGCCACCAGCTTACAATAATTAATTTACATTCCTTGGCATTAACAATTATACTTGGCATTTACACAAATTAATTAACTACACACACATCATTATGGCTAAAACCTAACAGAGCAATTAGCATAACACTTTGTATATTTCAGACTGACAAGTATCATATTTTTCTAACGAGGAAACCTAATTTTAAAATATATATTTCATCTTTCGCTACCATTGATGTATCGAGCGTGGATTTAAAGTAGATGTACCAAAATATGTGAGTTTTAAAAAATCTATGAATATACTATCAATCATGTGAAGTACTTTTATATCGTAAAATATTGCCTTTTTGTAATTGGTTATCACTTCAGATTATTATTGGAAAACTCAAATAAAATATGCTATTTAAAATTATTTTAAATTTTCAAAAAACATAAGTTGCATTCCATACATCTGAAGTGTAATTTTTGAGTCCTTATTTAATTGCCATGGATTTTCAGTAAATCATATTGTTAAAATTTATTACTTTATAAAGACTGTCAGATAGCCAGAATGCATTTATATCATAACCTCGTTTTAAAGATTTAAATGAAATAAACAACACGGGAAAAAGCTGTAATGGGAAAATTTCTCTGGTGTAAAATATTAAGTCCCGCAAGTGAAGGAACCTCAAGCAAATCTAGTAACATGGATGTTAAGTAACAAAACACGGGAATACTGAGCTTTTTGAAAAATTCTTTAGTCTGTTTCATTTCTTTTTTTTCAGAAACAAAATATAAAAGAAGAAAATTTACATAATGAGAAAGTTATTTATTTGAAAATGTGTTTTATTATGTCCCTCGATTTCTATCTTTTCTTATTATTCAAGCAGACTAAAATACTTCCTGTTTTGAAAAGAGAAAAGAAATACTGCTGAAAGAAATTGTGTATCCAGACTTATAGTCCATTACAGCTGTTGCCAAAGCCTTGTAATTTCCATCTTAGAAGATTTGTAGGAACAACAACGGAAATAAAATTGCTTGTCTTGTTTCCCGGGTATACTGTTATTTTCTTTTACTAAGCGTTTAAAAATCTGCTGAGCTTTCTTTCCTCTAAGTAGGTAGCTTTATAACAATAGCTTTAATAAAAATGCAAATTAAAGTCTTTAGATTCGAACAGATGCAAGTCATTTTAAGAAATTTGCAATTTACAAGTTAGCTAGATTACAAATTAAAATGAAATTGAATTCGAATTAGAGAAAGGAGACATTAATTTACTCATTTTTTGAGGTAGGATTAATAAACATATCTGAATAAAAAATTTTCATTTGTGCATATATTTTCCGTAATGATTTTCTAATGACAGTTTTAAAAATGATAGTCGGAAACGGCTTAATTAAGCAGTTTGGAGATGCAGATAACCTAAATTTAGTCACTCGGTCAAATTTTGGAACAAAATTTGAGAAATGTGCTTAAAGACATCGACTAATACAAATGTTAAATTAAAAAAAATTGAATAATACTTTCAACTGATAATTAGAAAGTAATAAAAAGAATTGGAGGAAAGATATAAATTCTAGAGGAATTTTAAGTAGAGGAAAAGTAAAAATCAGAAGTTATATAATAATTTCACAGGTAATTTTCTCAAGAATCTAAACATAACGAAATGAAGAATATATTAAATTAGGGATAATAAATAACAATATGAAGTAGCGCTAAATATTGAGAGATTTCTAGGAAGTGACAAAAATACATATATGTTTATATTAATTTGGGATTTTCTGTGTGAGCCTTTAATTTATATCCTCCAAGTCTTATTGAAGCTATATTGAACGGACATCATATTTCCGTACGCTTACACACACACACACACACACATATATATATATATATATATATATATATATATATATATATATATATATATATATATATATATATATGTATGTATATATTCGCCCTTCTATAATGAGCAACAATTTATCGTGCGTAGTATAATCTACATGCTAGATTCCTATTCCATTAATCTTAGAAAGCACAAACACTGAATTAAACAAAAACGTGCTATCAATAATAGCAGCTAAATCAATTTCTTTATCACCCATATTGAACTGAACATATCCTTACTTAGATAAAAGTTTGTAACGGCACAGATGATTTCCTACTCACGCAATAAACCGGAACTATTTCCGGAAAAGTTCGATTTGGTTAATCCTCTGAATTTCATCTCACCCGAAGGAAATGGTTCTTTCAAACTCACTCCCTATAGCAAATGTAGCCGAAAAATTTCTAATGCTTTAAAGATTTAAAATTTTACGTCAATAGTAAAAGCTCTAAAAACTATCCCATAACTTTGAACTCATTTTTAAAATACTGCAAACTTTTATTAACATCGTTACTCAGAAAATCTGAAAGTAGGAGCTTAGCAGAAGGGTAAAATATACTGATAAAATTGAAAAATATGCCATAAAAGAACATCTAATCAAACGCGGTCATAAAGGATGTCACGGCATCTATTTGTATTAAAAAGAAACAATTATTTATCTTGTAAATTCTTGATATGATGCGAAACTTAAAAATAACGAAAAAACAAAAATTAATTTAAAAATAATAGAATAAAAATACATCTGATTTTCTTCTCGCCCGAAGTTAGGGTTTATACAAAAACCGACTTTTTGAAAAACCGGTTTTCGGATTCCAGATTTCCAAAAAACCGGTTTTATTTAGCCGGTTTTCGAATTTTTGTCAAAAAAAAAATAGAATAGGGAAAATATTTTATTTAATTTATATTAAATAGCAAAAAACGAAATCAATATCAAGTCAAAATATGAAAACAATTAAGGATTACACATTACTTACACAAAATAATGAAAACTCAAACAAAAATTTCAAATTTCAAATAATATTTATATTTATTTCACTAATTTTAATTTCTCCTAAAAAATAGGTTTTTATAAAACATAAAATATCCACTGAACGGTGGCTAAGTCTTGTTCTTATTTTGGACACAATATTGCCTGAAATTGAAAATACTCGTTCACTAGCTACTGAGCTTGGTTTTATAGTTTTCAGGACATCAAATAACAAATCTAAGTTTTTGTTTCTGTTATTTGTTGCCTCCAATAATGAAAATTCAACTTTCAGTGTCTTTGGATTTGTAAGTTTTTCTCCAGGATCTTCAAGAATCTTATGAATTTATTTTTCCATGGCTTCCTTTAAAAAAGCATTACTCTGATGAGTAGTTTCTTCGATTTGCTCTTCATCAGAATCGGTTTCCAGAAAAGAATTTGGAAATATTCTAGACAATACCTTTCCAGATAACTATAACAACTTTATATTTTTGTTTCCAGTTTTCACTTTACAAGATTAAGCGAACCTGTCGTGACTCGTGACGGATTGCACTTGTGTACTAACATAAAATAAGTCGGTTAGGCACTTCTTTTCCACGTGCGCAGTGCACAATGCACAAGCACTGGTCAAAGCAACTCGCAACGTTGAAAAAATGTGTCTGCTGCCCGTTGCATAGAATGAATAGCAAATCAAATAAGTTAAAAATAATTTTTACATAATAATTTGAATTCTTTTAAACCGGTTTTCTTAATTTAAAAACCGGTTTTCAAATGTGACAAATATATTTAAAAAACTGATTTTTTAAAACCGGGTTTGAAAAACCGTCAAACCCTACCCGAAGTAAAGTGTCCTTTCAAAATGTTCTCTCATAAAGAAAAGGAGCCAAAAAAACTCCAAAGCCTTAAATCATACAATTTTCTTCTCTAAAGAAAAAGCTCTAGAAACTATCCTCAATCCTTGAACTCATTTTTAAAATACTGTAAAATTTTATTAACATCTTCACTCAGAAAATGTGAAAGCAGGAGTATAGAAAAAGTGTAAAATATAATGTTGAAATTGAAAATGTGCAGTAAAAAAATGATCCGATAAAATATAGGCATTAATGACGTCACAACCTCTATTTCTAAGATAAAGAAACTATTACTTTTCTTTTACATTCATGAATGAAAAATAATTTAACAATAATGAAACTAATGAGATGTATCCATTTACTCACATAATCCATGGTGGTAGAATTTCTTCTATTCTGAAGTCAAATTAATAAGTTTATGTAATCTATATTTAAAACAGTTCCTTAACTGACTGACAGATAACCACTGGACCTAAAGGGTTGAAAATTTGTATGGCAATTTTTCTTATAGTGAAGGGTTGCATTAAGAAAGATTTTGGAAAAATTCTTCTTAGATTTTTTAAAATTAAAATTTTAAGCTGTTTTTGTAACATTTTTTAAAGTTTGCATTCAAAATAATAATTTGATGTCTATAAAATTTATAACACGAGAAAGATCATAAAAATTCCTTTAAAATGAAATCTGCTTCCAATCTTCACGTGCCTTTACTGATTGTTGGGGAGTTTTTACAGATTAATTTGTACAATTTAATTTATTAAATGCTGATCACGTGGTTTCTTTTATTTTTGTGATACTTTAAATTAGTTTTGAGTCACGCCATAACAACGAAATAAATTGACAAAAAATTGAAATACGGTAAAAGACAAAATGTAACCACTAGACTAATTGAAATAGAAGTTTTTTAAGAATTTAATTCAAATTAGTATGTTTTATGGATATTAAACATACAAATTAACAGCATACATTGATCGTTGTATTTAATTTGAATATTTTCTTCCACATTATTTTATCCATAAAAATATCCGTTACGATTTTTTATAAATATATATATATATATATATATATATTGGCATTAAATGCATATATTGGCCGTTGTATTTAATTTGAATGTACTCCGTAGCGAAGATCAGGTATTCAGCTAGTTGAATATAAATGAATTAATCATCGAATTTGTTTCATCACCAAGAATTAAAGATATGTTACGAACTTTTATAAATTAATATACACCCTGTGTTAATAAATCTACCATAAGTAAAATTGAAAAATATCCAAAAATAATAATTAACTAGCATTATATTTTTCTTATACCTAAATTTTTTCAATGCACACCTTCTTATTCCTTCATCAATCTAATGATGTTTTCTCCAAACCCGAGAAAAACGAGCGAAAGGGACATGGCAGATCTGACACCGGCAATGCACTATTAAGTTTACGTGTCGTCGACACATTTCATAGTAATTGACCATGATTACACTAAATGTCACGTAAAGGGATCACAATTACATAGTAACTAACATCGTTGCTCGCAGCGTACATCTGAACAGTTCTAAAGGTTAGTGCTCAGTAGCCGTCCTATTTACCCTTGTTTCTGTTCCTGTTAAAATACAGGTTAATATATCCTTGGTAAAGAGAGCTAAATTTACAGTGGAGGGATAACGCCCACTAAATCAAAATTTTGCTCAGTGAGTATGAACGATAAAAGTCAATTTTAAGTAAGAAGTGGGGATGGGCGTGAAATTAAAAGCGTTAACGAGTCATAGTCGCTGAAAACCTGTGCTGTGTTTTCTTCGTAGTGTTGCATATGATGCATTATTATTAAGTTTAATACTCAAAGTAAAAGTAAAATATTAAGAAGTTCAAATAACGTACAAGGTTTACACAAACAAACACACACACACACACACATGTATATATATATCCCAATTAATTTCTTACAACTTCCGCCCCGTCCCCCTGAAGGCGTGCAAACAAGGAGTAGCTAATTCCATGTGGCAAAGCTTCAGAAGAGCAAAACAATCAAATCAGCCAACTGGAAAAATGCTGAGTAGGGCTGCAGTTCCTAATCAACAAAAATCTCAGTGAAAACCCCATCATTTAAAATCAAATGTTCCCCTAACAACTCCTGGATTATCTCTTTCTGTTCTGTAAGACTTGGAGCAGTGGTTTTTAAAATACACAGTTTACAATTATTTCCATAGGTTACATCAAAAATAGTCTTGAGTTGGTACAACAAAATGTATTATATCACTTATTAATAGAAACAAATAGGAAGACATTATAACACTACCTAAAAAATATCTCTTTTACCTAGAATTTACTATATTAGATCTCTACAACCATTTTTGCCATCTATCACATGGTCTGTTACTAGAATCTATAACATATGTCTACTTTGCCAGATGCTTACTCTGCTCCTGAGTGGTTAATGGTATGACAGTCCTACAAAGCTGTCCACTCACTTTCTAATTCACAACAGTTCCAGTTTAATTATTTACAAATAATTTAATTTATTTACACATAATTGTGGTGGAATATGAAAAAAATACGTAAATGAAAAACAACTTGAGTTATGAAAAAATATTAGTGCGGTCGACCGACGTGTTTGGAGGCCTTCTGCAATTGCTTGACCCTGTAAAACTCAGAGACAAAACATATTAATAATTGAAAAAGAACATAGACATTTTATCATTTTATCCATGGGATTTTAGTTTACCTTTAGACATTGAAAAATATTGTAAATTTTACATCAATTGAAGTACAAGTTATTTTCCACAATATAACAAACAATTGAAATTTATCAAAGCATTTTATAATTTACACTTCATTCGCGTAATATTCATAATGATAGATTCTTTATGTCAATACAAACAATTTTGGTACTTGTGTACCACTCATTTACTGTATACAATTTGCCAAGTTTAGTCAGAGGAGAGTAAGTGCAAATAATTTCCCACAGTCTTAACCACAACAATTGGTTTGAAACAACAAAATCTTGGGTTGTCATATTTGGATGTTGGCTCAGAAATTCCAGAAAATCACATAGAAAAGTTTTCAAAGTCACAAAGAAAGATCAAGTTAGCTATTTTTTAATTTTTAATTTTAAGACAACACACAAAGATTTAAAAAGGTGTTAGGCACCCAACAAATAAAATCAATTAGAAAATGGATCTCTGATTTATGAAGTATGGTCATATTTGGGAAATGCAAAAACAGTTTAGCACATTGAACAAACCAAAACATTGTAAGAATGGTAACAAAACATTTCAAAATAATCCAAAAATTAGGTTTAGGTAAAATTCTTTCATCCGTTACTAGATTTCAATTCAACACACGTAATTGTTTAAACAAATAAATTCAATACAAATCATATTATAGTTTAATTCCACAATATCACCAATTCCAATTTTATCATTTTGTTTACTCATTAACATTCATAATTTTATAATTTAAATTTTTTACTTGTAATTCGTACTAAAATCTTTTCTTATTCCTCCCCCCCCCAAGAAAATTGTACATGAAACAAAATTATTTTAATTTAAATTCAATATGTGGATGAAAATGCCTTAATCTGGTTGAGTGCACAATTTCACTCTTTTTTTCCAGTGTATTAGTTGGGTCTATTAATTTCAAAATTAACATTAGAAAGTTGACTTAAAGATTAGATTTTATAAGGGCCTGAATAAGGTGGGTATAGTTTTCTTGAATTTGGATATTTAAATTCTTCGTGCATTACTAAGTCACCAATTTTAAAGTTTGACTTTACAAAATGTTTATTATATCTCTGTTTATTAGTTTTATGGTGCTGAATGGTTCTTTGTACTGCAATCTTTCTTGCTTCTTCAACTGGCGAATAATTTAATGAAGTTGCATTAGGTAATGGTAAGTCATATGGTAAATTTCCAAATAAAAGGTAATTCGGGGAAAATCCAGTTACACTATGGGGTTGGTTATTATATTCAGAAGTTACTTATTCTAAAATTTTGTTCCATGGAATTTTTTTCGAAGAAGTGCTTACTTTACATCTTAATTTTGCCTTCACATCTTTCATTTTTTCCTTTACACTGTGGCCTATGGGCTGTCGTTAATAATTGTTTTGCATTGTGATGTTTTAAGAATTTTTTAAACCCCGAGGAAGTAAATGCAGCATTTCTGTCACTTAATATTTGTTTAGGAACTTTAATTTTGAAAATTTATTTTAACAGTTTGTATATGTCTCACTTGTCACACTCTTCGAAGGGAAAGTCCAAATATATCTTGTCGCATGATCAATAACCAGATGAAGATATTTTTTGACGAGTTATAATAGTTAAAACCTCCTATTGTGTCAACTGAAATTAGGTCAAATTGTTCATGGACAACTGTTACCTGCTCTATGAGTCCAAATTTTCTCTGAGTCGATTTTTTGTTTTTCTGACATGTTTTACAACAACGAACAAAATTTGAAATATCTATTATTATATCTTTCCAATAGTAAATAGGGGAAATTAACTGTAACATTTTTTTCACGCCTGGATATCCAAATTTTTCATGTGCAGAGGTTATTAATTTTAGTCTTAATGATGGCGGAACTACAATTTTGACTAGATTTTTCTTTTTCACTGTTAAAACTCCATTATATTTCTTGTATTTTACATTGTTTACATTATCATTTGATTGTTCTTGAATTATTTCATCTGTGCTTAAAAAATAACAATACTCGGATAAAAAGTGGCTTATAGGATTTCTTGATAGCATATCAGCTTCATAATTTTTTTTACCTTTTATGTGTATTATCTCATAATCATACATGGAGAGTTTTAAAGACCATCGAAACAGTCGTCCAGTTAAATTTTTAACATTTTTGAGACATTGTAAGGCTGAATGATCCGAATGAATTGTGAATTTCTTCCCATGCAAGTAACAATGGTATTTATCAATAGCGTCATTTTATTGCTAAACATTCAAGTTCTGTAATGGCATATATTCTTTCGTGTTTCTTTAATTGTCTGGAATGAAAAGCGGTTGGGTGTAGTTGACCAACAGGGTGTTTTTGTTTAAAAACAGCAGCAACTGCTTATTGACTCGCATCGACAAAAAGGTGGCAAGGATAATTCGGGTTAAATAAAGTGAAAATTCCTTTGGAAATTAATTCATCTTTTAGTCTCTGATATGAATTTTGACATTCTTGGGACCAATACCATTTTACATCCTTTATGAGCAATTTGTTTAGTGGAAGTCTTAATTTAGCATAGTCTTGTATAAATTTTTTATAAACATTGATTGAGCCTAAAAATCTTTGCAATTCCTTAACATTTTTGTGTGGCAGTAATTTTTTATTGTTTCAATGTTTGCATTATGGGGTGAATATTTTCCTTGTGAAATCTCATATCCTAAAAATTTTATCTCTTTCTCAGCAAACTGGCATTTTGATTTGTTTAATTTGATATTTTCTTTCTGACAAATCTTAAAAATTTCCTATAAATGTTTTACGTGTTCATCAAAAGTTTTTGAAAAGATTATTATGTCATTAAAATAGTTCAAGGTATAGTTGATTTGGTACTTGTTTAGAATTTGTCTTATTGCTCTCTGGAAGACACTTGGTGAATTTTTCCATCCAAACGGTGATCTTTTCCACTCATAAAGTCCAAAATTAGTTGTGAAAGCCAATTTTTCAGTGTCACGTTCGTGCATTTCAATATGCCAATATCCTGAAGTTGAGTCTAATGTTGAGAAATAATTTGCATGGGCTTGTTGATGTAATAAGCCTCAATTCGTGGTATGGGTTCCGAATCAGTTTTTGTAATTGCATTTAATTTTCTATAGTCTATGCATAACCTGGTTTTTCCTTCACCTTTCTTATTTGCCAAAGTTACTGGGGCACTAAATGGAGAATGTGGGGACAATAAAACATGCATTTAACAATTCGTCAATTTATCTTTTTATTTTTGCATTTTCAGTTTGCGATGTACGATATGGCCTTTGCGCAATTGGGAGTTCTGAAGTGAAATGTATCTTTTGGGGTTCTAATTTAATTTTTCCAACATCATACTTATTTTTTGAAAAGATATGTCCGAGAGCTTCTAATTTTTTTTCTAATCGGGTCCAGTCCTCGGTTATTTGTTCTGGTGTCACAAAGTCCAAAACATCACCAGCCTCTTGAAACAGAGTATTCAATGTATCATCGAGGATACCTGATGTCTCTTTAACATTACAATCAGTACTCGTTATATTGTTTGAATTCTCATTATTTACATTAGAGTGTCTCATACCTTGGTTATTGTCAAAATTCAGGGTGTCACAGTCATTCGGAAAAACATTTTTCATATTATGGTTCATGCAATTTTTATAAACAGTCCTTTTGTTATGCTCAAGAGAGTGATCATATCTTCAATAGTTTTTCTTAACAAAATTTCTACCTTTATAAAATTTTCTATTGCCATTCAAATTCCAATCATTAAAATATTTTCTGTTATCACATACATTTTTGTTTACCTTTTTAAATTACACATATTATTATTATTATTATATCTTTTACCATTATACATGTTATCACAATAATTTCCAAATTTTTTTTTCTTTGAACATTAAATGCATATAGATTCACAAAATTATCATTACACTGTTTTATTTCTTTATTAAATTAGAATACTCTTAAATATCTTAAATAAATATCTAATTTAAATAACCTCATATGTTGTAAACTTAATAATAAATATGGTAATTCACTCTTAATAATTAAAATTTCGATTCCTCTAATTACATTGCCAATTTAACATTTGTTTTTATAAAATTTGCAACAGTTACCTGACCATCAGTCTCATTTAAAACAATATTATCTAAGTTAAATTTTTTAAAGTCCTTAATTAATTTAAATAATGATTCTGACATCAGGGTAACTGTAGAGCCTGCATCTAACAGGCATTGAAAATGGGTATCATTCACCGGAGCTGGAACCAGAAGTCATCCCTGGTCTCTTCTTGGGTTGTCTGTTCTATGACAAGTGCTGTTGAAGCTCCGTCGGTTTTATTGTCGTTGATCATTGGAATTGTACCTGTCCTAAGGAATAATGTTTCTTCTATCATAGTTCTCTTGTATGTCCTGGATGTGGATGTCGATGTGTCCAGTTCCTTCTGTCATCTGCATGAGTAAACTGTCCTTGATTTGCGGGCTGATTAGCAAAATCTTCTCTCGCATATGTTTTGATGTGGCGCTTTTCTTGTTCGTTGATTTCCTTAGTTAATTTCAGTATGTGGATTTTCTTGGCTTTGGACAACCATTCAAGGTGGCTGTTTATGTCTTGCAAGGTTAACAGTGTTCTCATCTGGCGGGGCGAGTCGATCGTGAGGATGTCAGTCATTTCCTCATCATCTTTTTGGAGCGACCGTCTGATTTCCACTTTTCTCTATAGTATTCTAAAAGATCGCCGTCTTCGTCTATTTTTAAACTTCGAAACTCGGTTATTAATTGGTCTTTGCTTTGTGAAAATACTGTTCGTAAATGCTGTTTTAATTTGTCATAATCTTCTGTTTACAACTGAGTCGAAATAATCAATTCTTGCACTTCATCACACACGAAATTTATTAAATTTTCCTTCTTCCAGTTGTCATCTAATCCCAGAACTCTTGTCTTTTCGTCAAACATTATAATCCACGGGAGAATATTTTTATTTTTTGTTCTATCGAACTTGGGTATTTTAATTCATTTTCAGGAATTCGTCTTTCTATACATTTGTCACTTTCTCTTTTTTCAGTTTGCCGTGAATATTGCCATCCGTGAATATTGCCAACAGCATGTTTCATCACATTTTTCTCAGTTTCATTTACATATTTAGTTGTTTCTGTCCCTTCACGAGCTTCAGACTGGTTTAACATACTTTCATCGAGGTGTAACTTCGTTTTTAAGTCCTGTTCTTCTGAGTTAGATGCCATTGTCGAAAATTCCGTCGAGCCGATATTTTTCGTAGTTGCCAAAAAAATCTTCACGCCTTTAGGCTATCCAAAAAGCGGTGGGTTTTTGTTTCATTTTTCTTTCCGCATAGTTCTTCATCCGATACGTGTGGTTTGCCTGTTCTCACATCTTAAATTGCAGTCATCATCCGTGAATATTAGTGGCGAGTGGAAGAATAATTTAATAACATCAGTCCATAGTTTGAGTCAATTTCGTTTATTTCCTTTTCATGTGAACCAAAGCTCCAACTCAGCGCATTGAGCTATCGCCATTTCTTTAACTTAGAGACGCGACGAACACACGTCCGACGGTATTGAATTCTATCCCGCGCTCTCCAGATTTTGAGATCAAAACCGCGCGTCCACTCTCCTGGCACATGCGCAGAGCCCAATTTGGCATTTTTGGAAGTTTCTTTTCGTGCCCAATCCTGTACGTTATCTAAAATAAATTCTCTCTGCGGAACTCCATTCCACCGCGAATCGAAGGTCAATCTCAAATCGGGGAAATAACCTACTTTTTCTACCCTCACGCGTCTGGAAATATGAACTGTAATGGCTTTTTCACGCCACGAAAATGATTAATCCCTAAACCCCCTTCAAATAACTTAATTATTCTTTTCCTAATTAATTTCTTACTTACACACACACACACACACACACACACACACACACACACATATATATATATATATATATATATATATATATATATATATATATATATTTATATATTTAAATGTCAGACTTATTCTGGATGTATAATAAGGATATATATATTCTGGATGTATATAATTGTTTCACATGTAAACAATTCAACACAAACAAAACTTATCAAGCGGGCATAGACTGCCGAACAAATTAACTGAAAACCTACGCTAGCTTTGAAAACTTTAAATTTTTCAATAAAAGATTGCGAAGTTGCAATAAATCCTCATATTGAAAACGTACAAATATAACTGAAATTAAATATTTCAACAAAGCTAGATAATTATAGGAAGAATGTAGACAAAAAATAAACAGAAATCAAGCACTCGGGGCTCTACGCATCATAAGGCAAGAATCTGTAGTAGTGACGGAACTAAACTAGAAATCTTGGTAACCGACTGGTCTCGTCATCAGGAGGCCTAACATTAGTTACCTCAAGGGGGAACTTACTGAATAGGATGCAGGTATAACCAAAAGACATCCGAAGCCCCCATTGAAACAGATGGATCCCCTTTGAAAGAGATAGTCAAAACACATTAAATAACACGGACAACTTGCACTTAGGGCTCAACGTACCATATATGCAAGTACACATACAACCCTAAAGAACACAAATGAAAAGACAAAAGTACAGAAAGACAGAAATGCAAAGATGCTCACATACCCTAATTCAGTGAGTAACGGTTATATTCAAACAGCGGCCAATTTATATCCTAGGAGTGACGTCACTGTAGCAAAACCACAGCGCCACACCTGTAATATGAGATATGGATGTTGAAGTTCTGTACAATTGAAGGCACCATTTCTGTAATATGAAATTGAAGGAGGAGGAACCATTTCTGTACAAATGGAATTTTTTGACGACGGTACCATTTCTGTACTATTGAAGTGAATTTCTGTACAGTTGTACTTTTTTTTGGGTACAATCACTAATTGTATACGGTCACTATTGTGTATGGTCACTATTTTGGTAGAGTCAAATGTTTTTACCTCGAAGGACCTTTGTTCTGTTGAGTGAAAGATGAAGTACACCAGAAATGTTCACAGCACGAAAGTTCTATAAAAGAATGAAGATTTGTCTATCGTTTAAGATGTAGAAATGACAGTTCGTCAAGGCAGGCCGGAGCATTTAAGACGCAAGTTCAACCGGAAGATTTTGCATAGTGGAAGTACAAGATTTGCTGGGGAAACAAACGTTGAAGATCATTGTGCCGCAGGATTGAATTATCACAGGTTTGGAAGCTGCTCACAACTACTCTTTATAAAAAATAAATACTGAGGAAGAAAACTTCTTCAAAAACGACTTGTTGGTAGAAAAAATAAGTTTTTATTCTTCTTGATAAAAAGATGCAATGTATATCTTGACTACTGAATTATAACAGGAACAAATAAACGTAATACTACATACTAGAAAAGAGCTTCAGGTCTACACGACCACTTATTAGAAGATCATCCAAAAAAAATAATAGTATTGAAGGAATTTCCTTTTTAAAGTATATATACACAAATATCAGATCAATAGAATACACTCGTACTCACTATTCGACAATAAAAAATACATCCCCCTCACCAAGCCACGGCCAAACCAAAAAGGACCGAAAGCCCGGCTCAGGGTCTCTTAGAGCAAGTTTTTATCTACCAAGCAATTCTAAATCTCTGCATCGCATCTCTTTTTTTTTCAGCCCTGGACAACGCAAGGAGAGAAAGGTTGCCGTACAACCAATCTCGCCAAGGCGTGCAGAAGGGAGAGGAGAAAGACAACCTTAACAGCGCCTCAACACATTGCCAACACCTTGTGTCCATAAAATAAAATACGCGAAGCATCGCCAAAACTGGATACCTTAAGTACCACATTCCTCTTGCCAGAAGAAAATGCCAGAAGAACCCTTTAAGGAGTTTCATTGGCCGAGACTGGCTGAGCTTAACCAATCAGAGGAGCTGGTCAAGCAGCGCGAAGCCCAAACGCCTGTTCAGAGAAAAACTGTTTCCCATGCAAGATACTCGTAATAAATTACGTTCGCCGCAGGCGCGGAAAAGGGAAACTGGAGCCTTTAGCATTAAAAAGACCCATCAATGCTGTTAACAAAAACACGGAAACAGGGAAGAAAAGACATCTTATTTCGTGGACACGAGGGTAGCAATTAGGGGATCTAGCTGACAAAGACTTAAAGAATATAAGACGGCAAATTGCACTGCCAGATGTTAGAAGATAGGCTATTCTCAATTACCAACCGAACGGACTTAAAGGTTACAGAGACCTCCCATGACTAAGAGCCTGGGAAAAAAATAAATTACTATCAGATAAGGAAAGGAAACATAACTAGCAGATTTAAGATTAAAATTAAAGTTATAATTTAAAGTTTAAGAGAACTACACAAATTAAATTAAATTAAATTAAAATAAAGGAACCTGTAACGAATTCCTCGTTACAGAACTCTCCCCTGTCCAGAGATGAAAAAAAATTTACAAATCACCACATATTAATGTGTGGAAAAACCAATAGCATACATAATACGTGAGACACATTTGATCTCAAAACAAAATTTCATATAAAATACATATAGTGAATACAAAGGGAAAAAGTAATATATAAGGATATTATAAATGTAGTATCAATACAAAGATAGTAATTCATACAAGCATGGTGAATTTTACAAAAATAGTAGTGATTAATGCTTGACAAAAAAAAAAAATGGCGTAACACAGTACCTTAAAATTTTTATGTACATTTGTACTAATTAAACTTATAGTTGCATATCATAGTCAACAAAATAAATTAAACACTTGAAATTTCATATCATTTCAAGAAGGTAAGTTAATTTGGTCTTACCAAAGAATGATGAGTTCAATATATCTAATTGAAGAAGATTGGATCTCATATCCACTAATAATCAAAATATTGGATGTTATTTTATTAATATTCAATGTAGAATATCATATATTCATACTAAAAAATTGGAAGTAATATCCATTTGCATTCAAAAAAAATATATAAGATGTCATATCTATTAATATGCATCAAAATTGCTACACACAGAGTGAACTAAACAAACATAATTGTCGTAACAATACTAACAAGAATTCCCACGAAACATAGACGATGATTCTAAGAAGTCTGTTGCGGCAACTTAACCTACCAGAGGTATGGGAATTCGAATCTTGACAGTTACTTAATTAGTAATATATAAAAAAATCCACAAGGGGAAGGAAAAAATATGTCACTCAACAAAGTATGCTATATGGCCAAAATGCTCATAGCTAATAATATAATAAAAAACATAAACCTTATCTTGTTTATGCACATGTACATGCTTTAAGTGTGAGCTAAAAAATGAAAAGTGAATGCATAAGAATGTAACCACAAACTGTCAAAGTTTATAAGTGACCAGTTGGGTACAAACAATAAAAAAAGTCAAAATTAGGTAAATTAGGATCAGTAATGTTTCCGCGAAGGATTATGACACCTGAAACCTAACAAAAATATATGCACCAAGACAGACTCCACTCAAGGGGGAAAGCTGTGCAAAAGGAAGAATGACTAGGACACCTAGCCTTAAGTAAATTCCTAACTCAAGTGAAGGGTTAAAAATAAAATTAAACTTGATCAAAAGATCATCCTACACCAAGACAGAGCTTGAATCACATAAAATTCCTTGGCCAAAAGAAAGTATATGATACTGTCCCAATAAGGTTGGTGACTTCTATCTTGCGCATGGAAATTTAATTTTACAAAAAAAATAGAAAACAACAAAGTAGTAATATTACACTAGGGAAAACTGAAAAGTAAAAATAATAGAAAAATAAAAATGAAAGTGGTTTGCAGAACTAGCGTACATCTCACTACATTGCAAAAAAATTTAGGGCTATGGAACTAACTGCACTCAAAAAAAAAAAGAGGGAAGGTAGTAGTGAACATGAAGTATAGGATAGTCATAGTCGGTATAAGATAACTTGTCAAAAATTGACAAAGTGAGGTATAAAACATAACAAAAAAAATATAACACATAAAATATAGTTCAGTTAAGTATTAGGGATTTTACACATAAATACACAATAAAGTTTGCTTGTAATATTTAAACACAACAAAATATAGGAAAGAAAGATCTTGATAGGATATATTAAAATACATGAATGTCCATAGAGTTGATATGGAAACATTTGGTTCCTATCATTTGTTTACATTGATACCTTGTTTTTTCAACAAGCTTAAATAGAAGATACTGACTTTTCAATACCATTAATATACACCATGTAATATGTACAAGCATAATCTTACCAATTGAATGAGTGACTGATAACATTCTCAGGTAATACCAAAAGAAATTTGTGTCAAGGCAAAAAAAAATATTTTTCAGTGAAGAGTAATAAAAAAATATGTCAATACCATAGTAATACAGATGTTATTTGCTAAATTATACTAATACAGTTGTTATTTGCTAATGCTAATGCTAATGCCTTATACCAATACTTTCAGCCATCGTTGCATTATAACAACCAAATACAAACATCAAATCAAACAAAATATCTAAGCAAAACAAAAATTATAACATTGATAAAAGTAAACCAATAGATGAAGCAAAATGTGCAACATATTACACTAATAAGTGATAATATCACTATGAAGTTGATTACATTAGAGAATTATCTCTGTTGAAGTATTTCATAACAAAATTATACCTAAGTTACAACTTATAACCTTGAAATCATATGTTGATGAAGCAAGAATTTGACAGGTATGAAAGGAACAGAAGGAAAATTAATCTTTCTTTAGAACAATTGAAGCATTAAACTTAATTTAACATTAGTTGACCATATTAAGGTTTTCCATATCAAGTAACTCAACATTAAGTGTTGGAACTAGTTAATAGAAGCTTACATTATTAAGAAACAATTGTAAACATTCAGAGAGCAGTACAATTTTAGAATTTTGAATAATGTTGGCAAAAAGGAATATACTCAAAGAAACAAAATTACAGTGGGGAAAAAAAAATATCCTACACAACGCCAGCATTGGAAGGAAAGAAAGAAGTGATATTAGGGAGCTCTCCTAACACACAACCAAAAAAAATCACTGTAAAACTGTAGACCTCAAGAAATACCTATTTTGCTGAGGAGGAGAAACTTTAAACATTAAAGGAGCAGAAGAAGATTCATTTAAGTGAGCTTTTCTAGCAGGAGCAAAATGGAGACGATCAATATGAATTTTAGTAAGAGGAGCCAAAGGATTTGAGAGTAGTCTTATCGAATAAGTAACTACAGAGTGGCGTTTAATAACTTCATATGGACCAGTGAATTTCTTATTGAACCTGTCTTTAGATTTCACATACACAATATTTCCTGGAGAAAGTACACGTAACTTAGGCATGTTGAAGTTGTTTGTTATTTTGAATTACACGTTTATCCGTTAAATTTTGATAAACCGTTTGTTGTACCTGAAGCATATTTTTGAACAAATTGTTTAAATATTGAGGTTTGTCGAGCTGTTCGACAGATTTTTGTAACAGAAATTATCAAAGATCAGTGCAACTTCTCGACCAAAATGCAACAAAAACGGAGAATAATTAGTCGAAGAATGGTGTGAACCATTGTACAAATGTTGATGAAGAAGTACAGCATGTTTAAAAGGAACACCTTGCTGTAGAAGACAATTAATTGTAGATTTTGCAGAAAGATTAGTTCTTTCACAAATAGCATTCGCCTTAGGGTTACCCACAGTGTATGGTTTAATTTAATCCCAATAGTTTTAGTAAAGGAAGAGAAAATTTCAGATGTAATTGAGTACCAGATCTGTTAAGATTAAAGAAGGTCTACCAAATTTACAAACATAACTTAATAAACACTCAGTGACTGCCTCCGTTGTAATTTTGACAAGAGGAAAAAGCTCTAAATGCCTCGAGAAAAGATCAATTATGGTCAAAACATAAGCATTATTTTTAAAAGGGCCAAGAATATCCATAGACACAGCCTCGTTAGGTAAAGTGGGAATGGGATTGGCCTGAAAAGGTGCTGATACAATGGTGTGAGGCTTATTAAGAGAACAAAGGTGACAAGATTTTACAAAATTCACTGTATCAACATACATACCTTGCCAAAAGTAACGAGCTTTTACAAATCATATGTCTTTTCTATGCCAAAATGAGACACATGACAAATTTAAGAACTTTAAATTTTAAAGAGTGAGGAACAACAATAATATGAGAATTAGTATTGATATTAGTTTTATCCCAGCATAATAATTTAGAATCATCATGAATATAATAATCGGTGAATTTAGAAGACTTAGCAGAGTTGGGTTGATTTAGATAATTAATAATTTTGATCAATTTTGAATCCCGACTCTGTTCTGCCAAAAACGTGGATATGGAGATATCCATAGGAGGGTCATTAGTGATGGGAATTGCTGGATGATTTTGAATAGGGTCAGTAGTTAAAGCATTAACAGTAGTTATAGGAAGAACATCCTCACTATTAATAATTTCAGGATTAGTGGCTAAATTTTGAGAAGGAGGGTCACAAGTGAGGCGAGAAAAATAGTCTGCCAAAACATTAAGTTTACCAGGGATATGTTCATAAATGATGGAATATTCACTCATTTCGAGTAACCATCTAGTAACAATCAGTAGGAGAAGAAGTATGCTTATAGTTGATGAGAGGTTGCTATCAGTTAACACTGTAAAAGTTCTGTGTATAAGTAATACTTAAATGCAATGATGGACATATAAAGTGCAAATAATTCTTTCTTGAGAGTGGAATAATTTTTCTGACCTTTTGTAAGAGATTTACTAAAATATGAAATAGGTAATAACTTATCATCAAACTTCTGCATCAAAATACCAGAAATTGCCAAATTTGATGCATCAGTGTTCAAATAAAAATTCTGATCCCACATGGGTAGTTTGACAAAGGGTTGGAAAAGAAAATGGACTGAAGGTTATTGAAACATTCTTGCAGATAAGGAGACCAACTGAATTTAACCTTAGGTGAAGTGACGTCAATTAACGGTTGAGTAAGCGCAGCAAAATTTGGAATAAGTGAACGATAGAAACCACAAACTCCTAAAAGCGTTTTACTTGTCGGTTTAGACGTAGGCACAGGAAAAGCAGTTATTTTAGTGATGTTATTATCAATAGGAATATAGCATTATCTTTAATATGGAAACCAAGAAATCAATCGTTGTCTTATGAAATGAAGCACTTGTGCGGAGATAAGTCAGATTAAATTTTGAAATTACTTCAAGCAATTTAGCAATTTTGGACAGAGATTCCTCAAATGAATTAGCACCAATAACTAAATCGTCTTGATATGCAAAGAGACCTGGCAGGTTTACTTGTTCTAAAACATTATCTATTAAATTTTGAAAGGTACTTGCCGCTGTTTTAAGACCAAAAGGAATACGTTTAGAAAAATATGACGCAAACGGAGTAGTGAATGCTACAATTTTTTGGAGATCTTTAGGAGATCTATTTGCCAATAGGCGTTTCCGAAATCAAGGGTGGAGAAGTATTTAAATTTTGACAAATTAGAGATTATGGTTGAAATTTTAGGGAGGGGATAGGAGGAAGATTTTATGACTGAATTTAACAACGAAGATCTAATGCAAGCCTAAAGGTGGGTGGGGCAGAAGAATCAAGAGATTTTTTCTTAACCATGAGCATTGGACATGCCCATTCACAATTACCTCGTTCAATAATACCTGCACTCTGCATTTCGTTTAGTTGGTCCAAAGCAGTTTGCTGTAAGGTTTGAGGAATAGGGAAAGGAAGAGTCCTAATAGGAAAATTTTGAGTTAAGGAAATGTAGGTTTAACTCTATCAGTGTGCCCTAAGGTTGACAATCCTTAGAAAAGGCAGCATAATTAGTTAACAAAAATATTTAATAACTGTTGTTTGTGGTCACACGACAAATGGTCTAATTTGAAGTCAGATGAAGAAAGCATTTCTTTTCGCTTACTCAGAATCTCAGGAGTAGTAGAAATAAAGTTGACAACATGTTCCAAAGAATTACAAGAAAAATCAAAGTCAGAAGGAGTATTATTCTCAACATTAGAATTTATAGGAGGTTTGTCAATTAGGTCAAAATCACACATATTTCCTATAATGGAATTTTTACTCAAATGAAGTTGTTTAGCATCCCTATTTTCAATAAATATATAAAAGTGATTTAAAATAGGTTCCTGACAAGTATTTTCAAATTTATGTAATGAAGGATGACAAATAAATTGTTTAGAATTTGGTAGAAAAAGAGCTTCATTGAAATTAGTAAGGGTTTTCACCTTAACATATTGACTATCGTCACATTCTAATATAACTTTTTCACATACCATACTACATTAGATGCAACTTCATTACCTTTATCATTTTCACACATAAATTATCATTCACAAGTACATTATCAGCATATAATTAAAACATTGTGCAGTAGAAGAGATATCAACATTATCAGCAAAATCATTATGCATACTTATTTTGTCATTGAAGTTGGAAGAACAGTTCTCTGGTGCAGTATCACAAAAATTAGTAGAATTATCTCTCAGATTATTATTATTAGGTTCAATATTATGATTACTCTTAGTATTAAGATTAGGTGAGTCAGTGATGGTTGAATTGAAATGAACAGAATTATCAAAGGAATTTTGAATAAAAGGTATGGTTTCAGAGTTAATTTTAATTGCATTTAGTTTATGATCTAGTATTACATTGTATTTGTTGAGAAAGTCATACCCAATTAAGATATTGAATTAGATGTTGACAGATCTGTTAAGAAAAAAGGTGTGTTTAAATGACTTCCTGGAGAATTTGATAGGCAATTCAACACAAGCAGAATATTGTAGAGTAGAGTTAAGGGTTTAATGGTTACAGCTCTAGAGATTATTCTGTATTTAAGTTGTGATTTCATTGAATTAAATGTATTTAAATCAAACAATGACAAACTCGAGCCAGAATCTAACAGTGAAATTAGAACATTATCTTTTAAATATACATACACCAGAGGTAAGGAATAAACAGAAATATCATCATTCGGGCAGTTAATATTAGTAACATTGTAATTAAGTACTGAGAATACTCATTAGCAGAATTTTTATAGGAGTTCATAATCCCAGTGTTATGACACTCCATCTCTAGTTTAAATTATTACTAGGATTATTTGATGGCACAAAAACATTTGCTCTAGGGTTCATATTATTATTCCCATGGCTATTATTATGAGAATTAGGTCTAACCTGACCTCTACCACGATTATATTGGTTATGGTTTGCTCTATTAGCTAATACTCTCTTAAACTGATAACAATTCTTCATTAAGTGGTTCAAGCGGCCACAGTAATTACATTTGATTTGCACTCTATTAACTGGACTTGGCCTAAAACTTTTGGAGTATGGCCTGAAATTTTGTCTGTGTGCTCTAAAATTCTGATTTCTAGCATTTTCATTTTTGGCAGGAGAAGAAGTATTATTGGTAGGATTTTAATTTCAACTATCTGAGTTTTTAAATAATTAACTTCAGCTAATAATTGATCATATGAAGGCTGAGAAGAGGTAGATGGAACCAAAATCTCAGATTGAATATGGATATCCTGCAAAAGTTGAGCTTTAGCAACCGCCTCATCAAAATTATCCAAACCAGACTCCAAAATTTTTAATTTATGGCTGGCAGGCAAAGCATTTAGCAAATGTGAAAATTTTATAGAGTCTAGCTGAGTTTTCTCAGTGATAGATGGGTGCACTTTCCTTACAAGATTATCAAGCCTGTGTGCTAAATTTCTGATTGTTTCATCAGGCAACAATTTAATATTATCTACTGCTACACGCAAAGAATGTGTGGTTGCAGGTTTAAAAAAAATCAACGAAAATCTGTTTCAGTTGTAAAATAGATGTACAACCTTTAGCATCAGCCGAACTGACAAAAAATTTAAGAGCATGCCTGTAAGTTTGGATTTTAAAAAAGTCAAAGCTTGTTGCTCAGACCACTTATTAAATTCCTTTATGTCGATTACTTGTTCGAAAAAGAACTCCAATAACTCTACATCACCCTCAATGGTGTCAGGCTGCATGGAAATGAATTTTTGTAGCCATGCTTTTAAGTATTTCTCATATAAAGAGAAAAAAAATTTATAATCACAAAATGTGAAAAGAGTTAAAAGTGCACTTTAAAGTATTACACAAAATGAGAAAAAAATATAAATCACAATTTTATAAATACTACCATTCAAGTAAAAGTAAATTTGCAAAAACTAGATTATATGAAAAATATACTGAATATACACTAAAAATTCATATATACTGCAACAGTTGGATTGTATTTATAATACCCAATATGTACGTATAAAATTTCAATTAAACATTTCAAAAAAATTGTGAAGAATATTTAACAAATGATAAATAATGAATTAAAATGAAGCATACCAATTGATGAAGTTGAGAGCAGCACTGGTCATTGCGCACCATTTCTGTAATATGAGATATGGATGTTGAAGTTCTGTACAATTGAGGCACCATTTCTGTAATATGAAATTGAAGGGAGGAGGAACCATTTCTGTACAATGGAATTTTTTGACGACGGTACCATTTCTGTACTATTGAAGTGAATTTCTGTACAGTTGTACTTTTTTTTGGGTACAATCACTAATTGTATACGGTCACTATGTGTATGGTCACTATTTTGGTAGAGTCAAATGTTTTTACCTCGAAGGACCTTTGTTCTGTTGAGTGAAAGATGAAGTACACCAGAATGTTCACAGCACGAAAGTTCTATAAAAGAATGAAGATTTGTCTATCGTTTAAGATGTAGAAATGACAGTTCGTCAAGGCAGGCCGGAGCATTTAAGACGCAAGTTCAACCGGAAGATTTTGCATAGTGGAAGTACAAGATTTGCTGGGGAAACAAACGTTGAAGATCATTGTGCCGCAGGATTGAATTATCACAGGTTTGGAAGCTGCTCACAACTACTCTTTATAAAAAATAAATACTGAGGAAGAAAACTTCTTCAAAAACGACTTGTTGGTAGAAAAAAATAAGGTTTTATTCTTCTGATAAAAAGATGCAATGTATATCTTGACTACTGAATTATAACAGGAACAAATAAACGTAATACTACATACTAGAAAAGAGCTTCAGGTCTACACGACCACTTATTAGAAGATCATCCAAAAAAAATAATAGTATTGAAGGAATTTCCTTTTAAAGTATATATACACAAATATCAGATCAATAGAATCCACTCGTACTCACTATTCGACAATAAAAAATACATCCCCCTCACCAAGCCACGGCCAAACCAAAAGGACCGAAAGCCCGGCTCAGGGTCTCTTAGAGCAAGTTTTTATCTACCAAGCAATTCTAATCTCTGCATCGCATCTCTTTTTTTTTCAGCCCTGGACAACGCAAGGAGAGAAAGGTTGCCGTACAACCAATCTCGCCAAGGCGTGCAGAAGGGAGAGGAGAAAGCAACCTTAACAGCGCCTCAACACATTGCCAACACCTTGTGTCCATAAAATAAAATACGCGAAGCATCGCCAAAACTGGATACCTTAAGTACCACATTCCTCTTGCCAGAAGAAAATGCCAGAAGAACCCTTTTAAGGAGTTTCATTGGCCGAGACTGGCTGAGCTTAACCAATCAGAGGAGCTGGTCAAGCAGCGCGAAGCCCAAACGCCTGTTCAGAGAAAAACTGTTTCCCATGCAAGATACTCGTATAAATTACGTTCGCCGCAGGCGCGGAAAAGGGAAACTGGAGCCTTTAGCATTAAAAAGACCCATCATGCTGTTAACAAAACACGGAAACAGGGAAGAAAAGACATATCTATTTCGTGGACACGAGGGTAGCAATTAGGGGATCTAGCTGACAAAGACTTAAAGAATATAAGACGGCAAATTGCACTGCCAGATGTTAGAAGATAGGCTATTCTCAATTACCAACCGAACGGACTTAAAGGTTACAGAGACCTCCCATGACTAAGAGCCTGGGAAAAAAATAAATTACTATCAGATAAGGAAAGGAAACATAACTAGCAGATTTAAGATTAAAATTAAAGTTATAATTTAAAGTTTAAGAGAACTACACAAATTAAATTAAATTAAATTAAAATAAAGGAACCTGTAACGAATTCCTCGTTACAACACCCCATTGAAGTTTTTAACCCACAAAAGTTTAAAGAAAGTATTAAAACAGAAAACCCTAGTCAGGGGTCATTGATTACTTTGTTTTCTATTTATTGGTACACTGAGATAAATCGGAATTTACTCACCGTATGTAATGCGGACTAATCAGTTATTATCTTATTAATTTTAAATATGTACTTTTAACGAATATTATTTTCCAAAGCACATTCTTTTTACATTCGTCAAATGATACCGCCAGATTGGTGATTGTTTGCAACGGGGGAACCGTATAGGTTAACCAACACCTCCACTATTGCCTACTTAATTTTGACCGAGAACCTTCAGGGACGACACCTGAAGTTCTCGTACTCACCTCTGAACCACATACCACATGACGCCCTCTATGACCTTCGTATCTAATGTGCCCATACCTGGCGTAAATACGTGGCTATTTAATGGCCCTTGTCGGGATTTAAATCGAGAACCATTACAGCCTTGAGCCATTTGTAACTGGTATGAGCATGACTGTCCATTAATTACTCTTAATCTTTACTGTTGATCAATAAAGTCAGGTAATTCTTAAACGTATTTAAATTAGTAATCGTAACTGAGGAAGTTGAATGGATTTCCAAAGTATTCAACACATTTAATAGTTACAAAAGAAGACCGAGCTCTTTCATAATTACTCTGAACGTTTACATGTGATTGACACCATCTATTCAATCCTTTTTAATGCCTTTTAGTATGTTCGTCAACTATACCATTCCAAGAGCCCATAATGAGGGTGATACTGCAGTGCATGACTGCTGGTTGCACTATAGGAGCATCATATTATAATACATTAAATTCCTTATCATGGCTTAATGACTTTGTTCACAACTTAAACTTAAATCAAAATTTCAAAAGTGAGATTTCTGAAAATTATTTCAATGTTTCCTACTTTTGCTAAGTGATACATTTGTTTATCGTATGATAAATATCAAATTTCCCCATCCGTCTAACTATTACTAATATTGTACGATCTAAAATAGAAATCATTACATTTTTATTTGAGATTTATTTGAAATGTCATTTCGATTTTGATTTCACATTTAACACTGAATCTAATTTTAGTATCTCTCACAGTTTAGCTGTAAATAAAAATGCTAATTTCTTTTATGCAAAAAAAAAAAACATAACTACAATATTTCAATGTAATGTTTTAACAATTTTTTTTCAGATCTGGACCTCTAGACTGTTATTTGCATACTTTCATATGTGACGTGCGATTTCAATCAAATCGATGAAATGGATCTCAGGGACGAATTCGAGCTGGTAAATATCGGAAAATTGATTATTGGTGAGGTACTTTAATGTTCTGTGAAGGTTAAATAGTCGGAGACCAATGCCTACTTATCATATTGAGTGTAAGTGCTTACATTCTGTCCACGTTCCATATCCGAGGTTTTTAGGGGTGGTATGATGTTTTAAGTAGTATGCAGATCAGATGAAATCAATACAGCATATAGTGTTGAAAAATGTGTTTTGCTTTTTGAAAAGAACTTCTTCATGAAAAAGTTATTGATTTGTTGGAAATATCAACAAGTTCATGTCGGGAATATTTGTTAAAAAGTATAGACAAAAAGGATGGAAGTGTGTTCAGATTAGAGTGGATGATTAAGTTGTAGAATTTCAAAAGGAACATATGTAATTAATGAAATTGATTTTACAAATAACTTTTCAGATGCTACTGCCACTCTCCCCTTACCACCCACACACAAACTGTCAGAAGTTTCACTAGCTATTATATAACGATAGATAGATAGATAGATAGCCAGATAGATTGTAAATAATTTAATTTGAAAACTGCGATGATACAAATGTGAGGCGAAAAAGGAAAAAAAAATAAATCATCTAGTGTAATATTAAAAACAAATAAATAAAAAATTTGGTATCATAAATCATATCTATTTTCAGACCGAAAATGTGCTTTTCAAAAGAAAGATCAAGCATGGATTCTATATCTAACATTCGAAACAAAAACAAAGATAATAAAAATATTAAATTAAATGATCTAGAAAGAAACTTTCAATACTTTTGAACGTTATTTTTACAATCAGCTTGAATTCTTCTGGAAAAATGGTTATCCATGGATTATGGGTTTTCCTGTTTTGTATAAAGACGTATGCTTAATTGTCGTTATTTAATTAGTGCTGTTTTAAATTTTCCTTTCAAGGCTTATCTTTTATTTCACACCCATAATGTTATCTTTAATTTGATATCTTTACCCCATTTTTCTAAAACAAACCTTTCAATTTTTAAGAAATTTTGAAACCAGTTTCAAATTATCTTGGAAATTTATTCAAAGAACTGTAATAATTCAAAGTTTACTGTAATAATGCAAAGTTTAATGAAATAATTCTGTATGAAAGCTTACCCTTAAACACGTACAATTAAAGGTTTTTTGATTAGCTTTAAAATCTTGGATTACATAAGATTTATGTCTTATTAATTACAAACTTTACTATCATTCATTAAAATTTGTTTGAAGTTCCGAGTTATTTTCTGTAGCCTTCCAATTTAATTTTTTCATCATCATTTTAAAAAGGACGCTTTAGTTTCAAAACATCATTCATCGAATATTATTTTATCTAGTATACCATATTGTAAGAACACATGCGAGTTTATTCTTAGATAATTAGTTTCCTTATAATGCATAAGATTCATCCCTCATTAATTACAAATTTTATTATCATTCATTAAATTCTGTTTGAAGTTCCGAGGTATTTTCTGTAGCCTTCCCATTTTATTTTTTATAGTCATTTTAAAAAGGACGCTTTAGTTTCAAAACATCATTCATCAAATAATATTTTTTATGTAGTATACCATGTTGTAGGAACACATGCGAGTGAATTTTTAGATAATTATTTTCCTTATTGATTTGCAATACAAAATTTTTAATTTGCTATATTTACCCAATTTAACTCAAAATATACCTTAATTTCTCAGCAATTTTGAAATCAGTTTGAAATCATCTTGGAAAGTGATTCAAATAACGGTTTGTAATAGTTTTTTTTATGAAGGCTTAACCTTGTTTGAAGGCTTGTAACCTTGTAGCTTTTCCTGTTTATATTTAAATCATTATTTTAAAAAGGAAGCATTAGTTTAGAAACATCATTCTTCAGATTATTTTTTATCTTGGATACCATATTGTAGGAACACATGCAAGTTAATTCTTAGATAATTACTTTCCGTATTGAATTGCAATGTAAAAGTTATACGCGGCTAGAATTACCAAGCAGATGAGGGACTAGTATAGGTTAAAAGAAATGCCTATTGACATTCAGGATATTCCCAAAGATTGTTTGATTAAATATCAATGTTTACATCAAATAAAGGCATTAATTTAACAGTTGTGTGGCTTTCTGAATTTTTCTTTTAAACTCCATTCCCCCCAATAGGGGAGGGTTATCATCTTTATTACGAAATCGAATTTCATAAAATTTTGTGATTGAATTGGGCATATCATCCAATTCAAAATTGAAACAGAAACTTAATACAAAATATAAATGAAACGTTATTTGAATTGAAAAAACTTGTAATAACCGTGTAACAACTACAGCTCTTAACTGCACTGGTAAGAACTATAAAAATTGCTGTTACAAGTACAGTTCTGTAACTACGTCTCTAAAGAAATGCAGTTGAAATGACAATATAATCAAAATAATTAAAAAGTACGTGTTGTAGAATCAAAACTAACATCTCATTTTTTTTTCAAAATTGAATGAAGGATACTTGCGCATATTAGGTAATACCATGGAAAATGCGGTATTTTGAATTTGGATAAAATGTCTGGCGCAATATTGTGTCATAGGGGCAAATAGGTAGGAGGCGTTCTGGTAGGCGTGTTTACTGCTATACGGTTTATTGTTTTCTTAAGAATCGAAGTAAGTTACATGTGGTGCAGATGTGAGTTTCACAGAATTATTAACTCTTATTATGAAAGAGTCGAAACTTATTAGACAAGCTTTTTGGGGGGAGCTTCGACAAGGCGACATCAGCAATAGACAAACTGAGCAAGAATTATGGTTTAGGCACTATAAACCTGATAAACACTCCAAAACTGACACAGTTTGACTTGGAAGTTATGACTTATCCTCCATATTCTCTCCATCTGGCACCTTCAGGCTGCCATCTTTTTCGCAGTCTCTAAACCCATATTAACGGGAAACGGTTTCATACAGAAGACAAATGTCCGAAGATAATTAATTAGATTGAAGCATTAAATTTTATGTCACCACAGAATCCAAAATTTAAAACTAATATGGGAAGAAGTAGTAAATAGTAATAGTAAATATATTTCAGATTAAAATTAAACGGTCAATTTTTTCGTTTTATATCAAAAACACCTCTAAAATACCGTCTAAATTATGGAATGACACAATATTTCAATTAGTTAAGCATGAAAATTCGGAGGAAATGGCCCACTAATAAAAAAATAACGAGGGACTATTTCTAAAGGTAATTTCAAATTAATTTATATCTTCAAAAATGCGAAAGTTATATATTTTTTTTTTGCTTTTTGCAGGAAAAAGGTTAAATGGAGTTTGCAAGTTTAATACTACGTCACCCAACCCTATAATTTGTTCAGTCTTTTCCAGCAAGGACAAAATTATTCGATTTTGGAAATATCAGAAATTATTTCACTTCAACGTTTATTAAATTACTGTAACGAATTCTAGCGCGTCATGTATACATTATTTTGAATTATGTTTCTTTTTAAGAGTTAGATAGAGTTCAGTTAGATTCGATCACGTGCGTGTATTCCATTAAAACTATTACCTTATTCTCTCCACGTACACATTGTTAGAAAATCAATTTTCTCTACTAAGTTTATCTTATTAGCCCTAAACATTCTGTATTGGAATTTTCTCTGCAGAACAGTAAAACAGATATAGATTGTCTGAAATAGACATCCCAACTTTGGGGAAGACTCCATAATTCAAAAGTTCTTAACAATAAAGAAATAAATTTAAGTGCCTCCGGGACACAAAGCTGTATTACCTTTCTTTTTACACACATTTTGTGGTAGTTTTTCTCTCCTACATATATTTTTGGAAAAACCTTTTACAAGGGAAAGATATTAAAACAATTTGAGACTTCCTAGCTTTTAGAGTTCTTCGTATATCTGCTGAACAAATAACACTATTTGCTAAACCTTTTTTACAATATTATTGGAAATATTATTTATAAAATAACAAATCCCTTTAGGGGGCAAAAAAGTTAAAAATAATTCAGAATAAATTTTACATGAGACAAAAAACTATGGAGTAACTATGGCTTTCTTAGGGGAGTTTTATCCTTTATTGGACTTATAGGATGCATTGTGATGGGCATAGTCGCTCCACCTCCACGTGTTTGCCACTTGTAACCGAACTTGTCCAGACATCTAGGGGGATCGTACCCTTTCGCATCCTTTCTGACCACATAGAAGGTCTTTCAGGTCTACCGATTCAACGTGCACATATCCGGTCTAGACAAGTATTACTCTTCTTTGAGTAAGTACTTACAAGTTACAATGGCCCTAAATTATAATTTCTAAAAGTGAGACTTGCTCTGACATGGGACCCAGGACTGCCCGCAACGACCATGCATTTTCAGCCAATTTTGATGCATGCCTTCGTGTGGGTCGGTTTCTCTTACGGATTTACATTGGACAAAATATTTTTAGAAATTTCCTTTTACACTGTATCAAATTCCCTGATTCTCGTTTAGCTCAAATTTGGATAAAAGAAGCGCTTTGCTCAAAATCGTAGAAAAACATTGCAAGGAGTTTTAGTCATACCCGTCTAAAATAAGGTAATTCATAAAAGACCCGAGATAAGAGGCTTAGTATAGGTTATTCATAGATAATGCCGTATTAAAGTGTGTCTGACAATCTAATCATCCCAGAAACGTGAAAGTTCAAGTCGTTTGATTATAAACTGTTACAGTATGTTTTCAACGAAGAAAATAAAAGTGGACTTTAACTTGTCGGACTTTTAAGTAATACATGAAATTAATGCGGACGAGAAATTGACAGATAAATTATGAAATAACTCGATAGACTAGTTGTTATCACATATCGCTGGATGTACGATAAGAATACCAGCCAACAATGTTTTCACAAACAAAGGAGTAATCAGTTTCGTATGCACCAATGCATTAACTCATGAATTTTTTGTCTAAATGTGTCAGCAATACTTCCAACAAATAAAAGGATAACTCGAAAAGTTCCACCAATTGAGGCCCAACAGTGCTTCTGCAAATGTACGAATTGCTATGAACTAGTTGTTTTGTAAACATAACAAATTTAGGAACATTCACACATAAATATAATAAACTAGCGCCCGGCTCGACTTTGTCCGGGTTGAACAATTATCTATCTTAAGTAGATATTAGGTAGGTACAATTTATTTTAAAGCTTCATAGTGTACCGCATTTTTCATTTTTCGGAGGTTTTAAAATAAATTGATTCTCCGCATTTCCTGACCTAGAGAGACCAACATATAATTGTCCATGAGTAAAGAAATCTTCCCGTAAGTCTAGTCCAATATATTTGTATGTTTGGCCTTGGGATTTGTTGATGGTGATGGTAAAATAAATCTTTATTGGAATCTGTAACGTCAGGCACTGAATTGTGTCCGGGGGCTACCCCCATGACGATTTTGACACGATTTGGCTCCATAGCCTATCCGCTACAGAGTCCACACACAAAAAAACACGAAAAAAAACCAAAAATGGCGCAAAAAATAATAACGTTTTAAAATTTAAAATTAAAAAAATCCGGCTACGTCAGGCACTGAATCGTGTCAGGGGCCACCCGCGTGCCGATTTTGGTACGATTCGGCCCCATACTCTCGCCGTCTGCGAGGACAGCCGCGGAAGCTGTCGAAATAAGCAACTTTTAGGGGCATAATCATTAAAACATTAATTAAAAAATCTCCGGGACCCGATTTTCAAAAAATAATATGCCCATGTTTTAATCTGAACTATCAACTATATCTATACAAAAGTTCAGCTCAACTGAAGCAACACTTTTTCACTTATAAAGGAACAAACATAGGCCTATTCGAAATAATCAATAAATTTACAGTTTCAAAGAAACACACTGATTTTTGAATAAAGTTCAATAACTCCAGCTCGATTTATGCAAATTGTGCATAAAATTGTACATAAGTTCAAAAACATATAGTTTATAAGTTAAATATAGTTCTGTAATATTATACAGATAAATTTCCAGCTGATAGACAATT
Organism: Dolomedes plantarius; assembly: GCA_907164885.2. Lineage (NCBI taxonomy): Eukaryota > Metazoa > Arthropoda > Arachnida > Araneae > Dolomedidae > Dolomedes > Dolomedes plantarius. The sequence goes on from OU015490.1 coordinate 237,148,760, forward strand.
AATTTTAAATCTTGTTTACCTCAAATTTCCAATAAAAAGCATAGTTCCAAATGTAATTTTCTTCAATAAACCCTTTACCCTCCGTTAGACGCGTGGATTACGATCGTATATCAGGTATATTTTAAGTAATATAATTTCTAATATATGGCGCCCTCACGCGCTGCCTTCTCAGTAGCTGTTCGAAATATATTGTTTTACGCAACTAGTATCGTTTCGTTTCTCAACGGGTGCGTACACGTGTGGTATATTTGGTTGGTCTACATTAGTAGACCACGCGCCGGATTACGTTACGTTTTTTAAAATTCAATTAGATATATACAATACATACAAAATACAATACATTGTCTATTTTGTTAAATACAAATGATATTTGTAAGTATTATCTGTTTATATAAATTTAGTACTCAAAAATTTAATTTTTGTTTAATTTGTTGTTTTTATTTTAGTCTTGCCTTTGTATGTAAAATAATCATTAAAAAGTAGGAACAAATTTTCATTGTTCCGTAACAACTGCTAGATACGTAATTAAATTTTCTTAAATTCTATTATTACTGCTTCAAATACTTAAAAGAAAGGAATGCAACAGTTTTTATTGCAGAAATTGTTTTTGTTAATTTTAAACTGTAATAACTCTTGCGCCTAAACATGTTAATGAATGTCAAGCGCCTAACGGAGGGTTAAACGTTGCCAATTTCAAAAATCCTTTTTGTATTTATCAATACCTCCTCCACTTGAATCTTTAAAACATTAAATGTTTTACTGTTAATAAATGAAAATGTAGTTTGATGTGTTGCTATGGTTACGTGAGTATGGTTGACAAATAAAATTTCAATGTTAAATGTTCTACTGATAATAAACGAAAATATCGTTTGATGTGTTGGTATGGATGACAAAGGAAAAGTTGTAAAGGTGAAGCATCAACTCAACATTTAGGCTCCTAACTTTCTTTCTAACGATCACATATACAAAATATATAGACAATGTCCATCTGGAATAATGTACCTTTCAAATAGTGAAAGAATTTTCAAATAGGTGCAGTGGTTCCAGGAATTACCCTCCACATACAAAATCCGCTCTCTCGTTTACATATTAGTATAGATAGATTGCGTATGAAGAGCCGGTATGGCTCCTTCACATTCACTAATTATGTTATACCAGTATAGAAACAGATGACATCCACAACTGCGTTTTAAAGGTCTATTTTAACGATTAAAATCATATATATAGCAATAGTAACGTGCCAACTAGTTTTACGAAGCGAGCGATACATCAACAATGTTGATGTATCGCTCGTCATATCACACACAAGTAGTAGAAAGGATTGTTGAATTAGTTACCATTTTATCTTTGTCCGTTCGTGGTACTTCTGTAAGAGATGCATTGATAAAAACAAAAATACATTCTCAAAAGATAATGCCAAAATTTGAAATAATAAAACAATTCAATGTGTCAGTGAAATAAGTAATGGAAACCATGTGTGATTACTAAGGACTTTTGAAAATCATGAATACTTTTTTCAAAGTAACGTTTTGCCTTTATAGATGAATATTTTTCTAAATAAGTGTGATTTGTTTATTTTAACTAAGCTCCGTCAGTTAAAAATTGTTTTTCTTTCATTCCAATGTGCATTATAAGAATATGCTACTGTAAAATTAATATGATGAAAATCGCGAAATTCCACAAAATCAGTTGTTCTGTTATGGCATGTAAAAATTAGAAATACTTAGAATATGCGAGTTTTCTGTCAAAATATCAAATTTTGAATATTTTATTTACAGAAAATATACATTATTTTAATATACTGTAAAAGAAATTAACAAAAAATACAAATATAATCACTTTTTCATAAAAAAATATCCATTTTGAAGCCCTTTGAGGCATTTGAAAATATTTTAGTAGAGCAAAAATATTTTATGTTCCTAATTTTAATTTTAAAAGACAACTTTTGGAAACTAGAGCATATTGAAATTAGGAAAATAAAATTTGAAGTTGCACCGTGATGTCCGAGTTTCTTTTAAGTGCATCGTCTTTAAGTGCCTTTATGTGTACTATTTTTATAAAGTAAAACGCATTATATAATCAGTTTAGCAGGTCTGCTGACTAAAAAGAATGTTTAAATTACATATTTTGCTACTTTTTTGTACTACAAGTGTATTCAATTTCAAAATAATTGCGAAATTTGTCAAAAATTTAATAAAAACCAAAAGTTTGCCCTTCTTGCGCTAACTGAAAACATGCACCAATTACGCTAATATTTAAGTTCCGTTTTTATTTTGTTAAAATGCAACTTTTGAAAACTAGAGCATATCGAAATTCAAAAAAAAAGTTTTTTTCGTTCCACCCTAATCAACATGCAGCTAGCATGTTGTGTAGCCGTTTTATCCTCTTTCCGCCCTCTTCCGTGCTACGGGTAGCCTCAACTTGCGCATGCGTAAGAAGGAGCAAAACGGAACGTCATCCGGTGACGTATATTTCGGCAGCAGCACGTAAGGTGTAAAGAGCAAATAGGCGAAAATACGGGAAGGGGTACTTCCCACATGCGGATTATCCATAATTAAAGTCTCCAATCGGCCTAGAGGTAACCTAGTGTTGGAGCTTTGGGATTCGCACTGGGAGATCTCGGTTCGAATCCTGACGATGCCATTAAGTACGTCCGTGTCCAGGCCGGATATGGGAAAGTTAAATCTATTGCCCGGAAAGTTGTTCCACGGAGTTAGAGAGAGTGGGAGAAGGTACGAGAGAACCAGATGTCGTCCCTGGGGGTGGTCGGTCTAAATTATGGTGGCAGCATAATCAGTGGCAAATATTCAGTCGCGAAGGGACTTAGTTGCTATTTCTGGCTCCGCTTGGTGCATCAGAAATTGGAAAAAAAGTCTTGAAAATCAGTTGTTAAAGTAATAAGTAATTTTCAATTCGAATCGAAAACTAGTTGTTACCTCAAAAAATTAAAATATGAATATCGTAGATTAAGAAGCAACAGAGCTTCCACAAATAGTCAGGTAATTCGGAGTAATGAGGTACTTGTTATTCTGTATGTAAACGTGTGAAATATAAATTACGGGTCAAACTGACTCTCGTATTCTTGTTTTTCTTTAATTTGCACTGCTGAATCTGTTGCTTCATATTACGAGATTTGTATTAAATTAATAGTTGATGGATACGCTTGAGATTTTAGAGCTGGACTCTACATTGTTGTAGAAATATATTGAACTAGAAATTTTATCTTCTATGCTTTAGAACGATGTTTTTTTCTGTTCCCTACTCGTAGCTTGAAAACCATTTCACACGGATTATTCAATATTTTAGCTAAGTGGTGAAAGGTGTTTGAGGTGGTCAGTTTTAGCCACTTTTGAATACAAGAATAGAGAAGGAAATTACCCCAAACAATATCTTTTGAAGCTGAATGCATAAGTTAAAATATCAAGTACTTGATTTGAAAACAGTAAATAAATAGATAATCCTGTAAGACTGCACGAGGCCTAGCTACCTAATGCATAACCATTATGCATAATAGAGTCCCATGCAAGATGTATACTATTCCACAAATTGACATCCTATTATGTAGTAGTACGTATTAATAGAATGGTATGTACAGTGATACCTGGGTACTCCACGTCAATTGGCTCCAGATGATATGACGAGTACCGAACGAATTTTTCCCATGAAGGGTAATGTAATCTATAAAATTCCGTTACTGAACACCATAAATTTTATATGGCCGTTTATAAATTGATAGGGTTGTTATTTTTCAAAATATCAAAACCTTTGAAGTACTTGTAGGTTCTTAGTACTAAGATCATGTCTGTGTTTTTTCACTAACTCTTCAATGTCGTCATACGTTACTTCTAGGTCCATGAACTTTTACCACAAGCACGATGTCCTCTACTACAAGTACAGCATAAAAGCCTTCAAAATCCCTCGTGAGCACCACCATCTTTGTTCTGTAGTGAGAAGAGAAACATCGCTACCACCTTCACACTTAACTATTCTCTCATCGAGTTTCTGACTAATTTTTGCTGAGTAGTATCACTAATCTTTTTCAAACTCATAATGCCTTATACCAGGGATATTGTATACTTAAACTGTGGCCCGCGGGACGCATGCGGCCAAGAAAGATTTTAGGTTCGGCCCGAAACACTCACATTTTGTATCACTCAGGTTCTTTTGTACCCATAATTTTGGAATTTATTGCATGAAAAACACAAAACTCCACGAATGTGCTACCTGTTGCTCACGTTGTTCCCATCAACGTATCTTTGTGTATCATTCAATTCCAAAATTAAATATGCTAAAATCATAAATAGAAATCAGGTTACTGATTCTTAACTAGATATATTGAGAATGGCATGCAGTAAGTATAAACCTGTTTTGTCTAAAATCGTCAAAAGTTTGTCTTAACATCAAAAACCACACTAATTTTTTTAGATAAACATTTGACTACGGTTTAGTTTTGAATTTTATTTTTCACATTCTTTATTATGATGGATAGGGTGATATATATATATATAGATATATATATATATATATATATATATATATATATATATATATATATATATATATATATATATATATATATATATATATATTATATATATATATATATATATATATATATATATATATATATTTATATATATATATATATATATATATATATATATATATATATATATATATATATATATATTTATATATATATATATATATAATATATATATATATATATATATATATATATTATATATATATATATATATATATATATATATATATATATATATATATATATATATATATATATATATATATATATATATATATATATATACAGTCGAACCTCCATATATCGAAGTAGCAAAATGCGCGAAAAAAATTCGATATATAGAAATTTCGATATATAGAATTGAGCTTAGTCTTATCATAATTCTCCTAAAAAAAATTAAAGCTAATTTTCGTATACGAAACTCCATTTCTAATTTATATGCGAATCCCATTAAATTAAAGTTAATAACTAAAAAATGAATTAATATGAAAGATTTATTGATTACTTGCTGAACAGTTAGTTTTGCGGAAAGTTCAAAGAAATGTTCGTATTTATTCAGTCCACTAAAAACTTCATCAGGGACATTATCCGCGAATTGAAGTCCACGACGTATTGTTTCAAATTCCAAAAATTGGGAGATTTTATTCTAAAGTGGAATAAAATCTCCCAATTTGTCCTGAAAAAAATTTCGATATATAGAGACTTTTTCGATATATAGAAACAATTTTTCTATGTAATGAACATGGAGATTTCCTAAGAGTTCGATATATAGAAAATTTCGATATAGGGAAGTTCGATATATGGAGGTTCAACTGTATATATATATATATATATATATATATGGCTGACTTATACGAGCAGAAGAAAAAGTTCCAAATTATAAAAGGAAAATGAAATGCCGAGGTATGTGGGGATCTACTCTGAGGGCGAGATTAACGCATCGATATATTTCCGTCGAGGGAAGACTTTCCAAATACTCGGATTTTCAGTAAACTCGGTTATTGGATAGTAATTTTAAAATTATCCGGCGAATACCGAATAAACGAATAAAACTGAATATTCCGGAACGTTATAAATATTACTTTTATTGCTAATAAAACTTAAATTACAAAATTTGATTAATTTTTTTTCTATTTAAATAATAATATTTCAAAAATACCAATGCATTCAGTTATGCTAGAAAGCCTAGATATAAAATTTTGTACAGAAATTTCCAGAAACGGAAAACGCTCTCACCCAATCGCTTAAAGTTGGTTTCGCTGTTGACAGCGGTTATACAGCAATTCAAGATTTTGTGTTCTCTTAGAAGTTCTCTTGCAGATGTTGAATTTCTGCTTTAGACTGCCGCTATCATTCGATATTCTTAAATGTTTAACGTTGGACGCGTTTGAAATGTGTGAATTTAGTACGTAATGCAATTAATTTTCTTGTTCACCATGCTATGCGAATTCTCAACGCAAAATGTCGTCAGAATGTTGTTTTTGACTTCGTACAAAAAGTGCCTAAGTCAGTTTTCTCCAAGATGACTTTGTTTGCTTATTTCTCTTTCAAAAAATATTATTTTCAATGTAATAAGTAACCAAGATTTTCCGATGCTTTAAAAGTGCTTTCTAAACCATTCTACAGACTTGGGTACTTGTTACATTGAAAATAATACGTTTTTTTTTAAAGAGACACAAGTAAACAAAGTCATCTTGGAAAAAAAAACTGACTTAAGCACTTCTTGTACAAAGCCCCAGGTATAGTCTCATCAGGGAAAACTCACTTCATAAGAGCTGTAGCAAAACTTAGAACAGGATTTGTTAGAACATTTTCAGGATCAACAAGACCTTTCATTAAATTTTTTTTATGATCCAAACGCTTGTGAAATTCAAAAAAAAATTTTAATTAAGCAACATTGTATCGATCGATGCATTTAAGATGGAAATAACACTTATATTCATACTCTTTTCGAAAATCAAGTCATAAAAGTTATATTCTCTACCTTTCAGTTAAATTTAAGTCTAAAATATGAATGAGTTCTGTGGTTAATGCAAAACTAGTATATTTAAAATGTTTTAAAAGATTTTATTTTATAAAAATAAACTTTATATATAACTTTATAGATAACTTATAATTATTTTTAATTACTTTATAATGTAACAAATGTAATTACTATATAATTTCTTTATAAATTATTTACTTTATAATTACTTTATATATAAATTTATAAATATAAAATGTATTCAAAAATGTACAGTTGTTTAAATTACAGTTAATTAAAGTTCAATTATTATCCTACAAAAGTAATTTTAATTATAAAAGTTTGGATTAATTGCAATCTAAAATATGTATTACAATTTTAAAGCTTGTAACTAAATTACGCTGATAAACCCGTATCTCATAATCACAAAGAAAGGCAGGTATGAAATATGCTTAAATATAAAAATTCATGTTTTGTTCAGGTTTTTCTAATGGAATAACATTGATTAAAAATATATGGAGGATAAAAATACGACAGAAAGTTATTCAAAACATTTTTTTTTGTTTGTTTTGACAAGATTAAAATGAGAGAATACAGAGGCAATTATTAATTTTTTAGAAAGCAAATTATTAATTAATTTTTGTTAAAATTGTTTATTAATTTTTTACGAATCTTGTAACTCTGTTGCTTAAGCAACAGAGTTACAAGATTCGTAAGTCAAGTAATTATGATGTAATATTTTTTTTTATATAAGTCAACTGAGATTAAATTAAGAATTCTTCATTTCGACAATCAAATTGTTTATATATATGTGTGCATATATATATATATATATATATATATATATATATATATACAGTCGAACCTCCATATATCGAAGTAGCAAATTACCAGAAAAAAATTCGATATATAGAAATTTCGATATATAGAATTGATTTCAGTTTTATCACAATTCTCCTAAAATATTAAAATTAAAGCTAATTTTCGTATACGAACCTCCATTTCTGATTTATATGCGAATCACATTAGATGAAAGTTAATAACTAAAAAAATGAATTAATATCATTTATTGAATACCACATACCTTTTAAAAAAACAATAATACAGACAGTGGTTACAATGGTCACAGTTACATTCTTTTAAAAATAACTACGAATATGTTGCTGAACAGCCAGTTTTGTGGAAAGTCCATCAAAGAAATGTTCGCATTTACTCAGTCCACTAAAAACTTCATCAGGGACATTTTCTGCGAACTTTAGTCCACGACGTATTGTTTCAAACGCCAGAAATTGGGAGATTTTATTCTAAAGTGAAAAAAAATCTCCCCATATGCCTTGGAAAAAAATTTTGATATATAGAAATTTTTTCGATATATAGAAACAGTTTTTCTATGTAATGAACATGGGGATTTGCTAAGAGTTCGATATATAGAAAATTTCGATATGAGGAAGTTCGATATAAGGAGGTTCGACTGTATATATATATATATATAACCAATGGCGAAACTGTCGGTGGGGACGAAGGCCGTTGGTGCCCATCTCCGCTTTCTTGACCGTGGACTTGGGGTGCCATAGAGCATATGTCTCGGTCAGGTTTTCAACCTGACGCTGGACCTCCAGAGTTAGTTCCCAAGCTTCCTTGGTCCTCATTTTATAGAACAACTCAAAGGATGTAAGGCTGAGCCGCCTTTGCCAAGTCGAAGGATCGAACCAAGGATCTGTGGTGTGGCAGTTTGAAGCTTTTAACCAATACACTTATCAAGAACAACATCAAGTGTTTTTTCTATAAATTTTTCTTCCTGTAATTTTTATGTGATATTTATTAACCTTTTTTACTATACGCTTTTGTACTCCCAATGAATTTTTTGTACTCTAAATTAGGAAACCATGCGTCATTTTGACAGTCATGAATCATATTTTCAAAACATGGTTTCTACCGTTTATGCTATTTCTCAGTAAATTCTATAGGGGAAAAATGTATCCCTATTCTAATAAATTAAATTTCTTAAACATTTTTTTAATGTGGCTGTTTACCCATAATTCAGTTTTTACCATAAATTCTGTAGCTGCTTCGGTCTAATTTGTGTGGAGCTCTTAAATTTGCGCTCATGGCTTTGCCAACAGCGAAATCGAAATCTTCAAACATGGAATGGCGATTTTATGGAAATTTATGCAGTCGAAGGGAATAATAAAATTCAAATTCAAAGTATCAATGCGGGCTCCACAGTCCAACTACGCAATATTTTACCGGTACATATTCTTTCCATGTATCTATTTATTTTTCTACCGTGTTGAATATCTCTCCAGTATGAATACTATAACATATAGTGATTAAATGACTAATGACACCATCATTTGGGTACAACTATAAATCTATCCACCATAATAGGGATCCGAACCTAGTTTCCTGATCTTGAGACGGGTATAAGACAAACCGATTTATCCAAGTAGAGTGTCAGATTATCTTTTTACCAATTACATTTCTCAAATAAGTGTAATTATATTGCTATTAACGTTCTTTAACTATTTTTAACACTTTTAGACATAGGATTACTTTCCTCCATAGAGGTTTTCCGGAAAGCAAAATTTCAGATGCTAAAACCGTCCGTCCGTCCTCGCGAGTTTCAAATATGGCAGCTCCAAACCAAGTGTGTATATATATATATATATACTTATATATATATATATATATATATATATATATATATATATATATATATATATATATATATATATATATATATATATATACATATATATATATATATATATATATATATATATATATATATATATATATATATATATATATATATATATATATATATATATATATATATATATATATATATATATATATATATATGAAAGATATAAAATTTAAGTTGATCCCCTGTAAATTTTCTTCCCTTCCGATGCTTAAGATGGCATTACCATATTCTGTTTTCAAGAACCCAGGAATATTTTTCATAGCGTCAGCAATCCCTGGGCAAGCCACACTTTTCTATGCCCAAATAAGGCAATCGTCCTGCACAACTGATGCAGCTTGCAAGAAACATCTTTGGTCAGTAAATTCTTCAACCGCAGATACCTCTATACTCAAACCCCGGGAATCACTCGGGTGTTGGCTTTCCATTAGATAAGATGGCTGTTTAGCCACTCGGAAATAAATTCCTTTTTCTAATATTTCTGTAATTTGATCTTATTTCATTACATATATATATATATATATATATATATATACATACACACACAAGGTGCGCCCATAATGTAAACGGAGAAATTAAAAGATCAAACAATAAAATAAAAAAGGTGAAAGAATATTCACCTGGCTAGAAAGAGGGACATCTCAACTCTTGTTAACGCCAGTTTAATCTGGTTATTTAGTCATTTTCATATCAAAACGCCATAGTAATTTTAATTTACTGAGAAGGCATTGTACAAAAAAATTTGCTTCGGAATGGAGCAACGTTGTAACATTAAATTTAGTTACAAATTAGGTAAATATGCTACCGAAACTTTAGAGAGGCTTCGAACAGTATATCGTGATGCATCGTTATCAAAAACACAAGCGTATGTGTGGTACAACTACTTTAAATGTGGGCGGGAAAGCATTGAAGATGAAACAAAGACATGATACCCTTAAATTTCAAAGGATGAGGAAAATGTGGAGAAAATTCGTTCTTAAAATTAAAGACTTAGGTGATGCTGATAGCATTTTTTGGTTACAAAGACCTTATTCACCACGAATTTCTTCCTGAAAATCAAACAATTAATCAGTGTTTTTTCAAGGAGGTGCTTTTTCGATTAAGAAACGGCATAAGGCGAGTTAGGAAGGAACTGTTCGATTCTGAACAATGTTTTCTTTTACAAGATAATCATAAGCCCCGTAGAGCAATTTCTGTACAACAATATCTTGCTAGGCATTTAATTACAGTGGTAAATCATCCACCATATTATCCGGACTTAAAGCCCGCTGATTTTTTTCCTTTTTCCGAAGCTGAAGATGACCATGAAACGACAGAGAGAGATTTGAAAGCGTCTCGGACATTAAATTGAATGTTACGCGAATTTTGCGAACGGTTAGTTCCAACGCCTATAAACAGTGCTTCGATGACTTGGAGAAACGTTGGAAAAATTGTATAGACTCCTTTGGTGATTATTTTGAAGGAGTTAAATTTATTTGAAGGTGAGTAATATTTTTCTTATATATATAAAAAATTGTCCGGTTACTTTATGGGCGCACCTTGTATATGTATGTTTTTGATTTTAACCTGGTTTTTTATACCTTACAAAAGAGGTTGTTTAATCTATATTACACAATTTTAATTCTTTTTTGCTACTTTTATATTCTATTTCACAGTGGCTGAGTGTGTGCAACTATTCTATAAGGATTTATATTTATGCTGGTAGTATGCTTTACCTATAGTATTTTAATTTAATTAGTAAATTCAAACTCCCATTTATCTTAAAAAAAAACCCTGTTTTCATCGTGATTTACCATAGTTTTTTTCTCAATGAAAAGCTTAATTTGGTTACTGAAGCCACAAATTGCCCTATGGAACGGAAAATTATGCACCGGAAAAAAAAAAAAATATTCCCCTTCTGTATACTGACATAATGGAAATGGCATTTGCAGCGTTGTAAATTTTTATGTTTCATTCTTTAATTCTTTTGATATGTAAAAACCGATGCTGCTGAGTCCGAACGACTGAATAAATAATTTAATAATTGCTAGAATTAATAATTACCTTTTTTTTGCAGTTTTTTGTCTTCATTGAAGAGAAATTTAATAAGTTTGCCCCCCATTAAAACTTTATTTAAAGAAAAAAAGAACGCATTGAAATCTCAAAAGCAGACATTATTAAAGACAAAATAAAATTTAAGAAATAAATATTTTTTCAGTTTAATTCTTCCATGAAATAAAATTATTTCCACGTTAATGATTTCACCTTTTTTTAATAAAGTGGTTTAAAATAACCGAATGTGAAACTGTAATTGTATTAATGGCTTTTATTATGCCATCTGAAAAAGCTATTTATTTGCTTTATAAAGTTAAATCGCTTTGAAGCAACCAATGTATTCAAATTATTTACGAACCTTTCATAAATCCTCATTAGTGTACTTAAATATGAATAAGGATTTAATTAAAAATTCTAATATTTCAAAATCGATGTTTTGTAAAAAAAATATTGGCAATTAGTGCGAGACCTTCGAATGCTAAAGGTCCTATAACACACAGAATCCGTCAGCGTTACAGATTAATTGGGCGCTGATTGGTTAAGTGAGTCAATGATTGGTGTATGATTGGTTCAATATTTTTACGCTGACGGTGACAGATTCTATGTGAACAGGCCCTAAGACTAGTTTGTATTCTAATTATTTACTGTCGTTTCATAAAAGGATATTATTAGTGTTCTTAAATGTGAATAATAACTTAATTAAAAATTCTAACATTCTAATATTTGATGTTTTCTAAAAAAAATATTGATAATTAGTTTGACACCCTTAAATGCGCAAGACTATTTTGTATTTTAATTATTTACCCCCCTTTCATAAATGGATATTATTAGTGTTCGTAAATGGGAATAAAAAATTAATTAAAAATTCTAACATTCTAATATTGGATGTTTCCTAAAAAATATTGACAACTACTTTGACACCTTCAAATGTGTAAGACTATTTTGTATTTAAATTATTTACCCTCCTTTCATAAATGGATATCATTAGTGTTCTTAAATGTGAATAAAAACTTAATTAAAAATTCTAATATTCTAATATTTGATTCTTTCTAAAAATATATTGTCAATTAGTGTGAGACCTTTAACTACGCAAGATTATTTTGTATTTTTTATTATTTACCGTCTTTTCGTAAAGGGATATTATTAGTGTACTTAAATGTGAATAAAAATCTAATTAAACATTCTAATATTTTAAAATCGATGTTTTCTAAAATATTGACAATTAGTGCCAGACCTTTAAATCCAGAAATTTTTTTTGTATTTTAATTATATGCCCACATTTCGTAAAGGGATATTGTTAGTATTCTTAAATGTGATTAAAAATGTAATAAAAAATTCTAATATTCTAATATTTGATTCTTTCTAAAATGATATTGACAATTAGCGTGAGCCCTTTAAATGCGTAAGACTAGTTTGTATTTAATTATATACCCCCATTTCTTAAAGGGATATTATTTTTAGTGTATTTAAATGTGAATAAAAATCTAATTAAACATTCTAATATTTTAAAACCAATGTTTTTTAAAATATTATTGACAATTAGTGTCAGACCTTTAAATCCCGAAGATTTTTTGTATTTTAATTATTTTCTTTCATGTCGTAAAGGGATATTGTTAGTGTATTTAAAAAATGCATAAAAATTTAATTAAACGATCTAATATTTTAAAATCTATTTTCTTTCTAAAAAAATAAATTTGTGTGAGATCTTTGAATGCCTAAATGTTTTTTTATTTATTTTTTAATTTTTTATAAATACATACCCCAAAAATTTAACACTATTCATTAAGAGCATAGAATAACATTAAAAAAAAAGAAATTATACTAAAACAAGTTCCATTAAAAATAAGAAAGGTATTGAAAAGTTTCAGAAAATTTTAAAGCTTTTTACATTTTTTGCATTTTTTTTAGTTTGCATTAATTTTTAAACACTGTTCCTAAAATATTGATATTTATGGGGCGTAATAATAAACAAAATCGAGGAATTGCTCCCCTAGGAATTGAAAAGGTAAACTACAGATAGCTGGAATGAAACAAATATTTGAAACTATTTCTCACATAATATAATTCAACAACTGAAAAGAGGTGCAATTTATGGAAGATGACAATTCCCTATTAATAAAAAATATTAATGACTTATATAAGGTCATGATATAATCACAAAACGCAATTAAATTAATGTTGTCTGATATGCTTATTTTGTAGCTTGATATTGTATCGATCTACGCGTATAAAAGATATACGTGGGATGTATATTTCTGAAACAAGAAGTTTTTAGTTACAAATAAGACAGAAAGCATTCTTCGGATAAATGGTACTGTTGTTCAATTAAAAGTTCAAATTACTCGCCCAAACGTTTCATTTCATTTCTTTCTGAAAAAAACACAACTATATTTTACTTTTCTATCGGCGAGTATATTCTGGATCGAAATAAATCATTTTGTCAAAGAGAACAGGATCAAATATAAATATTCATATCACTGACGAGAGGATAAAATGATGTTAAATAATGCATAAGATATCTTTCTTTTATAAAACATTTCTTTCCTCGATACTGCAGCATAGATCACAATATTCAAGAAAAGTCAGATTCAAAAACTTTTGATTGTTGTTGAGATGTTGACTCTTAATCTTTGACATTTAAGATAAACCGTTGGAGACGTTAAATGTCAAAAATCGAATTTTCCCGTTTAGATATTATTTTTTACGTTGGATTCACTCATCTGTATTTTATAATGATCTATTACTCGTGAAAAACTCGGAAAAAATTAAGTTGCTGTAGTAAAGTACGCTATTAAGAGAAAACATTAAGGAAAAATGATAAGAATTTGACTTTAGATCTTCACACAATAACCTTACAGAAGCAAGGAGTGTCCTTCAAAGGGACAAGGAAACCTTCAACATCGTTTTTTTTTAAATTTTCAACAGTTTACTCAATATACAAAATGAGAATAATTAATAACATTTTTTACTAGATTAATGACACGTAGAATTCACAAATAAGTATTTTCTGGAAGAATGGAACCTAATTTTCAATAATCTCTTCAAAAAATGCTGCATTTTTTAAAATGCTACATTTATTTTTTTCTGATTTCTTCCAAATTTCTCAGGGTTGTTAATTGAAGTGTTTTTCATAAAACTGTGCATCTCTCTTTAAAAGCACAAAATTATTTTAAAATTGTAGACTATGAAATAAAGTAAAAATATAAAAAAACAAACAGGCAGATTAAAAAATATATATTTTATGGCTTTGGATGCATACAAAATGAATTCAATGCACAATTATGTTTATTTAATATATGGTAAACGTATATTAAATATTTAAGTCTTTTAAAAAATATGGAATGACCAGCGAACATTTTGAAAAATGATAGCCTTTTTGAAATACATCTATTATTCTGCAAAAGATACTTATATTGAATTCTAAGGGTCTTCCATGCAGTAAAAAATAATATTAATTGAGGCGTTGACGTTAAAAAGAGGGTAAGTGCCAAAATTTCCGAAAAGTATTTTTTCACTGATATAAAGTTTTGTTCCAAGTCTAATGGCGTTGAAAAGGAGGTAAGTGCCTAGATCAGAACTAAAATAAACTAGCTAGGCACTTACCTTCTTTTCAATGCCATTAGCCTTGGAACAAATCCTTGCATTGGTGCCATTGTCCCCTGAAAGTGTCTATGGAGTAATGTAATGAGGTAAAGACTATAATGGAAGAATCAACAATGCATGTCATGTCATATTATACATCAAGCTAGAGAAATCACTGAAGCCCGATAGCGTAGTGGTTATAAGCGTCAATTTGCAATCCCATAGATTCGGGGTTCGACCCTGTGACTGGGCAAGGTTGACTCAGCCTTTTATCCCTTGAGTGGGTCGATAAAATGAGGACCAAGCATGGTTGGGAACTGAACTCTGAGGGTCCCACGTCAGGTTGACCAACTGACTTAGACATATGCTGTATGGTATCCCAAACCCCAAGGTCAAGAAAGCGGAGATGGGTACCGCCGGCCCTGGTCCACATCGGACTGGTACGCCATGAGTTTAGTTTAGAGAAATCACTAGTGTTAACTATGTATTCCTTTGGAATAAAATAAAAAATAATCCCAAGTGGTATTCTCACATTTCTCTCTTTTTTTAAAAATGAATATAGGAAGAAACTTCATATTTCTTTGTTTTTTGAAAAGAGTTGTAAACGCCACTCTTCCTTAAACGAACAAAAATGTTTAAATTGAACTTAGAAAACAGGGTAATAAAGTATATGGATGTTTTATGAATTAGATATTTTTAGTTACATCGTAGTAAGATAGAGCACGAAACACAGACCATGTGATAGTTTCTCATAAAATGATAGTAAATTTGTACGAACGTAGACTTTTTTTTATGGAAATGTTCCTGCTGTATCAGGAAACTGTACAGCACATTATAATAAAAACTAAAAAAAATAAATAAGATATACAATTTACACAAGTGTAATGAAAAGAAATTATTTAACTACATTATACATGAATAGCCTAATTCTTTTGCAATCTTTTGTAAATCATAATTCTCGAACTGGTTGTGGGGTATGAATGGAAGTGCCTTGGTCCACTTGGACTTTATCTTCAGTAAGCAAGTTAATTGTCATCAAGGTATGTGTGCTCAGTAATTAAAATTTTAAGTTAAGGAAGAGTTAAGTTAAGAATCAGAACAAATAAGGAGATTACTCCTTAAAGGAGGAGGAACATTTAAGTATTTAAGAAAAAAAATTAAATTAATGGTTCGATTAAAATTAAATTAATTAATAAAAAGTAATTAAATAAATAATGCCTAGGGAAACGAAAATAAAGAAGGCCCTCTTCAGGGTCTTACAACTACGTATTGAGAGGATTGCGAAGCTTCGAAAATGAGGCTAATGTAGCAGGAGGGAAAAATTTGCAAAATAACGGGAAGCACAGACGGGGGTCGAACACCTGACCTGCGTGTCCCGAAACGCGAGCGATAGCAGTGTGCTACGAGAGCACGTAAAAAAAAGCAAGCTAGAGAGAGTATCGCGGTGGGAATCATAATTCTCGCTTTTTAATTCACTCAAAAGCTAGTTTCTTTTATGGATATTTTGTGTAAAGAGAAGATATGAAAGAAAAAATCGGCGCTATTATGCACTAGGCTAGGGAAATCACTAACCTGATGTATAAGTTGTTCATATGGTAGAGTGCAGTCCTGAAGGCTTCCCTCAGATGCATTTCAGTTGCTTGTCAGATGAAACAATCATGTCTTTTAGGGAAATACAAAAAGAAAAAAGATGCAATAACAATTTTTTAGTCCCTGTCAAGTAATATTAAGATGAAACGAGCTTTCAGAAAAAACGGAAAGAAACATCGAACAGTATTAGGGAGATAAATGATTGATTTTGCAGAGTTGAAAAAAGTGATGTTTTTAAGAGATTTTCGATGTTTTCGATCGATATTTTCAAAAGTTGTTTAAAGGGTGTTTGGAATTTTTGAATCTAAAACATATATTGGTGTCTCATGTTCCTTCAATTGTTGTTACGCTTTTAATTTTTATCCCTTTGAAAATCATTTTTAGGTGCTTGTTAGGGTGCTAATTATTTGAGTTTTACTTCTTAATTAATTATTTATTATTTATTAATGAAAAATTAATTTATCAATAGTCAATTTGTTACCTCTAAAAAATCTATTCGTAAGTTAAAAGAAATGGAAAATTTATGTGTTACATTGGTATAAAATCTATCTAATGATGAGTTGATATAATTT
Source organism: Dolomedes plantarius (assembly GCA_907164885.2). Lineage (NCBI taxonomy): Eukaryota > Metazoa > Arthropoda > Arachnida > Araneae > Dolomedidae > Dolomedes > Dolomedes plantarius. The sequence continues at coordinate 237,165,754 of OU015490.1, forward strand.
TCATATTAAAGAAGCACCGACAGAAAAAGCTTAGATGAAAGGTAGATATAATTAAACTATTAGAAACCTTTAAGAGAAATCTTGCAAACATTTAATTTGACATATGATAAAAAATTAAATACGGTGGAAGATATTTCAAACTGCATATCTGAACACGAGGAAACCTTTCGATGTTTATAGAAGTTTTGTTGCCTTTCGTGGGTTGTTGTGTTGTGGCTTATGCCCCTTGTCCGGCAGTATATTAGATCACCACAAGGGTCAGAGTCCGACTTGGCTAAAGGGCCGGTCCCGTAATTTTTGGATCCGGTCAAGTGACGAGACCGGTACACTTGACCCCGCACCTCCAGAGGTAAATTTGAGAACTTGCAGAATATTGCAGCCACGACATATTCTTCGTGCACCAGACATCATTAATGTACACGGCGGTAGATTTGTCAGTGATCGGCATCGAACCAGAAATGATCGGATCACTGACTTACAGCCATTGCCAACTGGGTCACTGTTGCCTTTCGTTATATTAATCACAAATCAAAATAATTTCTTTTCATTTTTACTAAAAAAGTATCTTTCATTTATTCTGTTAATACCGCCATACTTTAGTTTAAGGTGAGACAAACACAAAAGAGCAAAAATAATAGCAGGCAATTAATAGTTAATTATAATAAGTTAACATGTTTATTTATAGTTATAAATGTAAGATCATTTATGAACTAGATCCCATCAATCATATGAGTCTTAGATTATTGTATACCTTTCCAATTTTATATGATTGTAACGAGGAATTCGTTACAGGTTCCTTTATTTTAATTTAATTTAATTTAATTTGTGTAGTTCTCTTAAACTTTAAATTATAACTTTAATTTTAATCTTAAATCTGCTAGTTATGTTTCCTTTCCTTATCTGATAGTAATTTATTTTTTTCCCAGGCTCTTAGTCATGGGAGGTCTCTGTAACCTTTAAGTCCGTTCGGTCGGTAATTGAGAATAGCCTATCTTCTAACATCTGGCAGTGCAATTTGCCGTCTTATATTCTTTAAGTTTTTGTCAGCTAGATCCCCTAATTGCTACCCTCGTGTCCACGAAATAAGATGTCTTTTCTTCCCTGTTTCCGTGTTTTTGTTAACAGCATTGATGGGTCTTTTTAATGCTAAAGGCTCCAGTTTCCCTTTTCCGCGCCTGCGGCGAACGTAATTTATTACGAGTATCTTGCATGGGAAACAGTTTTTCTCTGAACAGGCGTTTGGGCTTCGCGCTGCTTGACCAGCTCCTCTGATTGGTTAAGCTCAGCCAGTCTCGGCCAATGAAACTCCTTAAAAGGGTTCTTCTGGCATTTTCTTCTGGCAAGAGGAATGTGGTACTTAAGGTATCCAGTTTTGGCGATGCTTCGCGTATTTTATTTTATGGACACAAGGTGTTGGCAATGTGTTGAGGCGCTGTTAAGGTTGTCTTTCTCCTCTCCCTTCTGCACGCCTTGGCGAGATTGGTTGTACGGCAACCTTTCTCTCCTTGCGTTGTCCAGGGCTGAAAAAAAAAAGAGATGCGATGCAGAGATTTAGAATTGCTTGGTAGATAAAAACTTGCTCTAAGAGACCCTGAGCCGGGCTTTCGGTCCTTTTTGGTTTGGCCGTGGCTTGGTGAGGGGGATGTATTTTTTATTGTCGAATAGTGAGTACGAGTGTATTCTATTGATCTGATATTTGTGTATATACTTTAAAAAGGAAATTCCTTCAATACTATTATTTTTTTTTGATGATCTTCTAATAAGTGGTCGTGTAGACCTGAAGCTCTTTTCTAGTATGTAGTATTACGTTTATTTGTTCCTGTTATAATTCAGTAGTCAAGATATACATTGCATCTTTTTATCAAGAAGAATAAAAACTTATTTTTTCTACCAACAAGTCGTTTTTGAAGAAGTTTTCTTCCTCAGTATTTATTTTTTTATAAAGAGTAGTTGTGAGCAGCTTCCAAACCTGTGATAATTCAATCCTGCGGCACAATGATCTTCAACGTTTGTTTCCCCAGCAAATCTTGTACTTCCACTATGCAAAATCTTCCGGTTGAACTTGCGTCTTAAATGCTCCGGCCTGCCTTGACGAACTGTCATTTCTACATCTTAAACGATAGACAAATCTTCATTCTTTTATAGAACTTTCGTGCTGTGAACATTTCTGGTGTACTTCATCTTTCACTCAACAGAACAAAGGTCCTTCGAGGTAAAAACATTTGACTCTACCAAAATAGTGACCATACACAATAGTGACCGTATACAATTAGTGATTGTACCAAAAAAAAAGTACAACTGTACAGAAATTCACTTCAATAGTACAGAAATGGTACCGTCGTCAAAAAATTCCATTTGTACAGAAATGGTTCCTCCTCCTTCAATTACATATTACAGAAATGGTGCGCAATGACCAGTGCTGCTCTCAACTTCATCAATTGGTATGCTTCATTTTAATTCATTATTTATCATTTGTTAAATATTCTTCACAATTTTTTTGAAATGTTTAATTGAAATTTTATACGTACAATATTGGTATTATAAATACAATCCAACTGTTGCAGTATATATGAATTTTTAGTGTATATTCAGTATATTTTTCATAATAATCTAGTTTTTGCAAATTTACTTTTACTTGAATGGTAGTATTTATAAAATTGTGATTTATATTTTTTTCTCATTTTGTGTAATACTTTAAAGTGCACTTTTAACTCTTTTCACATTTTGTGATTATAAATTTTTTTTTTCTCTTTATATGAGAAATACTTAAAAGCATGGCTACAAAAATTCATTTCCATGCAGCCTGACACCATTTGAGGGTGATGTAGAGTTATTGGAGTTCTTTTTCGAACAAGTAATCGACATAAAGGAATTTAATAAGTGGTCTGAGCAACAAGCTTTGACTTTTTTAAAATCCAAACTTACAGGCAATGCTCTTAAATTTTTTGTCAGTTCGGCTGATGCTAAAGGTTGTACATCTATTTTACAACTGAAACAGATTTTCGTTGATTTTTTTAAACCTGCAACCACACATTCTTTGCGTGTAGCAGTAGATAATATTAAATTGTTGCCTGATGAAACAATCAGAAATTTAGCACACAGGCTTGATAATCTTGTAAGGAAAGTGCACCCATCTATCACTGAGAAAACTCAGCTAGACTCTATAAAATTTTCACATTTGCTAAATGCTTTGCCTGCCAGCCATAAATTAAAAATTTTGGAGTCTGGTTTGGATAATTTTGATGAGGCGGTTGCTAAAGCTCAACTTTTGCAGGATATCCATATTCAATCTGAGATTTTGGTTCCATCTACCTCTTCTCAGCCTTCATATGATCAATTATTAGCTGAAGTTAATTATTTAAAAACTCAGATAGTTGAAATTAAAAATCCTACCAATAATACTTCTTCTCCTGCCAAAAATGAAAATGCTAGAAATCAGAATTTTAGAGCACACAGACAAAATTTCAGGCCATACTCCAAAAGTTTTAGGCCAAGTCCAGTTAATAGAGTGCAAATCAAATGTAATTACTGTGGCCGCTTGAACCACTTAATGAAGAATTGTTATCAGTTTAAGAGAGTATTAGCTAATAGAGCAAACCATAACCAATATAATCGTGGTAGAGGTCAGGTTAGACCTAATTCTCATAATAATAGCCATGGGAATAATAATATGAACCCTAGAGCAAATGTTTTTGTGCCATCAAATAATCCTAGTAATAATTTAAACTAGAGATGGAGTGTCATAACACTGGGATTATGAACTCCTATAAAAATTCTGCTAATGAGTATTCTCAGTACTTTAATGACAATGTTACTAATATTAACTGCCCGAATGATGATATTTCTGTTTATTCCTTACCTCTGGTGTATGTATATTTAAAAGATAATGTTCTAATTTCACTGTTAGATTCTGGCTCGAGTTTGTCATTGTTTGATTTAAATACATTTAATTCAATGAAATCACAACTTAAATACAGAATAATCTCTAGAGCTGTAACCATTAAAACCCTTAACTCTACTCTACAATATTCTGCTTGTGTTGAATTGCCTATCAAATTCTCCAGGAAGTCATTTAAACACACCTTTTTCTTAACAGATCTGTCAACATCTAAATTCAATATCTTAATTGGGTATGACTTTCTCAACAAATACAATGTAATACTAGATCATAAACTAAATGCAATTAAAATTAACTCTGAAACCATACCTTTTATTCAAAATTCCTTTGATAATTCTGTTCATTTCAATTCAACCATCACTGACTCACCTAATCTTAATACTAAGAGTAATCATAATATTGAACCTAATAATAATAATCTGAGAGATAATTCTACTAATTTTTGTGATACTGCACCAGAGAACTGTTCTTCCAACTTCAATGACAAAATAAGTATGCATAATGATTTTGCTGATAATGTTGATATCTCTTCTACTGCACAATGTTTTAATTTATATGCTGATAATGTACTTGTGAATGATAATTTATGTGTGAAAAATGATAAAGGTAATGAAGTTGCATCTAATGTAGTTATGGTATGTGAAAAAGTTATATTAGAATGTGACGATAGTCAATATGTTAAGGTGAAAACCCTTACTAATTTCAATGAAGCTCTTTTTCTACCAAATTCTAAACAATTTATTTGTCATCCTTCATTACATAAATTTGAAAATACTTGTCAGGAACCTATTTTAAATCACTTTATATATTTATTGAAAATAGGGATGCTAAACAACTTCATTTGAGTAAAAATTCCATTATAGGAAATATGTGTGATTTTGACCTAATTGACAAACCTCCTATAAATTCTAATGTTGAGAATAATACTCCTTCTGACTTTGATTTTTCTTGTAATTCTTTGGAACATGTTGTCAACTTTATTTCTACTACTCCTGAGATTCTGAGTAAGCGAAAAGAAATGCTTTCTTCATCTGACTTCAAATTAGACCATTTGTCGTGTGACCACAAACAACAGTTATTAAATATTTTGTTAACTAATTATGCTGCCTTTTCTAAGGATTTGTCAACCTTAGGGCACACTGATAGAGTTAAACCTCACATTTCCTTAACTCAAAATTTTCCTATTAGGACTCTTCCTTTCCCTATTCCTCAAACCTTACAGCAAACTGCTTTGGACCAACTAAACGAAATGCAGAGTGCAGGTATTATTGAACGAGGTAATTGTGAATGGGCATGTCCAATGCTCATGGTTAAGAAAAAATCTCTTGATTCTTCTGCCCCACCCACCTTTAGGCTTGCATTAGATCTTCGTTTGTTAAATTCAGTCATAAAATCTTCCTCCTATCCCCTCCCTAAAATTTCAACCATAATCTCTAATTTGTCAAAATTTAAATACTTCTCCACCCTTGATTTCGGAAACGCCTATTGGCAAATAGATCTTCCTAAAGATCTCCAAAAAATTGTAGCATTCACTACTCCGTTTGCGTCATATTTTTCTAAACGTATTCCTTTTGGTCTTAAACAGCGGCAAGTACCTTTCAAAATTTAATAGATAATGTTTTAGAACAAGTAAACCTGCCAGGTCTCTTTGCATATCAAGACGATTTAGTTATTGGTGCTAATTCATTTGAGGAATCTCTGTCCAAAATTGCTAAATTGCTTGAAGTAATTTCAAAATTTAATCTGACTTTATCTCCGCACAAGTGCTCATTTCATAAGACAACGATTGATTTTCTTGGTTTCCATATTAAAGATAATGCTATATTTCCTATTGATAATAACATCACTAAAATAACTGCTTTTCCTGTGCCTACGTCTAAACGACAAGTAAAACGCTTTTTAGGAGTTTGTGGTTTCTATCGTTCACTTATTCCAAATTTTGCTGCGCTTACTCAACCGTTAATTGACGTCACTTCACCTAAGGTTAAATTCATTTGGTCTCCTTATCTGCAAGAATGTTTCAATAACCTTCAGTCCATTTTCTTTTCCAAACCCTTTGTCAAACTACCCATGTGGGATCAGAATTTTTATTTGAACACTGATGCATCAAATTTGGCAATTTCTGGTATTTTGATGCAGAAGTTTGATGATAAGTTATTACCTATTTCATATTTTAGTAAATCTCTTACAAAAGGTCAGAAAAATTATTCCACTCTCAAGAAAGAATTATTTGCACTTTATATGTCCATCATTGCATTTAAGTATTACTTATACAACAGAACTTTTACAGTGTTAACTGATAGCAAACCTCTCATCAACTATAAGCATACTTCTTCTCCTACTGATATTGTTACTAGATGGTTACTCGAAATGAGTGAATATTCCATCATTTATGAACATATCCCTGGTAAACTTAATGTTTTGGCAGACTATTTTTCTCGCCTCACTTGTGACCCTCCTTCTCAAAATTTAGCCACTAATCCTGAAATTATTAATAGTGAGGATGTTCTTCCTATAACTACTGTTAATGCTTTAACTACTGACCCTATTCAAAATCATCCAGCAATTCCCATCACTAATGACCCTCCTATGGATATCTCCATATCCACGTTTTTGGCAGAACAGAGTCGGGATTCAAAATTGATCAAAATTATTAATTATCTAAATCAACCCAACTCTGCTAAGTCTTCTAAATTCACCGATTATTATATTCATGATGATTCTAAATTATTATGCTGGGATAAAACTAATATCAATACTAATTCTCATATTATTGTTGTTCCTCACTCTTTAAAATTTAAAGTTCTTAAAATTTGTCATGTGTCTCATTTTGGCATAGAAAAGACATATGATTTTGTAAAAGCTCGTTACTTTTGGCAAGGTATGTATGTTGATACAGTGAATTTTGTAAAATCTTGTCACCTTTGTTCTCTTAATAAGCCTCACACCATTGTATCAGCACCTTTTCAGGCTAATCCCATTCCCACTTTACCTAACGAGGCTGTGTCTATGGATATTCTTGGCCCTTTTAAAAATAATGCTTATGTTTTGACCATAATTGATCTTTTCTCGAGGCATTTAGAGCTTTTTCCTCTTGTCAAAATTACAACGGAGGCAGTCACTGAGTGTTTATTAAGTTATGTTTGTAAATTTGGTAGACCTTCTTTAATCTTAACAGATCTTGGTACTCAATTTACATCTGAAATTTTCTCTTCCTTTACTAAAACTATTGGGATTAAATTAAACCATACCACTGTGGGTAACCCTAAGGCGAATGCTATTTGTGAAAGAACTAATCTTTCTGCAAAATCTACAATTAATTGTCTTCTACAGCAAGGTGTTCCTTTTAAACATGCTGTACTTCTTCATCAACATTTGTACAATGGTTCACACCATTCTTCGACTAATTATTCTCCGTTTTTGTTGCATTTTGGTCGAGAAGTTGCACTGATCTTTGATAATTTCTGTTACAAAAAATCTGTCGAACAGCTCGACAAACCTCAATATTTAAACAATTTGTTCAAAAATATGCTTCAGGTACAACAAACGGTTTATCAAAATTTAACTGATAAACGTGTAATTCAAAATAACAAACAACTTCAACATGCTAAGTTACGTGTACTTTCTCCAGGAAATATTGTGTATGTGAAATCTAAAGACAGGTTCAATAAGAAATTCACTGGTCCATATGAAGTTATTAAACGCCACTCTGTAGTTACTTATTCGATAAGACTACTCTCAAATCCTTTGGCTCCTCTTACTAAAATTCATATTGATCGTCTCCATTTTGCTCCTGCTAGAAAAGCTCACTTAAATGAATCTTCTTCTGCTCCTTTAATGTTTAAAGTTTCTCCTCCTCAGCAAAATAGGTATTTCTTGAGGTCTACAGTTTTACAGTGATTTTTTTTTGGTTGTGTGTTAGGAGAGCTCCCTAATATCACTTCTTTCTTTCCTTCCAATGCTGGCGTTGTGTAGGATATTTTTTTTTTCCCCACTGTAATTTTGTTTCTTTGAGTATATTCCTTTTTGCCAACATTATTCAAAATTCTAAAATTGTACTGCTCTCTGAATGTTTACAATTGTTTCTTAATAATGTAAGCTTCTATTAACTAGTTCCAACACTTAATGTTGAGTTACTTGATATGGAAAACCTTAATATGGTCAACTAATGTTAAATTAAGTTTAATGCTTCAATTGTTCTAAAGAAAGATTAATTTTCCTTCTGTTCCTTTCATACCTGTCAAATTCTTGCTTCATCAACATATGATTTCAAGGTTATAAGTTGTAACTTAGGTATAATTTTGTTATGAAATACTTCAACAGAGATAATTCTCTAATGTAATCAACTTCATAGTGATATTATCACTTATTAGTGTAATATGTTGCACATTTTGCTTCATCCATTGGTTTACTTTTATCAATGTTATAATTTTTGTTTTGCTTAGATATTTTGTTGATTTGATGTTTGTATTTGGTTGTTATAATGCAACGATGGCTGAAAATATTGGTATAAGGCATTAGCATTAGCATTAGCAAATAACAACTGTATTAGTATAATTTAGCAAATAACATCTGTATTACTATGGTATTGACATATTTTTTTATTACTCTTCACTGAAAAATATTTTTTTTGCCTTGACACAAATTTCTTTTGGTATTACCTGAGAATGTTATCAGTCACTCATTCAATTGGTAAGATTATGCTTGTACATATTACATGGTGTATATTAATGGTATTGAAAAGTCAGTATCTTCTATTTAAGCTTGTTGAAAAAACAAGGTATCAATGTAAACAAATGATAGGAACCAAATGTTTCCATATCAACTCTATGGACATTCATGTATTTTAATATATCCTATCAAGATCTTTCTTTCCTATATTTTGTTGTGTTTAAATATTACAAGCAAACTTTATTGTGTATTTATGTGTAAAATCCCTAATACTTAACTGAACTATATTTTATGTGTTATATTTTTTTTGTTATGTTTTATACCTCACTTTGTCAATTTTTGACAAGTTATCTTATACCGACTATGACTATCCTATACTTCATGTTCACTACTACCTTCCCCTTTTTTTTTTTTTGAGTGCAGTTAGTTCCATAGCCCTAAATTTTTTTGCAATGTAGTGAGATGTACGCTAGTTCTGCAAACCACTTTCATTTTTATTTTTCTATTATTTTTACTTTTCAGTTTTCCCCTAGTGTAATATTACTACTTTGTTGTTTTCTATTTTTTTTGTAAAATTAAATTTCCATGCGCAAGATAGAAGTCACCAACCTTATTGGGACAGTATCATATACTTTCTTTTGGCCAAGGAATTTTATGTGATTCAAGCTCTGTCTTGGTGTAGGATGATCTTTTGATCAAGTTTAATTTTATTTTTAACCCTTCACTTGAAGTTAGGAATTTACTTAAGGCTAGGTGTCCTAGTCATTCTTCCTTTTGCACAGCTTTCCCCCTTGAGTGGAGTCTGTCTTGGTGCATATATTTTGTTAGGTTTCAGGTGTCATAATCCTTCGCGGAAACATTACTGATCCTAATTTACCTAATTTTGACTTTTTTATTGTTTGTACCCAACTGGTCACTTATAAACTTTGACAGTTTGTGGTTACATTCTTATGCATTCACTTTTCATTTTTTAGCTCACACTTAAAGCATGTACATGTGCATAAACAAGATAAGGTTTATGTTTTTTATTATATTATTAGCTATGAGCATTTTGGCCATATAGCATACTTTGTTGAGTGACATATTTTTTTTCCTTCCCCTTGTGGATTTTTTTATATATTACTAATTAAGTAACTGTCAAGATTCGAATTCCCATACCTCTGGTAGGTTAAGTTGCCGCAACAGACTTCTTAGAATCATCGTCTATGTTCGTGGGAATTCTTGTTAGTATTGTTACGACAATTATGTTTGTTTAGTTCACTCTGTGTGTAGCAATTTTGATGCATATTAATAGATATGACATCTTATATATTTTTTTTGAATGCAAATGGATATTACTTCCAATTTTTTAGTATGAATATATGATATTCTACATTGAATATTAATAAAATAACATCCAATATTTTGATTATTAGTGGATATGAGATCCAATCTTCTTCAATTAGATATATTGAACTCATCATTCTTTGGTAAGACCAAATTAACTTACCTTCTTGAAATGATATGAAATTTCAAGTGTTTAATTTATTTTGTTGACTATGATATGCAACTATAAGTTTAATTAGTACAAATGTACATAAAAATTTTAAGGTACTGTGTTACGCCATTTTTTTTTTTTTGTCAAGCATTAATCACTACTATTTTTGTAAAATTCACCATGCTTGTATGAATTACTATCTTTGTATTGATACTACATTATAATATCCTTATATATTACTTTTTCCCTTTGTATTCACTATATGTATTTTATATGAAATTTTGTTTTGAGATCAATGTGTCTCACGTATTATGTATGCTATTGGTTTTTCCACACATTAATATGTGGTGATTTGTAAATTTTTTTTTCATCTCTGGACAGGGGAGAGTTCTGTAACGAGGAATTCGTTACAGGTTCCTTTATTTTAATTTAATTTAATTTAATTTGTGTAGTTCTCTTAAACTTTAAATTATAACTTTAATTTTAATCTTAAATCTGCTAGTTATGTTTCCTTACCTTATCTGATAGTAATTTATTTTTTTCCCAGGCTCTTAGTCATGGGAGGTCTCTGTAACCTTTAAGTCCGTTCGGTCGGTAATTGAGAATAGCCTATCTTCTAACATCTGGCAGTGCAATTTGCCGTCTTATATTCTTTAAGTTTTTGTCAGCTAGATCCCCTAATTGCTACCCTCGTGTCCACGAAATAAGATGTCTTTTCTTCCCTGTTTCCGTGTTTTTGTTAACAGCATTGATGGGTCTTTTTAATGCTAAAGGCTCCAGTTTCCCTTTTCCGCGCCTGCGGCGAACGTAATTTATTACGAGTATCTTGCATGGGAAACAGTTTTTCTCTGAACAGGCGTTTGGGCTTCGCGCTGCTTGACCAGCTCCTCTGATTGGTTAAGCTCAGCCAGTCTCGGCCAATGAAACTCCAAAAAGGGTTCTTCTGGCATTTTCTTCTGGCAAGAGGAATGTGGTACTTAAGGTATCCAGTTTTGGCGATGCTTCGCGTATTTTATTTTATGGACACAAGGTGTTGGCAATGTGTTGAGGCGCTGTTAAGGTTGTCTTTCTCCTCTCCCTTCTGCACGCCTTGGCGAGATTGGTTGTACGGCAACCTTTCTCTCCTTGCGTTGTCCAGGGCTGAAAAAAAAAGAGATGCGATGCAGAGATTTAGAATTGCTTGGTAGATAAAAACTTGCTCTAAGAGACCCTGAGCCGGGCTTTCGGTCCTTTTTGGTTTGGCCGTGGCTTGGTGAGGGGGATGTATTTTTTATTGTCGAATAGTGAGTACGAGTGTATTCTATTGATCTGATATTTGTGTATATACTTTAAAAAGGAAATTCCTTCAATACTATTATTTTTTTTTGATGATCTTCTAATAAGTGGTCGTGTAGACCTGAAGCTCTTTTCTAGTATGTAGTATTACGTTTATTTGTTCCTGTTATAATTCAGTAGTCAAGATATACATTGCATCTTTTTATCAAGAAGAATAAAAACTTATTTTTTCTACCAACAAGTCGTTTTTGAAGAAGTTTTCTTCCTCAGTATTTATTTTTTTATAAAGAGTAGTTGTGAGCAGCTTCCAAACCTGTGATAATTCAATCCTGCGGCACAATGATCTTCAACGTTTGTTTCCCCAGCAAATCTTGTACTTCCACTATGCAAAATCTTCCGGTTGAACTTGCGTCTTAATGCTCCGGCCTGCCTTGACGAACTGTCATTTCTACATCTTAACGATAGACAAATCTTCATTCTTTTATAGAACTTTCGTGCTGTGAACATTTCTGGTGTACTTCATCTTTCACTCAACAGAACAAAGGTCCTTCGAGGTAAAAACATTTGACTCTACCAAAATAGTGACCATACACAATAGTGACCGTATACAATTAGTGATTGTACCAAAAAAAAAAGTACAACTGTACAGAAATTCACTTCAATAGTACAGAAATGGTACCGTCGTCAAAAAATTCCATTTGTACAGAAATGGTTCCTCCTCCTTCAATTTCATATTACAATGATACAATAAGGAATTATATGACAGGAAATTTAAAGTTAAGGCTTATATACTACCATCCCATTTTAAAAATTAACAACGGATTTTTGTTTAATTATTTCAGGACCATAATTTCCGGACAATTATTTACAACCGATTATGTGCCTGTTCACTTGTTTACCCTGTACCAAACAGTTAAATGTCTTTCGATTTTGTAATTAACAGCGTTTATCTTTCACTCAAAAAAAAATATAACTAGATACTAAATACATTCATGATGAGCAATTTTAGATTTTCCAAATATCCCAATGAGAGTTAGGAATTTTTTTTCGAAGTAAAAAAAAAATTAATCAGGTTCAAAAGTTACAACTCAAGCTGTCATATCGTAAGTCAATATAAACCGTTTTAAAGTGGGATTACAGTATCATGTGTTAAACACCTCTGTTAAACATTTATGGAAGGCTTTGTCAATTGAAACAGTGAAATATGGGAATGTTTTGTCGGAGTTTGCTGTAACTGGAGAGATTAAAAAAGATTGAATTGCCTGTTATCCGAATTTTTGAGGACGTTTAGTAAAAATGAGACTTATTTCTACTCTTCCGGTGGCAACTAAATCTCTAGAAGAGATTTTATAAATATTTAAAGAGGAGTAAATTTGTTTTGAAACAATATTTCATTAATAAGCTAACATCTGCTTTAACTTCAAATCTTTTACTTACAATGCCAAAAAGGTTTTACTTGCAGTGCCAGAAGACATTCCTAGTTTCGATGAATGAATCTTTGAGTCGGCGGATTTTCTTTTAGGATCGAAGACTTAACATCTTCATACTTACCTGCGTCCAAACAGTCTTAGTATGAGGTTTCGGGGTCTTTTTTTAATTTATTCTTTGTTAGAGTTTTTCCTTTCAAATTTAATATATTATAAATACCTTTTTTTTAAATGCCATAACCGCGATTTTATCGCTTTATAATTTGTTGATAGGAATATGTCTCCTCGGAAAGCACAATTACGTAACCTTCGAGCGATCTATCAATTTTAGGAGCCATTTTCAAAATAAATATTTTATTTTACATTCCAATCAAAACAAAACAGTTGTAGACGATTATTCTGAAGTTGCCAAATTTTTATTTCAAAATCTAAACGCCCAAAATAAATTACAAAATCGTTTCCATAAAGTGCAAATGACCTTCTGTAATTAATTTGTTAATTAAACATGGGATTCTCTTGATCATTAAGTTATGACATAACGATAATTTCACGCTAGTGGCACCATGTGTTATAAACAATGAAAAATAGCTTGGAAGTACATTTTCAGAAATATAATTTTTATCCAGCAATCCCAGGAACAAAGATGCAGATCATACGTTAAGACAAAAGATTCGCATCAAGAAATACAATAATTTTTAAACTATAATCAACGGATTATAAAAAGGAAATTACAGTACAATTATTTATTCAATTCTCCCAGCTTAATGCTTTGCATATCAATATAATTTTTATATTATTCAAAGAGGAAAATACTTTATACAATCAGTAACTTGGTGCAAATGATTGTAAATAAAGAATACATAAATTAACAATTATAAATGTGTATTTGTTTGAACAATACATATTCGAGGTTTAAAAACACTGATTTTCAAGAATATTTATTATTTGAAACATAATCAGTTTGTAAAATAGTCTAAAATAAAAATCAAATTAATTCACAATTATAAATGTGAATCCGCATATATAAAATATTCATAAAGACAAATACAGTCTATGGTTAAAGAAAGTTCTGGTTAATTATTTATTTATATTGCCTGAAAAATTAAACATCATAGCTACAAAATCTTAAAATCAATACACCAAATTATATATATATACAGAGGCTGTTCGCACATTTTTTAGACGATTTTGGTAAGCGGTAATAAAAAATCGTTTGCTGCAAAAGAAATAATTGCAATTGTACTATGTTTTTAAAAGTCAAAATTATCGTCTGCGGCTTGAAAGTTTTGTTTTTATTCAAAAAGGCGTTTTTAACAAACCAGTGGTTCATTTATGTTCTTTCCGAAGAGAAATATGCATACTCCGTTATCCAAAAACGATGTGAGATTCATGGTTTTGTGATATCTAAAGCGTCGATAGGTAATATCGTCAACAAGAAAGGAAAAAAAAACGTCAAATTGGAGCCTCAAGTGGGACAAAAATTCCAAACAAGTATCCAAGGAAAAAACGGACATCTTCGACTATTGCAAAGGTACGTTGTTTAATGTTAAAAGAAAATCCCCCTAGTCAAAGGACAGTTGCAAAATAATTAAAATGCTCGGTGTCCACTGTAAACAAAATGATAAACGTTGATTTAAATCTTAAGAAAGCGAAAAAACTCAATGTGCATCGTCTTCTTCCAAATCATATCGCTGAACGCAGGACACGTTGCAGAATTCTATATGAGAAACACTTATCCAAAGAGAAATGGAAAACAATTGTCACAATAGATGAATCATGGGTGTATTTAAATGATTGCAACAAAAAAAGAGCCATTTATTATCATAAAAGGGGAGAAAAAAAATTAAGTACATGGTTTAAAGAATGGAAAGAAAGTTTTTCTAAGGGATTCATGATTGTTGCTGGTTTTTCTTATAATGGCAAGTTAAAAATAAAGAGAGTGGGAAAAAATGTCAAGATTAACTCCAAATACTATCAGGAACATATTTTATCGCCAATTTTTCTGAATGAAATACCATCGCTTTACCCACAGTGCCATCAATCTGTGAGACTCCATCAGGACAAAGCTAGCAGTCACACATCAAAATCCACTGTAAATTTCCTAAAAGAAATGGAACAAAAAACTGGTATCAAGGCCATACCCTTCACAGATATCCCTACTAAATCTCCCGATGTATCACCTATGGATTTTTGTGATTTCGGACTTTTAAAATCTGCATTATCCAAACGTCGTCCCAAAACCCTTACAGGACTCTGGAAAGCTGTTCAGGAGGAATGGGATAGAATACCTCTTCTGACATTTCAAAAGGCATTATTATCCTGGAAATTGCGGTGTCGAAAGATAGTTCAGAATAAGGGATGTCAAATAGAACATTTAAAACACAAGAATTTTATGTAATTTAGTTTTGTGAATACAATATACATCGTCTAAAAAATGTGTGAACAGCCTTTGTATATATATATATATATATATATATATATATATATATATATATATATATATATATATATATATATATATACCGGGTGGCCATAATTAAACTGACAGTGCTCACAGTGTTCTGTAGCGCGATCTATTTTCCTTCCGGAATCCTTCGTCCCCCGTCTTGTTTAATCTTCCTACAAAATGTGCCGTGATTCTCGAAAATAGATCGCGCTACAGAACACTGTGAGCACTGTCAGTTTAATTATGGCCACCCGGTATATATATATATATATATATATATATATATATATATATATATATATATATATATATATATATATATATATATATTTATATGTAGCGCAATCTATTTGCGAGAATGACACCAAGTTTTTTAGTCTATAGTGGACACGTATACGAACATTGCCTTTTATATATATATCTAGAAAACAAAAGTAATTTCTATCTGAAGTAATCTAGCTAATGGTTACGTAGAGAAACTGGATTCTTTTATGCTCTGTATACTTTTGCTATCTCCCACCCTGACTGTTAAAATATTGTCAACTATAGGAAATTGGCCTGTTAGCAAATAATCAGAGCAGAATTGACATGCAATATTAGCAGAGAAAAATCAAATGTTAACTAACAGCAATACCGAAATATCTCAATTCAAAGATTTCTCCTTAAGATTGGCAGGTTTTCTTCTGAATCTGAGAGATGATTAACAAATACGCATTTCAAGATAAATAAACAAGCATATTTTATTAATTAATTTTACGAAATAAAATGTACTGAAAGGAAATATAAGTGTTGCATATTTAACAAGATCTGTATATTTAGTATTTTTTACAAGTATTTTTTTTAAGCTATATATATATATATATATATATATATATATATATATATATAATCGTGATGAGTGTTTAGTCAGATTTCAGTAGGGTTAAAATGAGAGTTTATTAAGATGATTGTTACAACGCCCTCCGCTGCTTATATTCTAAGTTATGTTGATGAATGTCTCTAGGTCCAACAGACAAGCGTTAATACTGAAATCACTCTTACTTCGGTATTCAATAACGCCTTAAGTTATCGATGATGACCGGTGTAACAACAATTCATGAGATGTTAGAAAGTAAAATAGTTTGACATTATTGATAGGAAATAACATTTGATCAGAAAATGAAATATAAATTTATGTTTTATGACATATTTTTCCTCCATAAATGATAATAACAGATACAAATGATAGACTTTGGAGAAAATTGGTATTAAAAAAATTATGAATCAATTACGTGCCAAATTTGTACATTTACTCGTAGTTCATAGTAAAATGGAGATTTGTAAATATTACTGAATTAAGATTATAAAATTACATAAACACCTTTGCTCCATAATATTTTTTGTGTAATTTTTACATTTTCTTATTATATATCCAATTACTATTATATATGTCTCTTTTTGAACTATACTCAATTGCAAAAAACTACTTTGATCTGTTGCAATGTGCGAAACTGAGATTTTTTTAGTAAAAGATAAAGAAAAAAAGCACAAATTTGTGAAATGGAATTAGCCATAATCTTTCTTTTATTTTTACGATAAGAAAAAATAAACGCAATTTAGAAATCCGCATAAAAAATAACTTTGATTCCATTAATGCATGCTACTTATGAAGATTGCAATCACGCGTAGCAAACTGAGTGTACTGAGAAATCAAGAGGGACATTTCTCCGACTCCATAACTTCTTTGGATACTTTGAAACATCTTTGGACATTTTTGAAATTTTCTCTTTCTCTATATCTATCCGAAGGGGATGTTTACGAAGTTACATCTAAAAATTGACACAGGAAACATGGGTTTGCAGACATAGATCCTATCTTGTAGAAATGTGGATGTTTGCTTTCGGGCATGTTTTTGAAAGTAAATATTGCGTTGTAGATTGATTTGCTGATCTTATGAAAGGTTTCAAGTCAAAAGTGTGTTAATGCGATCACAAGTGGTTTTAACTGATATAAGATAAGTTCATTTACACCCCCCCCCCATATGATAAATAATTTTCTAATGGAAATAGTTTAACATAAAATAATAGGTTATTAATTGAATAAAGTTATAGCATAAAATGTTGTCCGACTTTATTATTAATGTCATTATTATAATTATAATTATTATTCATCTAGAGAGTTGATTCATTTTAAGTTCAATATATAATATTTATAAAAAGTTTATTATATCATAAATAAACTTTAAAGAACAAGGTGATTCAAAATGAATATACCAATTACAAACGGCTATAACTTTTTAATCGAAAAGAATTTATCGATAAGAATTACGCAGAATGTAAAAGGAAGTTCAAAATTTTGTTTACATACTTTATAAATGAGCGAAAATATTAAACAGCTATATTTAAGATTTGTGGAAAATATTTTGCTACAGGGAGCTCAGAACTAGTATGATGATAAGACTTTGATGAATACCAAGTTACGACAGATGAAAAGGCCGTTCCTGCTAATGATAACAAAATGTTATCGCACCGTATCGACAGAGGCTCTAAGGATATTGGCCGGGTGTTTACCTCTTTATTTAAAAGCGAAAATGGATAAGTTGTGGTATAAGATCTATAACGTTTGTGACAAGATTTGGATGGGGAATTAATCTTTCAATAGCCAAACTTGTGAAGTAAAATCCAGGGATCTCAGGAAAATAAAGGATATAATAAGCTTTAGTTGGTCTTATAGACCAACTAAAGCTTATTATATCCTTTATATTATACCCATTGCGAAGAATACATATTTTACGCATGGTTCCAAGATTAACGGAAAAGTTCTGTCAGCCTTTATTAGGTCTCACGAGAGTCAGAAGATCGACACTAAACGGAGAAGAAACAAAAATAACGCAACATCCTACAGTGCTGAGGTTTCGGCCATTGCTATTGCAATAAACGATGCTAGGGAAAAGGGTCTAAGTGAAATTGACATCTTTAGCGATTCGAGGAGTGCTTTGCAGGCACTTGGGTCCTTAGAATATAAGGGTGAGATTATTGAGGAATTGAAACACCAGATCAAAAATAATGGTGTGGTCGTGAATACCAAGAAATACCAAGTATGAATACCAAGTACCACTGGATAAAAGCACATATCGGGATCAGACAGAATGTGGAAGTTGACACTGCGGCTAAAGAAGCCACGGAACTGGACATAATTGAAGGTATCTACAAAATGACCAGGCAACAAGTGAAGGCAAAGATTAAGGTATATGGAATTAAAGTCTGGCAAGGAAGGTGGGCCGATAGTGGGCCGGTTGGGAAAGTCGGTTTATAAAATCTACCCTCAGGTTTTCTTAGAAAGATTGATATCGAATTTCTATATTAATCAAGCTATCCCTCAACATGGAAGCGTGGGCTCATATCTAAGAAGATTTTTTGGGAAGAGTGACATCTGTGCGTGCGGACAGGTCCAGACAAAAGAGCATGGTTTATTTGTGTAACATGAAGAGATTTGCGTTCGAGTTTACCGACGGAAATTACTGAATGGTCACCACATAAATTCTATAATGACTACTATTGTAGAAAATTCATTTTGGCCGTGATAAAAGACCTTATGGACTTTCAATACCCCTTTTTGGGTCATTAACAATTTTGTTGTTTGTTTTGGTTTATATAATTGTTTATCATACCATGTATTTATTTTGTATTGTATGGAACGCGTGTACTTATCTTGTATTGTATAGTTATAGTCAAGCTGATTACCATTGCGAAATTTGACGTCTCTCAAAATCATCCGTATACCTTCGGGAAGGACGGATTATTTTTTGGGCTTACATACTTTATAAATGTTCTTTGCGACTCCCCTTGTTCACACGGACAACATCTAAGTGGTAGTCCATTTCAAGCCATACATTCTGAAGAACACGTGGAGTCACCTACGCAAGCGCATTAGAAATGAGCATTTTGAGTTATGGAACTGTTCTCGGCAAAGGAAGCACACACATAAGGTCTTTCACATAACCTCATAGAAAGAAATCGCAGGGTATCAAGCCCGGAGATCTAGGTGGCCAAGAGCAGAACACATCGTCGGCATCTTCAGTTCTACCGAGCCATCGCTTTGGAAGATGTTGGTTTGAAAATGTGTGAACCTCCATATCCCAATGTGGGGGTGATCCATCTTGCTGAAAGATGCAATCCGTGAAATCCGTATCTAGCTGTGGCATACGACAACTACTACAGTGGCTTTAAAACCAACATCTTCCAAAGCGTTGGCTCGGTCGAACTGAAGATGCCGACTATGTGTTCTCCTCTTGGCCACTTAGATCTCCGGACTTGACATCCTGCGATTGCTTTCTATGAGGTTAATAATATTTTATACTGATTACGTTTTTAATAAAAAAGTTTAAAATGATATTTTTACGCATTCTTTGCAGAATTTCATAGAATGAATGAATAGGAAATCACCAAGAAAATGCAACAAATGTAAGCTTTAAAATTTATTTATTGTCCATATATTTATTTTACCCTATTAAACTAGATTATGTGAATATGTTTTATTTCAACTACATCGCATAAAATTTTCAGACAGTTTTAAAATACAAGACACTTTAAAGACACTCTCGAATTGCTCATTATAGGTTAACGATTAGGAGACATAAAATGGAACAGTCAAAGTACAGTAAAACATCTTTTATCCGGCCCTCGTTGAACCGGATCTCCGGATAATCCGAATCAGATTTCTAGTCATTATTTTTATTTAATGTTCACGTTAGATAATAATTTTTAACAATGATAGCAAGAACATAACTACAAGTACGCTAAATATTCAAATTTTAGTTTGATTCAATATACAGTTCCTACATAGATTATACAATAAATTTTGGTAATAAAATGATTTTTGTTGAGTTTTGTTGAATTTGTTGATTTTTGTTGACTTTTGTTACAAATCATAGTTCTTTATCGCACTAAACGGAAAGCCTGCTTTGTTAAGGATTTGTTTTGCTTACTATCCATCTTACACGGATCCGGATTTTCGATTGTCCGGATTGCCTATGATCCCAATTAGTCCGGATAAACGAAGTTTTACTGTATTGAGCATAAAAATTGAATAAAGTTAAATAACAAAACATATTTTACGCCCAAAGAGAGTTATTGTTAAAAATCAAATTCTGAATAATCTTGATGTTAGTTTAAATTAGGAAATCACCATTTGTTGCTGCAGTATATATTACGACACAAACATGATTATAAATATGCTTTGTTTTTGTTTTCAAAGTCACTTAACAAGGGAAATTTATTTGTAAAGATTTCCTTTAAGGGGATGGTGGACCTTTCAAAACGATTTTTGAAATTTTTACCACAGAGATATGAAATTTTGTATATATATTCATTAAAGTATAACAATATTAAACACCTTATAAAATTTTATAAATATTTTTTAAAAAATATTTTATAATTAAAAAATTTAAATTAAATTACCCTTCTTTAAAATGCTCCTTGCGACTCAATTTTAAACTTTTCCCCTTAATTTTGCATTTATATTGCTTATAAATACTTTCTGAACAAAGTTATGTATTTTTTTGTACTTTCGTTGAATAGTTAATTTTTAGAAAATATTTTTATGCTTGTACGCTGAATTTTCGCGAAATTTTTGTACTTTTCTACACTAAAGTTAAACTTTTATAACCTAAATGACCTCGAATCCTAAAATGGATACATAACTTTATTTTGACGTATTACAGGAATCTTTATTGTAAATTTCATAAAATTTCGTCAAAAATTATGACGCGAGGAGCATTTTAAAGACTTGCAAATCTGGAAATTTCTCATTTTGAGAAAAAGTCATTTAAAAGATAATTTTTTATCTACCTTTAATACTTACTACTCTAAAGCCACCAATTTTTCATTTTTCTTTTCACTACACATTTTAAATGCATTTCATTCCAATATTTACATGTTTTTAAAATATTAATACACCCCCCAAAAAAATTCCAATTTTTGCTCGATTTTTGGTAATTTGAAAGTCCACCATCCCCTTAACAAAAATAGAGGAGATTAGAGCCGAACAAAAACGTTCCTATCATACATCTGATGGTTTCGTGATGGGAAAAACCATTTCTGTCGAAAAAATTAAATTTTATTGTGTATTCAATCACACCTTAAAATACTGAAAATACTTAATGTTAATTTGCATTTAATTCAAACATGGTGTTAAGTATTTTGTAGAAAGTTTTCAACTCTACGGAGGATTTAAGATTGAAAACCTTATAAAATTTATTTTTGGCTAATTTGAATATCTTTACTTTCTAAGGAAAATCGATATAGAAATAACTAAAAAGCAAGAATTTATGTTGGTTGGACGGTTGATTAACTAGTTTATTTGGAAGCTTTTATTAGATGGGGGTTTAATAAATTCCGTGAAATAGGAAATGTAGAATCCAAATAAAGAGAAAATATTGGTGGTAAAAACCTGAAAATATTCACTAAATATTGGAAATAAAGATTATTATTTACGAATTAAAACAATTCTCTTTCTTTCTTTCAATAGAAGGAGTCCATCAATAAATCATCATCCATACTGCAAAGAATGGTTGGAAAAATGACATAAAGTTTTTTGCCATTACACAGGAAAAAAAATATAAAAGGTAAAATTTTTGATAAAAGAAACACAGAGTGTGGAAAACAGAGAGTGATGAAGTTACAAAAGCACTTAAGAGTTCTGCTTTTGGCTTTCTCCCGCTATTAGCTTAACTATTTCATTCATACGTTTAAAGCCACTCTCCCCTTCCACAGCACTTATCTGTACACTGATTTTACATTCATACTTTGTAATTGTTCGCGTGTTGCTCAGATGCAAATTTCTGGAAGCAGCGCTGTACATGCCAGCCAAAGTGAGTTCGGCGCCGGTGTTTGATCTATTTAAAGGGCACACGCTGAGTTGGCAAAAGACCAAGACTTTAGTAGCGATACGAGAGAGAGCGAGGCAAGCTTGATGGAAGGTGATAGCGGTGTTTAACTGATAGAGCGTGTATTGGTATTTAGCCGAGGTGGCTGCACGACTTCGAGAATTAGCTCAGAGCCGAGGTGTACGTGTATTGTTAGTAAATGCCTACTCTGCCTGAGGGATTCATTGCGACCTTTAGTTTCTTAGTACCGCGGGTTGCGGTACTGTTGTGTATTATTTTGGAAGCCCCAAGTCTGTATATGTTAGTCTGCCTTTACGTAGAGAATAAAGGAGTTATTCTAGAGTTATCCCTCGTACTTTATAATGTGCCTGGACCGTTAGAGATATATAAAAAGAAAGGAAGAACCACATAACTTGTAATATTATTAATGTTACTAAAATCTTAAAATTCGATAGAGAGTTGATGGATGCGAGTTCTGAAATGCTTTCCTTATAGTTCGCATATTTCTTTCGGAATTTTAATGGTAAACTTGGACACTCACATCGTGAGCACTCTTACAAGCATTATGCATTATCCCTCGAGCATTGCCTCACAAGTATTATGCATTGAACAACATTATGCATTGTCACACGGACAATGCATAATGCGTTTCCTGATTCGTCCTCAGTGCGACTGCGAACCACGTTTGTTGATAATGAGAAAAAAGAGATAGAACTTCGGTCCCGATTGTACCAGAAGAACGGCTGATATTCAAACCACAGACCTGATAGTTAATAATACTTACATATGTCATCAGGCCATCGTTTTTCACACATTACAACTCTTGACTTATGTGTTTTACTTCATATAAAAAACGTTTTACCGAATTCTTTAAATTTTGGCATTTATAACATATGTATTGGTATCTCAATCAAAACTTTTTCATATTTTACGTAAACTAATAGTTTTTCATATCGTTGGCTCATTTAAAACCCGACACATGTCATTACATATATTCGTCTCTGGACTGGATATGGACAAGTTTTCCTCATAGGGTGCAGTTTTAATCCACCTGTATGCTGTATCCATAATAAAGTAGTCATCAAAGTCGCGAGATAGATGGGTGAATTTAGTTATACATATACAGTCGAACCTCCATATATCGAAGTAGCAAATTGCGCGAAAAAAATTCGATATATAGAAATTTCGATATATAGAATTGAGCTTAGTCTTATCATAATTCTCCTAAAAAAAAATTAAAGCTAATTTTCGTATACGATACTCCATTTCTAATTTATATGCGAATCCCACTAAGTGAAAGTTAATAACTAAAAAATGAATTAATATGAAAGATTTATTGATTACTACATATCTTTAATAAACAATAGTGTAGACAGTGGTTACAATGATAACAGTTACATTCTTAAAAAAAAAACTACGAATATCTTACTGAACAGTTAGTTTTGCGAAAAGTTCAAATAAATGTTCGTATTTATTCAGTCCACTAAAAACTTCACCAGGGACATTTTTCGCGAATTGAAGTCCACGACATATTGTTTCAAATGCCAAAAATTGGGAGATTTTATTCTAAAATGGAATAAAATCTCCCAATTTGTCTTGAAAAAAATTTCGATATATAGAGATTTTTTCGATATATAGAAACAATTTTTCTATGTAATGAACATGGAGATTTGCTAAGAGTTCGATATATAGAAAATTTCGATATAGGGAAGTTCGATATATGGAGGTTCGACTGTATATATATATATATATATATGAAAAGACAAGTGCTTCTTGCTTTATTTGGGGAAAAAAATCTATAGAGACTCAATCATACCTAAAACTCATACAAATCCCCATAAAGAAATATCAGACTGGCAAATAAATAAGAGAATTTGTTCTTGCAAGCAACACCATAGCAAAATATTCTATCCATATAACCTGTAATAGTATATTTCTACGTAAAATGAACTTTTTGTCTTGTGTTCTTAAAGAAATAGATTTTTTTCGTCCAATAATACTATTTATTAAGAAAGGGGAAATATTGCCTTATTACTTTTAATACTCATAAATAATACATTTGTTAATAAAAACCATCCGATCCTGCAGTGTTTGAAATAACGACACACTAAGATGATTAGTGAAGTCTTTTGATATCAATGTATTAAAGCCCAAAAGACATAATTACCTAGAAGGAAAAAGAAATATAAACCCGGCTAAAGTAAGAATGGCTATTTCATGGACCAATGATTTCCGTTTTTTTTTTGTTATGTGGTATTTTTTGCAGAAATATGTAAGCATCAAACTGTAACGTCCAGAATGGTTTCAATAGATTATTTCTTCATAGATTAATGGGAATGTGTATTATCTAATATAAATAGTAGTCTTATTTTATTGCAAAGGTTAAATAAAGAAAATAAATGTTACTTGTGAACGATTTATTGTTGATAGTTGGTATGATTAGTACTTTAAGTTGATATGAAAACGAGTGATTACTCATGTACATACATAAATTAAATTATTAAACATAATACTGAATTACATACACTTATACATTTCATAATATATCTGGTGCTTACTAATACTAAAGTTACTAACTTACTACTCAAAAGTTTTTAAGTGATATATATATATATATATATGGCAACATATGTAATATTAACTGTGGCTTCTCCTATCATTGCCCTACGCGATCATCTAATTTATCATTATTGAGTGAGCATACAAGATGGAATTACCAAGTATACAAAATCCCATACCTGATGAACTTTTCTCGCTCGCACAGCTGGGAAGGCGCTTCTTTAGTCGACATTGGGTTCTCCTATTGTCAATAGCGATGAGGGGTGGCTTTCGCCGTTCTTCTATTGGACAACTGGTTACCGGACTCTGCAACCTTGATGGATGGCGCTCGTGCTACGAAGGGGTTTAGCATGGATGAGACTCCAATACAGCGTTGAACTGGACGGGGGCCTCCTTCTAGGGCTAAGGACTGGTCTCCGTATCTTGTCCTATCCGTTGTCGGCAGGCGTGCGCACCTGGTTCGGGTCGGAGTGGGAGTCTTTAAGATTAATTGGCACTTCAATGGGCAGGAATTTCACGTACTGGAACAGGGGTCTTGCATCTACTTCTCCAATAGTCATTCAGGCTGCTTCGATAGTGCTCCTATCTCTACTTCAGATTACTGCCACTATGGCCGCTCGTCACATCTATCTGCTTCTTTCGAGCTCCGATTACATCTCTTAGGTGGACTACGTGTATCAGTACGACTGCCTCTCTATGCCAGGTTCAGTCCTAACGTGACTCTGCATCACTATCTCCCTAACTAACGCTGGGGCTTACATACCTGCCATGCGAAATAAACTGCGGCCCTTTCAGCCTTTTTGATTCTGCCTGCGGCTCTCGATTTCTCAAATCAATCTGCTCTGCTGAAAATTTCTTATCCTCAACTTAATTTCAATTCTTCGCTCTGAGTTAACCATTGGTGGCCACCTTCTGACCAATGGATCAACTTGGACCTACATTATTGGCTACATATATTTTATAACAATTCATCGTCCAATCTAAATTGAAAGGGGGTGTCAGCCCCTGTTTCTGATGCTCTCCCTTTCTTGGGAACCCTTGTATTCCCAAATTCTCACGGCTCCCCTTCGACCTCCTACTTTACCCCTAACGAAGTCCACATCATAAATTTCTTTCTCCCTTTTTTATCTTTCACTTTGTGACCCTTTTAGATTCCAATTTTATCCTGCTTAGTTCATTAAATCTAGCTAGTCCCCCTTCACTGTCCGTATTTCCTTTCAACTTGGCATCTCTCGTCTTCATTTTCGTCAAATCCAGCAAATCCGTCAAATCCGTCAAATCCAGCGTCAAATCAAGCAGTTCGTCAAATCCAGCTGGTCACTATTTATTACCCTTTCTGAATATATTCTTCTCACATTATACTTGTGCCTATCTTTCATCTGTTTTATTTGCGAAAACTGTCGCCCACACTGCGACATTACTTAGATACAACGGAACAGTACTTAATGCATTAAAAACAGATTATTTATACAGGTAAGAGGAAATACAATAATTTTCATCGCAAGTTTAAAAGAAATTTATTGTTATTGAAATGTGTAAGGGAATTTGGGCATAATCATTCTTTAATTCACTTTCTAAATTGGATAAATGTTTGAGAAAGAAATTCGGTTATAAAGGAAGAACAGGTAGTCTAACATTCATAAATATATTAAATGATTATATCGCTATAAGTCAGTTAAACATATCTCTATTTTCAATACTAAAGTAAACGTTATAATTAGACAGTGCTGAATTTTAACAGTCCTAATTAATAGAGGTTGTGATTTAATGAGTTTGAGATTTGAAATTTAACATTTCCCAACATTGACAAGATAAAGAATTGGCCTCTTCGTGTATGAACGATTGTATTGATTACAATTTCCATCTTCAGTGGTTGAAAAATATTGGCCCTCGGACGTCGAAAATTGCACATGGTAGTGAACTGCAAATGTTTTAACTTTAATTGTACATGTATGTACATCAGCTATAAGTTGGCATGTTCCAACACCTACAGCTGAACGCGTGCTAAAATCTCGGCAAGTTTCCCATAAAACGAATGTCAAGTTCTCCATGGCATCTCCCATGCAACACAAAGCATTTTACTGATACCACTTTACGGATACCATTTTACTTATATATATATATATATATATATATATATATAAAGTGGATATATAAAGTGTGTTGTAGGCATTCGGAAAAAATTTCAGTTCTTGTAGTCATTCAGAAACGGAGCGATTTATCCGACGTCCAAAAGGGCATGATCATTGACTTTCGGGCCGAGGGTGGAAGCATTTCCGAAACGGCGAATTTTGTAAACTGTTCGCGAGCCACCGTGGTAAAAGTATACAGTGCATAACAAAATGTCACTATCCAAAATCAGCGACGTGGCAAATATATATATATATATATATATTTGGTATATATATATATATATATATATATATATATATATATATATATATATATATTGATTGATTCATTGAGTGTATGACTGTGATACACTGTATGACCGTTTAAGCATTGCATGATCCATACGTTTTACACCAAGGATTCAGAACCTTTTTTTACGTTAGCCGAACCTTTGAAAATGAGAAGGTAAGTTTTGCACCCTTTTTTTTAGAATTTTAGTTTTTTTCAATTTTTTAAGTATTAAATCAAAGTGTAATGTATATCAGGAAGATGTTAATTTTAAGTTCAAATAAATACTTACTCCATTTGTTAACTTTATTAATTTATTAACTGATCTAAGTAACAAACACCAGCATATAAAATATTAATGCACATTCGAAAAGAGCCATGACATTCACTATGGTAATACACTAGAGGGCTATAAATGAAATATCTAAAAAGAGTTTTGTTTATTAATCTGAGACTTGCGATTGATGCTTAGAGCACAAACGTCTGATATCAGTTCTAACAGTGGTGAGAATATCTAATTCATTCATAAACGAGTACATCGATCTGTGTTACAATTTGTTGGGCTTAAGTGTAATTAATAAATAATTTTAAGCGTAAATTCACCTTAATATTTATTTTACTTCGGCCCTACATTTTTTTGGTTATCCCCCAAAAAAAGTTATAGCACTACTCCTGGCTGATCTTACGGTGCCCTAAAGTATCGGGGTACATTGCTTGAGAATCATTACCTTAGAGGTACACCAGACAAAAAGTAATACAGGCAGTTAAGGCCTTCCTCATAAAAAGATGATAATTTTCTATTGATTACGTTAATCTATTTATTACTTCGTAGGTTTAAACAAATCTTGTGGCCAAAAGATTAGCGTAACCTATATATTTATGATTAATTCCGAATATCGGAATGAAACACAGCTTGCTAAACTTCCGCAGTAAAGAAAAGAAGCCACTGTTTTTTTCTGTAGATTATTATTTTAAAATTTTTTATATTATATGATTCGTAAAAATAATTTATCTAACACCAATTCCACTTTGAAGTTTCTTTAATTTATTCCTGTTTGAGGTATAAGCTGTATTTCAATAAACAGTTTATAATCACTTTACGAGGTATCTTATAGTTGGTAGGCACGATGAAACTTTGATGTAACGTCTTACAAACTTCTTTGAATGAGCAAAATTGGATAAAACGGCAAATAAGAAGAGTAAACTTTACTTTTCCAACTTTTTCCGTCTTCAGCTTGTGGTCTTTCTTCCTATTGAGCATTTAGGCTGCATCTGATTAGACGTTTCTAGTACAGTGCCTTTTTGAATTTTATCTTTTGAAATAGTTCTTTGGCCCATGAGTCCGCATCGTTTGAAGACCTCTAGTTTGGATACACGTGTACTGTCCCAAGATTTTCTATTTGCTGTAATATATTCTAAGAACATTTCTTTTTATTTTACAATGTCGGATACCTCTTTAGCATACCTCCGCTATTCCTTTTGCTCTGCATGATTGGTAATCTTTAAATAAAATGTCTATGTGTCCTATTTTTTTTATATATGCACCCAAACGGAAACGAGCTACTATCACGAAACTTAACATGTATGTAGTGTATGAGGATATAAGCAAATGATTACAAATTCAGAAAAACAGCCTGTTTTATTAAGATGATATGGCATGAATAAGGTTACAAATCAGTAAGTAGTAAATCCACCTCTGGCAGCTATACAAGCCGAAACACGGCGTGGCATTGCATTAATGAGGCCACCTATGACCTCCTGCGAAAGATCATACCATAATCTTTGAAATTGGAAAGTTAATTCCCTAGTATTCCTTGTTGCCTAATTCGCTAATGTCGATGAAAAACATACCAAGATCTCCTATGACAATGTTTGGATCAACCTAAGTTTGCAAACAGTGACGATGCGAACAGTACAATTGGACAATAAATTTTAATAAAAGTAAGAACAGAAATCACCTCGGCATCTACTTCTCTGCGTACGTGCAATTAAAAGTTATAAATATTGAAACTCGTAAATTATCGTCCGAAAGACAAGAATCAAGAAGTGCCGATAATTCTGTACTTATTTTCTTCCTGATATTGACAGTTTTAAACAAACCATAATAAAAAGTTAAATTTGTTTTTGTTTTAAATATATATCGTATAATTTTTTGAATATCCTAAGGTCTTCTAAAGGCCCCAAAATTTTTTTTAAGTGACACGAGGATTTAGTTTCTACGGTTTCAAGCCATTGCGGTTCAAGTTTTTGACACGCGACAAAAAAAGTTTCGCCATCCCTGGACTAGACAAATTGAGATGGATGTATTTTAAGAATTTAATTGAAAGTAGTATGTTTTATGGATATTAAACCTACATATATATATATATATATATATATATATATATATATATATATATATATATATATATATATATATATATATATATATATAAATATATATATATATATATATATATATATATATATATATATATATATTATAAATATATATATATATATATTATAAATATATATATATATATATATATATATATATATATATATATATATATATATATATATATATATATTTATACTGCAATGTCTCTCAAAGTATGCTTCACCATGACGATAAGTCCCGATGTCAAACTTCAAAATACGCTGGCGTAGGTGTAAGAGAAAATTGTTACTCCCACGGTCAGTTGTATATAGTTTGCTCACGTGTAAGTTCGTGGACGAGTCTGGTAATATTAGTTCCGCCCAATGAAGAAACAAAAAAAATAATTAAAGGAAATCCTCTAAAGAGCAAAATTCATTATTTTTTCTTTGCAATTATCCTAAAATGTACTCCATAGTGAAGCACGGGATTTCCACTAGTTTCTCATAAAATATTATTTGTTATAGTGACTGACTATCTTCATTCTTGAAAAGATCTATACAACAGTTTCATACCAAAATAAATGTGGTAAAAATGTAAAAGAAAACCACAACTTTATTAATAGAGACAATTGATATTCTTCCATGACATAACTCGGGAAAATATATCTTTGTTACTGGACAACAAATATTAGAACGATTGATAAAGTATAATTACTTATTTTGCGGACCAACAACTTTTGCACTGTGTTATTTATTATTTTTATGCATTAGTAGAACTGAGATATTCGTTCTGTTTATTTGAACATATACTCTATGAACTGTAGGTATTTCGGTATCTAGCGTTTTCAATATATTTCTATTTTGTAATGATTCTACACTGGTGTAAGAAAATAAGAGAATTTGCAGACTTGGTCGATTATCTCTAGAACTACTGTACCGATTTTTATGAAATTTGACATGTACATACATTGATACAATACAAAACAAATAACCATTCAATAATTGTAATACACACGCATGATCGTGCGTAACACTCGTTGGAGTCGGAAGGTATGAAACAGCGGTTGCAGAATAAACAAAAAAAATGGGTTAATAGATGGTGTTATTTTGCAGCAATCGGTTAATTTCAAATTGCAACAGTAAAAATGAGTGACCACCAACATTTAGATGATGGATTGAAGTGGCTAATTGTGGGGACGCTAGAAGCAGGCCAATCTGAAGTTCAAATTTGTAGAGAGTTCAATTTAACGCCCAGCGTCGTGTGCAACTTATGGAAACAGTTCCACTTTACCGGATCCAACGAGAGAAAGCCTGGGCAAGGTCGTCCAAGAGCCACGACGGCGAGAGAAGATCGCCATCTGTCGATTGTAGCGAGGCGTAACAGGAGTGCTATAGCTTCTCAGCTCTCTCATGACTTGTATGCCGCCACAGGAAACCGTGTATCAAGGGTGACTGTTTCCAAAAGACTTCATGAGAGAGGGTTGTTTGCAAGAAGACCTGCTGTTTGCGTCCCGTTCACTTCTACGAACAGGAGAAACCGTTTATCATGGGGCAGAGAGCATAGAGATTGGAGTATGGATCAATGGACCACCTTTCTATTCACTGATGAGTCCCGGTTCAGTCTAAACACCGATTCTCGCCGTACGTTCATATGGTGAGAACCAGGGACCCGCTACCTATCCTCCAATGTCCGCAAAATCGACCATTATGGCGGAGGAGGTTAAATGGTCTGGGCAGGCATCATGTTGGATGGCCGCACACCTCTCTATATCTTTGAAAGAGGCACTGTGACTGGTGTGAGTTATAGAGATGATGTCTTGGAGCCCCATGTTCACCTTTTCAGGGGTGCAGTTGGTCCTGAGTTCATTTTAATGGATGATAACGCGATCTCACATAGAGCTCATCTGGTCGACGAATTTCTAGAGCGTGAGGATATTCACCGGAGGGATTGGCCAGCCAGATATCCAGACCTTAACCCTGTAGAGCATGTCTGGGACGCTCTGGGGAGGTCAATTGCAACTCGCAACACCCCTCCGAGAACCATCCAGGGAATGAATACAGCGTTTCTTAACGAGTGGGACAAATTGCCACAAGCAATGATAAACTGCCTTATTTCAAGTATGAAATCACTCTGCGAGACCTGTATATCTGTAAGAGGGGACCATACCCCCTATTAACCGATCTATTAACCCATTTTTTTGTTTATTCTGCAACCGATGTTTCATACCTTTCGACTCCAACGATTGTTACGCAAGATCATGCGTGTGTATAACAATTATCGAATTGTTATTTGTTTTGTATTGTATCAATGTATGTGAATATCATATTTCATTAAAATCGGTACAGTAGTTCTAGAGATAACGACCAAGTCTGCAAATTCTTTTAATTTCTTACACCATGTAATTATTTTCATTGCTACGATCAAAACACTGCCTTACCATCTTTTTACGGGTCTCTATTTTACGGGATCATTTTACATTGGATGATTAACGTATTTAATAGGTGACAGGTTTAAATAGGTGACATACAAGTATATTTAAAATTTTAATTTTTATGGCGAAATAATTTCTATCAATAATGAATGAGAATATAGAGAAATAAATGTATGCCTTAAAATAATTTTTCTTATTTTCATTAAATATAATGTTATATATATATATATATATATATATATATGAAACAAATTTTAATTCTTTTAAATACTCCTAACATGCTTTTTCCAAATTCGTTTATCTAATTGCAACAGAATACCGTCCCCTTAACTTGGATTGTGACCTATATTCAACCAATATCAATTTATTAGTTTTTCCCCTAAAGCCACGCGCGGAGCATTACATAACAGTTATATAAGATCGAACCGGGTCGAACATTCGAAAACCATCACCCCATATGACGCGACTTAATCACGTGTTAGTTTCTGACAAATTAGAAGTTTCATAGACCCGTACTCGGGAGAGAATTGCGCGCTTTCTGTAGCTTCTTTGTCTCTTTGCTCAACCAGAAAACATGTAGTTTTCGCTCCTGTCAAATGTGTACGGGCGGGGCCTCGTCCCCGTCCCGGCCAGCGTCGCGCGATTTGTTCGAGTAAATTTAGTTGATGTTCTACGAAACAGTGTCGGAAAATAAAGACTTTGTATGAACCAGCTTCTTTTTTCCTGATGTTTTCCGAGGTGTTTTATTGCCCTCTCCATCTACCTCGCCACTTGCGACTTCGATTGCACGCTATGGATACAAAATGTTTGAACATCCCGGCCATTGCTTCGCTCCGCCACAGTTTCCATTTGCCTTAGCTACGACTACGAAACTGATGATTTCAACGGCCAAGTTATTTGCATTTTCACGACTACACCCCGAGCTTACACCTATTGTTATCATTACACACACACACATATATATATATATATATATATATATATATATATATATATATACATATATATATATATATATATATATATATATATATATATATATTATATATATATATATATATACATATATATATATATATATATATATATATATATATATATATATATATACACACATATATATATATATATATATATATATATATATATATATATATATATATATATATATATATATATATATATATATATATATATATATATATATATATAGGAACTCGATCTCCTGCGAGTCCCCACTTTTACTAGAAACTGTGGTCGGTGTCTATGGGTTGTTGTTCTCAGTCTTATGGAAACCTTTCCGCTTACTGCACGGCGGAACTAGACTCTCTTAAATTCAGAGTAAGATAGTATTCAATTAAAGACAGAGTCACTGCTTCAAACACAAACACTATATATTGACACTTATAAACTATTACATATCTAGAAATACGTTGCACATAAAATTACACGTCAAGCCGCACCAGGCCTCCACAATCAAAATGGGTTAAAGCATTCGGCCGTCTGCCGAGATAGGATTGACTTAGCCGCCGTCTGCTGCTTGTCCGGAGCCAACGTCATGCCCCCTTCGAGACTGTCTCTCCTCCCGTCGCAGCCGTCTGCTGCTTTCAGCACCTCTTACCAGGTCGGGACCCAATCTCAGTCTGTCCTCTCAAATACTTTTCTCTCCGTTCATCTCTCGAAAACCTAATAGCGCTGTCGTCGCATAGCGTACACGGCGACATATAGCTCAAAGCTGGAGCCCTGGGATAACACAATTCCCATATATATATATATATATATATATATATATATATATATATATATATATATATATATATATATATATATATATATATATATATATATATATATATATATATATATAGTTATCAAAATAATAGAAACACCTATCACTATCAGTGGTGTTTATGAATGTGCTTAGTATTTCTTAAAAACAAGTCTGGCCACCCGTATTTCTTTATATAATATAATGTATGTATTATTCTACTGTCAGGTAGAAGTAATGAAGCTAAGGACATCGTGCTTTTTTTTTTTTTTTTTTCTTTTTTTTTGGGGGGGGGGTAGTGTAAGATGTCAAAACTTGCAGACCTTGTGAAACGGGAAAACTGTTTCAGTGTGTTTAAATTGGAGTATTTGTTACTGCATCACCCAGGCTAATCTGTGTTTTTCGAACTATGATATCGAAAGTCATTATAGCATACAGAGTGCACGGAAAAACTTCCTTTGCCATACAGAATAGTGGATAAAAGGGAGGACTGAGAGTAGGAGACGATTGAGGTATTGAAGCGGATTGTGACATGAAGAAAGAAAGCAACTGCAACTAAAATGACCGAAGAGCTCAATCTGCATCTGCATATTACGGTATCAACCATAGGAGGTAGCAGGAAACTTCACAAACAAAGCATTTACGGAAAAGTAGCTATTCCCAAACCACTCGTAATAGATGCTAGTACAAAATATCGTACCCAATGTTGCCAAGAGCGCAAATCCTGGTCGAATATTACGTCGAAAAAAGGCATTTGGTCCGACGAATCATTGTTCATATTGTTCCTCGCAACGCTATGTGTGTATGTCTGGAGAATATCTGCACAAGCGTAAGATCCAGGCTGTCTCATCTCAACTGTCAAACATGGAGATATACGTTAGGATTTGGGATGGCATCTCATGGTTTTCTTCAGGCCCTATTGTAACCCTAAAAGGTAGATTGTGTGGGAAAGACTAGGTCGAAAATTTAGCTCACTAGTCCATCCTATGTGCGTCTGGTCAATTACAATTTGGTCAATAGTAAACATCAGCAAGCAACAATAGTCAACAATAGTTAGCAAGCAATAATACATACAATAGTGAATCCCACTTCAGGTAAATTACAATTTGGACAAAGATAAATGATAGCAAGAAACAATAATCAAAAATAGTTAGCAAGGAACAATACATACAATAGTGAATCACACTTCTTGTCAATTACAATTTGGACAATAGTAAATCTTATCAAGCAACAATAGTCAACAATAGTTAGCAAGCAACAATACATACCATTCTAAAAGCGTTAGATGTATTACACGGAATAAAACACACACTTTGTATTGAGTGTTAATAAATCAGCAGTTGTTTCCTACGCGGAAGGCAGTTTGTGTGTTACGATATTCACCCATCCACATTGGCTTCTATATCATGGGAGCACCACATGGTGAGCCAACATAGCTCCCAAATCTCAGCCTTGTCCTCGGAGAAGCGGGTATCGAACTCACAAGCTGGCGCTAAAGGTAATCAGACAATGTCCATGATCTAAATCCCTGCACCACCCGGCTATAAATCAGCAGTAAATGAAAGAATAAAAGAACAACTTATGCTTGAATTGTCTCTCTCTGCTTAAGTCCATAGACTATAAATCAAAATATTCTTGAGTTGTTTGTAAAAACAGACGTCACATATTGCTTTATTTTTCACAAGAGCATAATACAAACGAATCTAAAAGTGCAATCCAAAGGGGTATCCCTTTTCTCTTTCAAACTATAAAACCGATGAAAAAAAGCAGATGGGTTGTTACTAGCAATAATTCGTTTTCTTCCCCTTTGGAGCCTAAATTCTACTCTGCATCTACAAGTTATCTGTCCCTCAACATATGTAATAGTTTATTTTCTGCTACGGATTCCATTTCAAATAAATCTTAAACAGTTAAGATGATCTGTGTTTTGAAATAGCTGTGGAATACCTGAAAGGTTTGCTAAGCGTTCGTTCGATGCCCAATTTTCTAACTTAAGTTTGCGTAGACAAGCAGATTAAAAGCAGAAAAAAAGATCAATGCTGAGGTTCCTGGTTTACATGTATGATGATAGAATATCTGTAGTAAGCGGGATGTGAATATGCGGCAATCTAAATTGCTAGGGACCACCCAGGCTCCACTGTTCGCTGAATTTACGACTCCGACGCTTCGGGGTGCCAACAAATAATACGTGTACCGTGCAATAACACGGGCTATAAAAACATAAAAAATAAGAAGACAGCAGCACTAAATCTAAAGTCAAAGATTAAGAAGCAGGTGCATGTTGCTTGTGAAGTATCCCAGACACGGACAGGCGTCAGGATTAATTAGTACGCACAGATATTGTTCAGAAGCAGCCAATGCGATGAAAATAAGCAGTGAACGAACCTATGGACAAGGTGGCTAGTCCCTCATCCCAATAAACGGGCGGGGCGAACGAATGAGAAGCCAAGAAGGCAACAACCAATGATAAAAGAAAAAAAAATATTTACGAGTATGAAGCGTTTTACGAGAAGCCCCCTACTAAAAAAGAAAAATAAACTAAGCTGCTACAGGACTGACGAGAATTCTGAAACTACGCAAAGATTGAATGCCCAGCGAAGGTTCGCAAATCAAGATGAAGTTCAACTGTATGACAAAAGAAATGGAAAAGCTTGAGTGAGACTAATGCTTCCTGGCCATTACTTGAACAAGCGTGTATATACCATCCTATAGCTACCAAACGATGAAGGAATCTACGGAGATTGGAGCCTATTGATCATAGATTAACGGAACGAAAATTACTACGAGGTACCGAGGTGATCGAACCTATGACCGACGACCGCTGCTGACAGACCAGCAGATCGACATAGAGCATCCGAGGTGTATTCCGGAGTGATCGTCGACCTATGAGACTTTGAACTCTTTTAGTTACGAGATCCAGAACTCTTTCCGTTTCGAGATCTAGACCGCTTTTAATAGAACTGTGGTGCACAGTGACCTACGAATATTATTCAGAATATTTGTGTACAAGTGGTAGGAACGAGCCCAAACGACAGTGACAACAGACTCAGGGTGAGCATTTTTTTCTAACATTGTTTAATTCACATCCTCGCTTACTTACATACTCGCCACTTACCCCACAAGGGTCGGTATTGCTTACTGTACACGAATAATATGCATTATAAGCGCACTTGAATATATATATATATATATATATATATATATATATATATATATATATATATATATATATATATATATATACATATATATATATATAGATTAATACTGTGCTTGAATAAGGCTATGAATTTAGCCAGATGCTAATTTATGTATGTGGAAATATTTATATATGTAAATAAACTGTATATATGTATAGCTAGCGAGTTTTCTTTGAGAGTTGTATCAATTTTTTTTAGTTGTGTGCTAAACAGATTTGGTCACTACGCAACGTTAATTGTACGTATAAGATAACAGTCTAATGATCCCAATTGGGGTTCTTA
This sequence comes from Dolomedes plantarius, assembly GCA_907164885.2. Taxonomy (NCBI): domain Eukaryota; kingdom Metazoa; phylum Arthropoda; class Arachnida; order Araneae; family Dolomedidae; genus Dolomedes; species Dolomedes plantarius. Next base: position 237,202,815 of record OU015490.1, read on the forward strand.
CAATATCAAATTAGCGCAACTTTCACTAATGAAGTTTTGAGAAGAATTTAAACTTTCTAGTCGTCCCTAGGAGATTACGCATGTTACACATTCTAATCCCATTACAATATTTGTGTAATATTTTAATAATGGAAATTAGAAAATTAGGACATTAATTTATCTAATTGCGTGAATCGTATATATATTTTTCTTTTTTAAGTATTGACACCGGGGCGAATATTACCCCAAATTCAAAATTGAAATTTGCGAAACACAAAGTTTGGATATGTTATATGGTTCTGTTTCTTATTTACCCTGTGTATCCTCTAACGGTCCAGGCATACTATAAAGTAATAGGCATAAATATAAATAATTCCTTTATTTTCTACGTAGAGGTAGACTAACATAGACCGACTTGGGGCTTCAAATAATAACACAACAGTATCGCAACTTGCGGTACTAAGAAACTGAACTTTAAAGTCGTAATGAACACTTTCAGGCAGAATATACGTTCAATAACAATACCCGTAACCATCGGGCTCTGAAATAACTATCGAAATCGTGCAGCCACCTAGGCTAAATACTAATACGTGCTCTATCAGTTAAATACCACTACCCACTTCAATCTAACTTTTCTCGACTCTTTCGTATCTCTACTAATAGCGTAACGCACTACTGTACAAATCTCCACTCCCTTCTTGGGCTCTTGCCAACTCAGCGTGTGTCACTTAAGTAGACCAGACACCTGCTCCGAACTCGTTTCGACTGGCCTGCACTGCGCAGCTACCAGAAATTTGCATCTGAGCAACACGCGAACCCTACACTCTCCCTGGCCCAACAAAAAAATTTAGACCGCCACACCCCTAACGGGGAGCGGGCGCGGATTTTTAATAGAACCCCCACGCGTTTGGGAGTCGATGCAATTTCCTACACTCCCCTAGAGACTATTCTCTTCCTGAACTGATCCCTTAGTCCCTTTAACATTCGTTCGTCTTGAGTAAAATAACATAGAAGCAACGTTTATTACACAAATTCTCTGTACTTGATCACCGGCAGGTTGTTCTTAATTCGGATTCAATAGCTGGAATCCCGGAAAAACTCCTCTCCGGCCACAGGGTAAAAAACGATTACTTGCATTCTAATGAACAATAGCCCTTCTCTGCCGTACAGTGTGATCGCCAGCATTTCATCTGAACCTGTCCTTCGGTCCCATGGCCATTGCTGGTGCGTCCATCTCATTCTGTAGCCAGCACTTCCTCCTCCTGGCATCCCTCAATTGCAAGTACACCTCCGTCCACTTAAACAGAAAATCTAATTTAAACGTAGTGCTGCACTCATGTCTGACTGATCGGAATCCCGTTCAGACGTCCAAAATACAAGTTTCATAATAATCTTATTCACGTACCAACATATAATGCACATGCAATCTTAAACATTCTAAAACTACAATTTCAATGTCTAAGTATTTCTAACTGAATGCCATGGATACTAAATATCTACACTCTCTAATACATCATATACAAATACACAACAAAACAATCTATATATCTATTTACAATACTAAAGCAATCTGTTTGTGCGTGGAATGTGTAACGCGTGCAAGTGTTGTTAGGGATTAATTAGTTACTTCAATGTGTCGGCACGTGTCGGAGAACCGTTAGGGATTTACAATTTAAGCGACCATGGTTTTCCTCCGAGGTTCAATTGCGAATTCCTTCGTGCGACCTTGTCCGCTTTGTGCGACCTTGGTCGCTCTCAGAGAGGCCCGTCAGGGAGATTACAGCTTAGTGACGACACGTGTTTAACCTTAATTATTACAATTCGAAATACGCATCCAACATCAAATATTTCGCAAGAAATATTACACATTCAAGTCAAACTTTGATACAAAATTACATTATATTCCCAACAAAATTACATTTTTATGCAATAGAATCACATTATATTAAAAAAAATTTACATTGTTATGCCATAAAATTACATTATTATCACAAGTTTCACTTACTACAATTCCAGAGTTCTACATGACATACTTTCTTGAAAATACCTCGCGTCAAAAATTATTACAAAGCCATCATTAAAAGTTATTACATACCAATCAGAATTCCGATTGTATAACAAAATCAAATATATCATTATAGACTCATAGCACTGATCACTCAAAATATCAGAGATATGTTCCAAACCGTTACTACCAAGAATTTTGATTTAATAATATTTACAACTAATTTTACTATTTACGTATTTTCACAAAAAAAGTTCGACTTTGGAAGACTCTGAAGTCCGGCTCCCATCTGAAAATCAATAATGTTAAATTGATACATCACCATACATCCGGTTTCTCACTGTATCCAACCAAGCTGTCCATCGAACATCAGAGTGTGGCATAAACCATTCCTTCCTGATTTGAGGCTTCCGTCTAGACTTTTCCGAAGTCATTCTGCCTTTTCGATGTTGTTTATTGTCTGGAATAACCGCCGAAATGCATTGTTTCCTTTGCGAAGTCCCCATCTGCGTCTTCGCCATCCTCTTTCTGAGCTCGTACCGTGGTTCTTTTTCATAATGCCCAGATACACCGTCTGCCAACTGCCGTTTCTGAGCAACTGCAGAGGTCACCTCTGGTTGTGTTTGTCTATGCTGTTCTTTCTGAAGCGGTTGCTTCTGCGTGTTATGGCTGCTGGATTTCGGGGGTCCTGGTCTGGGCCCTGAACTTTGATCTGTATAACTGCAGGTCGGGATTCTCCGGCCAATTGTTTCTCGTCGCACATTCCTTGGATTAAATTTGGGTGTGTAAAAATAGGGTTTTGCTGGCCCCTCCTTCTTCTTGCAATTTTTCTAGAATTGCATTACCGTTCGAAAACTTTCGTTTTCCCCTTATGTGAGGCACTGGGATTCTAAATTGGACTTTTTTTTGCTGTCTGATCTCCGTTTTCATGTTTCCGTTTCAAGCATGATTGTGGAGGGCTACGTTCATTTTTAAAATGCGGATTCTGCTGTTTCTTTCCGAAATTCTCAATCGGTGTGTCTGCAACACGTTTTTGTGATTTTGAGGGGCCTGCTTCATTTTGACCCTGGAGTTCAGGATTTTGTGTAGATTTCGATTTTCCTTCTAATTTCTGATCTAAATCCACCATGGTTTGTCGATTAATATACACTCGACACTGATCCTCATTTACCGAGATCTGCTTTACGTGCTTTTGAATCGTCAGAACGTTAGTTCGGGAACTTTGCACTAGATATGGGCCCTCAAACTTGTCCGGAACCGCTTTTCGTATACTCGGTGGGTGTCTTTGTTCGCACTTTATCACTCCCTCAATTAGCTCTGTTAGATATTTCGGCCTGATAATCTCTAAAAAATCTTGCACATTAGGGCTTAATCGATCTGTGATTAATTTAACCTTCCTTTCCTCCATTTGGTTCTCATTGAGTTTCTTCAATAACTCGCATTTCCGAATGACCACCCCGTACGCGGTTTGCTCTGGCTTTTGACATACTCCATATAATTCCTGCTCCAACTTAAGGGTATCCCTTACTTTTGGAAATGTTTTCTTTAGCCTTTCAGCAAACTGCTCAAATGTAGTGACCCCACTGGACCCAATAACATCATACCATTGCTTAGCCGCTCCCCGCAGCCCTCTTTTTGCAATCACCAACTTATGTGTGTCTGAGGCAGGATAGCTGACGCAATGTTCCTCAACTGCCCCTAAATATCTAATGACAGATCCCCAGAAAACCAAGCAGTTTGTGGTGCAGTCATGGCAACAAAATTCGCCAAATGCTGCCACCCTGCAGTCTGGCCAGTTTGGTGTCCTTCCGGGCCATTTAATGCTAATTGTCCCAACTGTTCGCGTAGCTGAGCTACTTCCTCTGCTGACATGCTAGTGCCGTAGATTTTATACTTTTAGACAAAACTCAGAATTTTACTACATAGAATATCACAATACACATTTTTTTACAACGTACAAACAATACGTACCCTCTCAATCGGTACCTCAACGTACCCTCTCAATCGGTCGAAATTTTCGGGCGCCAGTTACATGGTTCTGTTTCTTATTTACCCTGTGAATCCCCTAATGGTTCAGGCACACTATAAAGTAATAGGCATAAATATAAATAATTCCTTTATTTTCTACGTAGAGGTAGACTAACATAGACCGACTTGGGGCTTCAAATAATAACACAACCGTATCGCAACTTGCGGTATTAAGAAACTGAACTTTAAAGTCGTAATGAACCCTTTCAGGCAGAATATACGTTCACTAACAATACCCGTAACCATCGGACTCTGAAATAACTATCGAAATCGTGCAGCCACCTAGGCTAAATACTAATACGTGCTCTATCAGTTAAATACCGCTATCACCTTCAATCTAACTTTTCTCGACTCTTTCGTATCTCTACTAATAGCGTAACGCACTACTGTACAAATCTCCACTCCCTTCTTGGGCTCTTGCTAACTCAGCGTGTGTCACTTAAGTAGACCAGACACCTGCTCCGAACTCATTTCGACTGGCCTGCACTGCACAGCTACCAGAAATTTCATCTGAGCAACACGCGAACCCTACAATGTACTAAAGTAAGAGTGTACCTGCACTAACTGAGAGTACCTAAGGACCTTCTTAAAGGTAAATATGATTGAAACAAAGTCATGAAACATTTCTTGAGAGTTTTTAACGTAGAGAGTGAAGTTTTGAGCTATAAGGTAATAATTAGTGACGTCCATTTTCAGGAAATGAGGGACCAGAGTGGAGGACTGTATCTGGAAAAATGCTTTTAAATGACGCTCCGGCATGTATATGTACGTAAAAAGACATTGATCTGAGAAAGCAAAATTAATTATGGAGTCAATCAGTAAACGACCTATAATATTCAACATTATATATAAACTTCTAATGCGGGTATAAGGTCACATTAGGCAAGAGAGTCACATCAAAGCCAGAAAGTATATACCTCACCTTCGTGTAATAAGACGTGATAGAAGTAAAATTTCAAGTAGTTTGAACCGAGACAAGTGCCGTGACCGTTACACTTGACCCAGCGACCCCAGAGGTAAGTTTGAGAACTTGAATGACTTTGCATCCACGACAGATTTTGCGTGCACCAGCCACCATTGACGTAGACGGCGGTGGATTTGTCAGCGGCAAGCATCTAACCAGAGATGTTTAGGTCACTTGCTCACTGCCTTTTGCCAACAGGGTCACCGCGCCTATACAAAGAAACATATGTATTGTGTATCATTTTTAAAGCCTTAGAATAATAAAATATTGTATAGTGGTAGTCTAAGTTTTACTTTATTCAATGACTATATATTTGTTAATGTTAATTATATGCATATTTTCGTTGGTGTTTAAGAACACTTGATTAAAAATATATAACAAATATGTTTAGTATTAATATAGATGCTTCATAAGTAACGAACCCGGCTACATCAACAATGTCAAGGATTTTCATGACGCCATCCGTGTCTAAATGCATGATAATGAAAATACATGATAGACAAGCATGGACTTTTACACACAAATCCTTGTTTGCGGCTCGTAAGTGTACTGAGAAAAAATCTTTATATTATGCTTCTTCAACCCATTTTAGAAGTTTCCGGTATTTGATCTTCTGCACTGTTTATTTTGTTTAAATTGCAACAAATATACAAGACATCCTAAACTCTCAAAACGAAAGAAAGTCTCTCCGTCAGAGTTACATGTAATAGAGAATATCTTATTTTCCTTTACATTTATAAAAGCCGAAATCGTCTAAGGCAAACAAAAGAATAATTTTCGGTGAATAATTGCTTTTAATCTTGTAAAAGTACATTCGATTCGATTTACCTTACTTCTCTCTTGAGAAGTTAGTTTGTAGAAAGTTGAACGATGCATAAAATTAGAACTTTTTTCCAGTACCAGCTTCCAAATATTGACTAAATGTTAACTAAGTTTTATGTGTGTAACACTTTAAGGATTAGATTGTGTGTTTACCATGATTATTTGTTAAATACAATTATTTCAAACAGTAATCTTCGAAATTTTGAAAAACTCTTTCGGGTTCTAGTTTTCAATTGTGTATTAATTGGATCTTGTTCTTCAGTGCAAACATTTATTTTTGCTTAACGTGATTTAATATTATATTTTTCAAAAAATGATGATTTGTACAATTTTGTCATTTTTTAAATTGCATTTGGTGATATATTTATATGGGATGATTAGTGGGTGAATTTTAGGTTTCATCATTTCTTCTCTCTCATACCAATTTTCTATATTTAGAAATCCCCGCTTTGAAATTATTATCTGTTTTTCAGTGAAACATTTTTGTTGTTATGAAACATGTACGTTAACATTAATAACATTCAGCATATTATATTATATATATATATATATATATATATATATATATATATATATATATATATATATATATATATATATATATATATATATATATATATATATATATATATATATATATATATATTATTTGTTAAATACAATTATTGCAAACAGTAATCTCTTAGAAATGTTTATTTTGTGTTATTAAATGTTCTTGATTTCAATTGTGTATTTATCGGATCCTGTTCTTCAGAAAAAAAAAATCTTTTTGCTATAGATTTATTAACGAGTTTTAATAATATATTCTTCAAAAATTTTATTATGTACATTTTGCCATTTATCAACTTGCATTTCAAGTTACATTTATAATGACGATACATGAATGAATGTTAAGTTAGGTGTCATTATGTTTATCTCCTCGTTTTTACCTTTGATTCCAATTTTTTATCCTCAGTAAACCCCGGTTTCAAACTATTATTTGATTTTCAATGAGATACTTTTTCTGTTACTTTTCGAGACTTTATAATCAAATTAATATCATATTTTCTTAATAAATATTAGTTTTCTCTGAGTTTGTAAATTTGTTCCTTTCAATATTAATTGCCTTTCTATCATTCTCCTATATTAACAATATTTTTGTGTGGTTTGAAGTATTAATTAGTCCCCAGTCAGTTAAAAATCTAGTTTCTAAAAAATGCTATTTTCGTTTTACAGTATTCTAATTCTTCAATTACGTTCTGATATTAGGAGTTGCATTTTAGATTCCGTTTCAGGACAAAAGTAAATTGTCAGTGTTATTTATTTTAAATTCAATTTTGTCTAGTTCTTTTAATTTATTCCGGGTAGTTTTCTGAGATGTATAACATTTCATTACATTCCAGAGTTAATGGTATGGACAAACTTGAAATAAAAACTTACTGCAAGAAATATTTTACATAAGTACTGTCATCAACTTGATTTAGAGAGTATATGGCTTAAGGCTGCTGACAACGAATCGTATTAAATTCGCTTACCTGGATGTTAACTTATGGAGAAAAGTTTTCTACTATTAATAGCTACATAAATCACACCTCTGTTAGAAGAGTGTTACATCTCAAAGTAGCCATATTTTCAGGAAGAGCTAAAGAAGAAATGAAATGGCTCTTCCTGCAAATATGGCTGTTGTAAGATGTAACACTCTTCTAGAAGAGTTGCGAAATGCTGATAATCCAATAAAAATTTTATTTACAAATAGCCTGAACATTTCTTCCCCTTGCAACAGTAATCATTTTCTAAATTTCGCCTACCAAAGGAATTAGCGTTTAAAACCCACTATACCGGATTGTTTCACCGAATAATTTAAATAAAAAAATATTATTTGCGTTTTTTTTTTTTTTTTTTTTTAAGGAAAAATGCCCTAAGGTGTAGCATTTTTTCTCTATTTTGGAGTACAATTTCTTTTAAAAAAATCTTTGAATCGAAGTCGGAATCCTTGAAAATATTTTCTCCATACCTTAACATTGAGGTGAGCGAATGCAATAGGGCTAGTACACAACAGCCCTAAGCATTTTCAGTCAACACACTTTTTAAGTCAACAGCAGATTTCGAGAATGAATCAGAATAACTTTTCAAGGGTTGTGGAAGCAACTGACTTACGGTAGACGAATAATAAAATAATTGCAAGATAAAAAGAACTTTTGGTATACCATGTTATTACATTTCCTGTTGAATCATACGGTATAAACTTGACAATTCTATGTATTTATAAATACTTTAAAAAATTTTTTTTGATGAATTATCCCATCAACTTCAAAGAAAATGAAGTTAATTGGAAGTTAACTTGCGTTTAACTTTTCGTTCTCGTCACGGCCGATATATGGTTGCACCAGTCTACAAAACAAAATTAACTGAAAATGAATTCAATCCTGCTTAAAGATGGCTAAAAGTATTTATATAATGCATTGTCATCGTGTTCTGAGCTATTCTAAAAGTTTCCAATGTCTGGCTAGTCGGGAAGTTAGTTAAAAATCGATTGCAAGATTTCTACCGGACAAACAAACACACACACACAAACAAACAAACAAGAAAGTGAGTTAATAAAAACATGGTAAATATGTAGCGAGATTCTCAAATTTGAAAAAAAAGTATGAGAAAAAGAAGCTTTAAGCAGTACTAAATGTAAAATGCTATTGGCTGTATTAAGAGAGTAACATGAGTTTAGTTGTAAAGCATGCCTTTCATAACATATGAAGTTTGTAAGTACCTTATTGTTTTATTGCTAAGTAATGACCGTTAAATTTGAAGTGCTACAAGTGCGCGTATTTTTTTGTTGTGATTTTTTGCGAAACTCTGATTAATATTGCGTCATAGTACACGTAGGAAATTTCTTGTGAAGCAATCCTTGTAATTATCCATTACCCAACGACACGAAATCCGGAAACCACCCGACCAGCAATATCAAAAAACTTGAGTGACTTCCCCTCGTGGCATGTATAACTAGTAAATAAATTATTCAAGCATTGCTGCTGGGGACAGATCAGTTTCCATTGATCGCTTTCCGCTAGCATACACGCACGAGGCTATTAGATTTTGATACCAAATCTATTTGTTTACCTAATAATTTGGAGTGTCAAAGTCAATATTTTTACGGAGTCAATATTTTCTCCTAGCGTGGGGTCGAAGACCTCCACATAACGTCCTAACAAATGATGTTAAGAGCTAAGGATAGACGGCTTTTGTGAGTGCTTAGCTTGATGTTGTGATAAACTGGGGCTAGTTTGTAAGTAGTAAAATGAGAGAATTTCAACCGCCTTAATGCATAGGAAATAAAATTTTATTTTCTTAATTTCCATTTATTTTGAAACGAGTGTTTTTCCATTCATAATTCTTTATGTAAAGAAAATAGAGCATATAAAATTACAACTTGAAATTTAGATTAAGGGGGTCCGTGCCACATTTAAATTTTTATTTATTTATTAAGATAGAATTTGAAATTTTGTGTGATGGTTAAGAATATAATTTGTATTGCAAACAAAATCTCATCATAAAACTTCTCATAATTTTTTTGAAACAATTTTAAAATAAAATTTTTTTAAATATTGGGGGAATATAAAATTCATATAAATCGAAATATTATTTGTCGAACTCCAATTTTTTTTTCATTTAATTAAAAAGAAATATATTAGTTTTAATTGGGACTCAGTATTTTTTTAAATATTAATTATAGAAATAAAAATATTTAAAGTAATTAAAAAAATGACGTAAATTATTTTTAAAATATCATATTTTCAAAAGTAAATATTTTTTTTCAAATTTTCTGAATCAAAATTAAAGTAAAATAATTCAAAAAGACATGTTCTAAGTTTGAATCATTTATCTTTAACGGTTTTTAACTTATAACAATTTAAGAAGAGAAATGGTGAAAAAACCCATCATACAGAAAAATGCATTTAAAGGTTTAAACAAAAATTGCCTGCTATTAAAATGTTGTAAAACAAAAAAAAAATTAAAATCTCCTGTTCTAATTAAAATATAAACATGATTTAAAGGTACTTTTTAAGTGTAAAAATACAGAAAAAAATTTAATGCAATAAATTGTTTTTGAAAATTTTTAAATTTTTGTGTCCCGCACCCCCTTAAAAAAAGGTAAAAATTCAAAATTTAAAGAATGTTAAGTTACATACAGGGTGGTTCAGAATTAGGAGTAAAAATTTTAATGAGAGATAGGGGACACTAAAAGAAACTTTTTTCGTTTGTGAATGTAGGTTTGCAGATGTTATACTTTAGTACTAGAGGACGTTGTCCAGCAGTGACAATTGCTACAAAGGTATGTAAATCTGACGCCAAATGGGATTTGACAGAAGGGATGGTCCAATCAAAAATGGTGTGGTTCTATCTCTTTTATTGTTAACTTCTTTTGTCAATGGTGTGAAATTTTAAATTATGGTCGTCTGCTACGATAATATAACTGAAGGGAATGCAAAATAAAAGTTACATTTTAAAAATGCCTCCTAATTTTGACAGTGCTAACGAACTTCTGTAACAATGGGCACCGACCAAAAACGCCTTCTAGCACAAAAGTATGATGTCTGTGACAATATATTCATAAACGAAAAATGTTTCTGTATTGTTTCCTATGTCGCATTAAGGTTTCTGTAGATAGTTGTGAAACACACTGTACACGGCAAACCCAATACTCCATTTGCGTGTTTTTGATGGTATGTTTCTTTACAATGCAGATATGAATAGAGTTGAAATACATTGAGGTAAAACTCATGATAAACTAGTTAATAATACTTTTATTAACTTTCACTAAATAAAATAAACATGAGTAAACATAATTCAATATATTACATATGAGGTATTGAATCAAAATTAACCCCCCAGGTTTGAATAAATCTCCATTTGAAGAAGAAGTAGCACCTTATGCAAATGAGAGGCGCTTTTCTACTAGACGGGAATTCCCGTGGGTAGCGTACGTGCTTGATAGTGAGAGGTAAAACATTACGAGGCGAGGTCTGACGGAGGTGAGCGGCGAACGAAAAACAATTGGATTGAAGATCGCTTTGCCGTACAGCAGCCGTACATTATCAAGTTTACCGAAGGCGTTTTGAAGTTAGCTATCGTTCCAGCGACCTGGTGATAACGTGAAGCCAGAAAGGTTAGTGTGGCGTATGTAAAAGCAGTGGCGTGGCTCAATTCTGGTAGGGTTTCCGTAATATAACTACCGGGATTAACACACGCGATAGATAATTCCCCGTTGCCTGCTAGCAATTGAGTACTGTATTTACGTAGTCTAATTGTGTTGCGATAAATAGTTTAGTGTAGAAAACCTCGCTGGATCTTGTTAATGGTAAAGGTTAATGTTTCCTTTACCCTAAGGGTAAAGGAAACAGTGAACTTCACATATTTAAATTTACCAACAGCACACAAACTACATTCCTGACATTCCTGCGTACACATGATGCCTTCCATGCAGATTTACTCGTATATGCCTTCCATGTAGATTTATTGAGTCCCTTCTATAGCTGAGTCACTAGCTGTCTTATTGACTGTGACTAGAGTTTATACAAAAACCGACTTTTTGAAAAACCGGTTTTCGAATTCCAGATTTCTAAAAAACCGATTTTAGCCGGTTTTCAAATTTTTATCAAAAAAATAGAATAGGGAAAATATTTTATTTAATTTATATAAAATAGCGAAAAACGAAATCAATATCAAAGTCAAAATATAAAAAAAAATTAAGGATTACACATTACTTGCACAAAATAATGAAAACTCAAACAAAAATTTCAAATTTCAAATAATATTTATATTTATTTCATTAATTTTAATATCTCCTAAGAAAATATGATTTTAAAAAACATAAAATATCCACTGAACGGTGGCTAAGTCTTGTTCTTATTTTGTACACAATATTGCCTGAAATTGAAAATACTCGTTCACTAGCTACTGAGCTTGGTTTTATAGTTTTCAGGGCATCAAATAACAAATCTAAGTTTTTGGTTCTTTTATTCGTTGCCTCAAATAATGAAAATTCAGCTTTCAGGGTCTTTGGATTTGTAAGTTTTTCTTCAGGATCTTAAGAATCTTATGAATTTATTTTTCCATGGCTTCCTTTAAAAAAGCATTAATCTGATGAGAAGTTTTTTCGATTTGCTCTTCATCAGAATCGGTTTACAGAAAAGAATTTGGAAATATTCTAGACAATATCTTTCCAGATAACTATAACAACTTTATATTTTTGTTTCCAGTTTTCACTTTACAAGATTAAGCGAACCTGTCGTGACTCGTGACAGATTGCACTTATGTACTAACATAAAGTTAGTCGGTTAGGCACTTCTTTTCCACGTGCGCAGTGCACAATGCACAAGCACTGGCCATCGCAACTCACAATGTGGAAAAAATGTGTCTGCTGCCCGTTGCATAGAATGAATACAAATCAAATAAGTTAAAAATAAATTTTTACATAATAATTTGAATTCTTTTAAACCGGTTTTCCTAATTTAAAAACCGGTTTTCAAATATGACAAATTTATTTAAAAAACCGGTTTTTTAAAACCGGGTTTGAAAAACCGTCAAACCCTAACTGTGACGTAATCTCAAGCAGAAAATCTGCATTCTTTTTTGTGGTTTCTTCTTCATTGTGGTATTTGGCCAAAAGAACGAGTAAAAAATAAAAAGTTTTTTTCTTTGTCTAGATATCCTTAAAGTTTTTTTTTTCTAGTTTTGGGATAGGAGATATTTTTAATCTCTGTTCATCATTTTATACTATAAATTGTAAGTTTCACAGTTAAGTGACGATGTCATTTGTCCTTCAAATGATCGATGAAATGATATAAGGAAAATCACCAAGACTCGTGATAATTAAAATACATCAAAGCAAGAATTCCTCATTAAGAGGAATATGGTATTCAGTCCAAAGTTTTACGATGTCAGAGCAAACTTTAATGATATACTGAGTAAACCACTGCAATTTAAAACCACTAGTGATGCTAAGATAAAAGTACTACCATTTTCCACTTGGGATAAAGCGTGCTAAAGTTGAAGACATTAAAAAGGTGTTAACGTTTAAAATGAGACAATTAAAACGAAAAATGAAAGAAATGAGTTTCGAAGGACAGAGATAGTAACATAAAAAATACGGTAAATGAAGACACAAAAAAGAGGAATAAAGGCCATAACCATTTGAAATATTTTAAATTTTCCTTTGTTTCCTTGATGTCAAAAGTAATGAAATTTTAAAGATCCCTCTTAAAGAGAAGAAAAAGTTCTTTTAATAATTAAAAAACATAAATTAACACAAGAAATAAAAAAAAATTAAGGAACACCATTAAATTTATTTAATACATTTTTTTTATAGTTTTGTTTCATAGAAAAAAATAAATCCGCATCAAACCAACAGAAAGAAATATACATATCAAAAAGTAAACGCATATTAGAATTTGATTGTTATCAACTAATAATTTTTACTACTCCGAAACTTTGTTTACCGTAAACCTAAACACAATTCAAAGCTTGAGAAAAAAAAAAAGCATTTAAAGAAAAATTTGAAAATAATAATAGTATTAAAGAGCATGTTTTAGGTGAACTATTTCCGATTTTTAAATTGGCGCGCACGAGAGATGGAAAGATCGCGGTGGGATTTATGTGAGGTGGGTACACCCGAATAAAACATTTCTGAACATTTCGCATGTTATTAGAAATCATGGGCGGGGTTTTACTCGTTAAGAAGACTAGAACTAGCATCTGACAGCTAGACATAATATCAAAATAGTATAAACAATAACACCTTAGTGGATATTGTTTGGAGAATTGTGTTTGGAAAGCTCTTTTTCTTTCTGAAAAGAATGTGAGCTACTTCATTTATATAATTTTCCCTTTCACTTTGTATTTGTCTTATCAATTTTAAGGAGTATATGTATAGAACAGTGAATATAAGCCTTTTTTAGTTCATGTCCTCCCTTTATAATTTAGACATCCAGTCTTTACGCCGCCCCCTCTCCCCTAAGGCCTGGAACATACCTACATAAATTTCGAAAGACTAAAAAGTGTAGAAAGATCAAAATGGGAAAGTTGAGAACGGTCAAGGTACATGTGCGTAGTTAAAAGTTTATGGGCGCAATACAGTAATGGCCTAAATTTCGTGCCCGAAACCAGTTTCAACTGCATTTTATGACGAAGGGATGTTAGCATTGACTAGTCTAAACTGTTTTGACCGAGTGATCATCACACGTAGAGCATTTTCTCGTCAGTTGCGCTTCAGCTGCTGTAAGAAGTCGTCGATTGTGTGAGTTGTATGGTTCTCATGTGTATGAAAAATATGAATATCACTCCCAGGAAAATGACTAGAATTGTTACCCTTTGTCAGCATACCTCTATGACTGTGAGGGATATTGCTGCAGTTGGACTTGGAGAATCCTGTGTTTCTAACATTATTTATCAGCAAAGTAAGTTTGGGACAGTTTCTCCAAAACGGAAGAGTAAATGTCGACGCAAACGTAAGACAACACCTCGGACAGTCTTGTACGAAATAGTAAAATGCATCCTGGCAAGATAAGTACAGATAGATCTTCAGAGATACATCTGTAGATTCGAGTAGCGCTGACTAAGAAAGAGGCTTATGTTAACAGTAAACAACACAACTGATCTATACTGTTTACATTACTATCTCATTACAATAATAAAATAATAAATCGAATATAAAAAAATACGATAACTATTATGTACCTAAAAGCTGGATTTAATTTTCGTTTCCACAAACCTCGAAAACTAGGTATAATTTTGCTGACCGTTCACGCCCTCCCCCGAATATCATTTACGCCTCCCCAGGGGTGGAACGCCCACCCCCTAGGTTTGGAACCACTGGTTTAAAGTGAAAATAATAATTGTTTCATGTAATGAATTAAAATAGGTTGCTTTGTGAAGATGCGTGATGAAGTGGTTAGATTACTGAGTACACGGAAAGCTTTTGGGCTTTAACGATTTCGATTGTTGAAATGACCCCGAAGTGGTGTGTGTTATCATGTTTTCCAAGAAAGTCACGTAAGTTGCACTCCTCGGCCTTCCGGAATAGAGAGAACTCCTTGAGGACATTTTATGGCTCTGGAATGAAATCCTTTGTGATTTGAAATAGCACTTTGCAAGCACAGCAAATTTGTTACTGTAACTATTGCATCCCTTTTTAAATGAAACATTTTACTTTGTAAGGTAAATGTCTTAAAAATATATAGTTTCAAAATAAAATGTTTGGCTTTAAATGTTTGTGTGCAAGTGTAAACATATGCAACAAATGTAGTGGTCTCTATTTAACGATGTTTTTCAGTTCCAATTCTGGAAAAGGCATGTTTATAAAGAAAAATCTTAAACTGATATTGAACTAATAAGAAGCAAGAAACCAATCATTTTTTTGCAAATTATATTAACCTTTTCCTTACGGGGTGGGATAGCATGTATCCCAAGAATACATGCCCAAGAATGAATATATATATATATATATATATATATATATATATATATATATATATATATATATATATATATATATATCTATACACACATATATATACATATACATATATATACATATACATATATATATATACATATACATATATACATATATATATATATACATACATATATATACATACATATATATACATATATATATATATATATATATATATATATATACACACACACATATATATATATATACATATATATACAAATACACAGAGACATATAGATGATATTTCGCCGTAATGAACCCCGTAAGCTAAAGGTTAATATATAAATGGTATTTCATGTACAAATGAAACTTTAATGTTTCATGCAAATTTACTAGGAAAACAAAGATGGTTTTTATGTAACGTCTAAAAACGCATAAAGTAACAAATAACGTATCAAAAAAAGTTTTTATTAGACTTTCGTTTCGTATAATATTTAAAATGACGGACCAGCTGCAATTGCTTCTCTTCTCATTTTTCTTTATTGACGATGCATGACATAAACACAAACCATTTACAATACGCAGCAGTTATATTCTTTAAAATTAAATAATTAAAATTGTGAGCTTCAATTTAGAGTCCTACGATTTTGCTCACTTCCCTGTTCCTTAACGGCGAACTGTCTTTTTCTACTCTTTTAAACGTTAATCAGGACCAATCAACGTTCTGGCCCATGGCAGGTTCTTCACCGTGAGATTTGCATAACCAACGTGAATGAATAATGCCGCTAGGGCCGTTTTGTAGATGCGCTGCGTGACAAGTGACGCACGATTCTCAATTGCCTGATGTCAAACACTGTGTTTATTTAGACTGGCGAGGGGGAAGAAAAAAAAACATTACCCAGTTGTGCGCATGCGCCAACAAAAAGCATTTCACGTATTTCTTTAAAATACATGATAATTGTTAAACTTAATTTTATGTACAGTATCCCAAATTTTACATTCCTGATATATTCCCAAACTGAGCAAAAGCCGTAAATTTGCTATCCGAAATTTAGATATAGACATGGTACATTAACGAGGCACAAGAGAGCAGGTCTCCATATCCTCGGTATGGATAATTTTTTGTGGCTATATTTTCGTTCTCAGGATTAAAAGAAAAGTGTTGTCTTGAAAGTTTAAAAAAATAATAATAATAATAATTAAAATAATAATAATAATTTTAAAAAATAAATAAATAAAAATAAATAATACTAATAATAGCAAAAAATAAATAAGTAAATAAATAAAAATTGACAAGTATTTAATGTGGCAGGTTTAAGAGAAAAATAATTACAAGATAAAAATAACTTTTTATATACCATGTTGTTAAATTTTATGTTGAATCATATAAACTTGACAATTCTCTATTAATTGCACAAACCTTCACTTGATTTTTCTTTTTCACTTTCTTTTATTTAATTTTAATCACTTTTTAGTCGTTTTCACTATCCACAGACTTTATAAATTTTGATTTTTATAATTTTTTAAATTTTTCGCACAATATTAAAATCTATTAAAATAAAGCATTGTCATGGTGTTCTGAGCTATTCTAACAGTTTAAAATGTCTAGCTAGTCGGGAAGTTAGTTAAAAATCGATTGCAAGATTTGTACTAGACAAACACATACGCAAACAAACATACAAGAAAGCAAGTTAATAAAATAATGGTAAAAAATTACGGTACCAGACGATTAAGCAAAAATCAGTAACGATAGTCATGAGGTCGATCCATCAAAAAAACACAGGTCAGAACCAGAAGCAACGGCAAATGTAGTTTAGAATTTAGAAGAGGTTGCAGGGAAAGTTAAGAAAGGGGAAGGATACCAGGGTGAATAGTCAAAGTGGCCTTAGGACGCATAAAGCATTCCCTTCGGTCGTAGTCGGGGAGGTTAACTATTTCTTCGTTGTCTATTGAATATAATCTATTGTAGAACTTAGATGCTAGATCTTTAATGTGTTGCCGAATGGGTTCGATTCCGAGATCCCTGTGAATAAGTATGTTTTTAAGGTACCGGGGCGCCTTTCTAATACCGCGGAGTGTTTTATTTTGAATTGTCTGCAATCGCTGGATATGGGTTAGCCGCTGAGCCCCAAACAGGCACGGCGTACAACAAGATTTTTTATTGTATCAATTTGAACATACCTCCAAGGTCTGTAAATATTATCTCTTATATATTTTTTCTATTATAATACTTGTCGGATTACATTCACCCACTGCTAATCCGGTAAAAATTCGCTGTACAGAACTGTTTTCCCAGTACAAGAATTTATTTTAATTACCAACATAGAGTATATGTTATTGGATGTCTAGCTTTGCTGAATGTTCCATTAACCGGAAGTTCATTGTAAGGAAACTATTCTTCAACACGAAAAACACTGAAAAACACAAAAAACACGAAAACTTTCATTTTTCAGAACAATTTTAATTTTTTTTTGGATTAAAAGAAAATAGTACAAGTATTTGAATACCCTTTAAATCTATTTTGAAACAAAAATAAGAATTTTTCTAGAAATTGATGAAACTTTCCTTGAAGTAAAATATTGAAATGCCTTAAGGAACTGAAAAATGCAGTTTAGTTATCTGGAATGAAACTACTTGTCTTCGAATTTCAGTCTTAGAAATAGTTATAATAATTTAAATCGCAGCATTCACTTACTTGAAAGGAAGTCTGAAAATCTGATATTTTATTGCTATTCGAATTACACTGTAGGTTAAAATGCGAGGATCTGTTTTTGGATATGCCATATCGGCTTCCTTGGGAGAATAATTTAGCATCACATGGGAGAAATTTTTAATGTAAAATATAAACAAATGAAATAAACAAAAAATAAAAGACAAGCATAGACTGATAAATCACTTTAACTTAAAACATATCCTGTAAAGAAAACATAAAACATTTTCAATAGAGGATAGCGCAGATGCTTCATATCCTCATAATGAAAAATACAAAAAATTATCCAACAGAGATAGATAAAAATAATACTAATATAGACAAAAAACAAACAGAAATCAAGCACTCAGGGCATCCACGCACCAAAGGAAAGATTCTGTATAAGTACCAGAAGTGAACCATAAAACAACATAGAGGTAACCGGAATTGGCTGCTGTTTCGCCATAACCGTCACTTACGGAATTGGGGTGTGTATACATCTTTGACATTGCATTAGGATTATTTGTGTGCTTGCATGTACGGTGCGTTGAGCCCTTACTGTAAGTTGTGTTTGTCATTTCATTTTCTTTTGACTAATTGCTTCCTTTGGGGCTCGGGCCTTGGGATGTCTGTTGGTCTTACCTGCATCCTATTCAGAAAGTTCCCCTTGAGGTAACTGATTTGGTTAGGCTCCCTGACGAAGAGACCTTTCGGTTAAATCTATGTTGTTTTATGGTTCAGTTCCGGCACTTATACAGAATCTTTCCTTTGGTGCGTAGATGCCCTGAGTGCTGATTTCTGTTTGTTTTTTGTCTATATTCGTATTATATTTATCTATCTCTGTTGGATTATTTATTTGAGAAATTTTTAAGTCATATTTAAATCTCATAGTCGCGTTTACAAACATAAATGCGAACTGTGGGATTAGAATTTCTAAACCCTAGCATACATTATACTTGAACACATATACTTTTTAAATAAAAATTTTAAAGGTTGGAAGGTTTTATTTTATAATAAACATGCATTTTTATATCAATATTTCATGATATATGTCTTAACGTAAAGGGCATTCAAATCCTGTAGAGAATTTGATTGAATTGAGTAAATTCCGAAACTGTTTCCTGAGAGTAATATATTTAAAAGCATATTTTAAAAATATTTCCCATGAAATGAAAATTTCGCTTTTTTTTTTCATTTAACATGATTTAAAATTTTATTAATAATACACTTCTGCCACAAAATTAGTGTCATATTTAACACTTGAAAAGAATGTGCAATTGTGACATTTATTTTCTGACAGTAATTTTTACACTAAAGACACATTATCTTTTAATTTTTCTTATGTACAAAACCGGAAAACATAAAACAAGAATATTTTTTGCATATGCATAATGATAAATATATAATCCTAAAGTAAAAAAAAATAAATTTGAACATACCTGCGAGGTCTGGTCAATTTTATCTGTTACATTTTTTGCCGAATGGGTTCGATTCTTAGATCCCTGTGAATAAGTATGTTTTTAAGGTACCGGGGCGCCTTCCTAATAGCGCGGTGTTTTTTCATTAAGAATTGTCTGCAATCGATGGATATGGGTCAGCAGCTGAGCCCCAAACACGCACGGCATACAACAAGATTTTTTATTGTATTAATTTGAACATACCTCCAAGGTCTGGTAAATATTATCTCTTATACATTTTTTTCTATTATAATACTTGTCGGATTACATTCAAACACTGCTAATCCGGTAAAAATTCGCTGTACAGAACTGTTTTCCCAGTACGAGAATTTATTTTAGAGTATATGTTATTGGATGTCTAGCTTTGCTAAATGTTCCATTAACCGGAAGTTCATCGTAAGGAAAATATTCTTCAACAAGAAAACCATTGTTGAGAAGTGAAATATAACATTCCGATCCTATCGTTTAATTTTAGAACAATTTAATTTTTTTCTTGGATTAAAAGAAAATAGTACAAGCATTTGAATACCCTTTAAATATATTTTGTAAGAGAAATAAGAATTTTTCTAGAAATTAATGAAATTTTCCTTGAACTAAAATATTCAAAAGCCTCCAGGAACTGAAAAATGCTGTTTTGTTATTTGGAATGAAACTACTTATCTTCGAATTTCTGTCTTAGAAATAGTTATAATAATTTAAAGCACAGCATTCACTTACTTGAAAGGAAGTATGAAAATCTGATATTTTATTACTATTCGAATTACACTGTAGGTTACAATGCCAGGCTCTGTTATTGGATATGCCATATCGGCTTCCTTGGGAGAATAATTTAGCATCACATGGGAGAAATTTTTAAGTCATATTTAAATCTCATATTCGCGTTTACAAATATAAATGCGTTCTGTGGGATTACAATTTCTAAACCCTATCGGACATTATGCTTGAACACATATACTTTTAAAATAAAAATTTGAACGGTTGGAGAGTTTCTTTTATACTAATCATGCATTTTTAAGTCAATATTTCATGATATATGTGTTAACGTAAAGGGAATTCAAATCCTGTAGAAAATTTGATTGACTTGAGTAAAATAAGAAATTTTTCCTGAGAGTATATATATTTAAAAGCATATTTTAAAAATATTTCCCCTGAAATGAAATGTGCACTGAATTTTTTTTTATTTAACATGATTAAAAATTTTATTAATAATACACTTCTGCCACAAAATTAGTGTCATATTTAGCACTTGAAAAGAATGTGCAATTGTGACATTTATTTTCAGACAGTAATTTTTACACTACAGACATATTATTTTTCAATTTTTCATACGTACAAAAACGGAAAACATTAAACAAGAATATTTTTTGCATATGCATAATGATAAATATATAATCCTAAAGTTAAAACAGAAAAGCCATGCCTAATTTCAAATACAGCTACTGAACCAACAATTCTATTAGCTTGTTTGTTTTCGCGTATGTATCTATGTAAGATTTCAAAATAGTTCGTCTTCACAATTAAAAAATATATTGTTAATACATGTTGAATCACTTTAAAGAAAAAATATTTTTTTTTGAGTAATCTTCTTCCCTGAGGAAGTATTTTTGAAATATATATTTTGAAATATATTATTTATAGAATATATTTTGGTTTTAAATCTAAAATTTCAACAAATTTTGTAACAAATTTCCAGAGGCGATTTTATGAAAAATAGAAGAAATGAGCACGATAGACATTTCCGGGAAGAATTTTACAGAATTTTTCATATATAATTATCATTATGCATATGAAAATCATTCTTGTTTAATATTTTCCATTTTAGTACATATGAAAAATTAAAATATAATGTGTCTTTATTATAAAAAAATATATTCCTTCTGTCCGAAAATAAATGTCACAATTGCACATTCTTTTCAAGTGTTAAATAGGACACCAATTTTGTGATAGAGGAAGTACATTATTAATAAAATTTTGAATCATGTTATAGGAAAAAAACAGTTTTTTCAGCGTGATTTTCGTTTTAGGGGAAATATTTTTAAAATATGCTTTTAAATATATTACTCTAAGGAAAAATTTTTGGATTTTACTGAAAAATTCAATCAAATTTCCTACAGGATTTAAATTCTATCCTGGCTTGTGTATTTTTTAAAATGTCATTACTCGTATAAATAAATTCATCAGTTTAAAACTTTTCTAAGAGAAATTTGAAATTTAAAATATAACTCTTCTTGTGTTTTTTATATAGCTGCCGAACCAATAACGGAAACTGCATGCGATTTTCTCGTATGAGAGATCCATAGAATTTAATTTTAGAAATTATAAAATGTTTTAATAACGCCAAAAAAAATGTAAAGTTATCTGTCGTTTGAAGGAAAATATTTTTATTCTGAATCAAACGTACGGAAAGAAGTTTTATGATAATGGAACCAGGGAATTCCGAGGAAAATTTCATAGAAATATACTACATGACATTCCATATATGTCCTTTTCAATAGAGAATATTCCGAGATTAGTAGTTTTAACCCTGCACTGGTCGCGTATATAAAAATTGAAGGTATGGTCGCATGTCGTCTAATAGACGCCCCGCTACCTTATTTAGGTTTTAGATATTATATTTGAAAAAAATAGATGAAAGGTCCAGGGGTAAAACCATTTTACTCCAAAAATTTCGCTTTGAGAAAAACGAATTTGAAAGTTGGAGTAAAGTGGCTTTTCCGCGGCACACTGAAACTTTATCTCTATTTTTCACAGTTTTAAACTGGTTTTGCCCCAAATATTAATACATGTGGTGGTAGTACTCCTTCCATGCTACAAGATGGCACTGCAAACTCCCTTTTTTTAAAACCTGCTGTCTGAGAAAAATGAATTTGAAAGTTGGAGTAAAGTGGCTTTTCCCCGGCACACTGAAACTTTATCTCTATTTTTCACAGTTTTAAACTGGTTTTGCCCCAAATATTAATACACGTGGTGGTAGTACTCCTTCCATGCTACAAGATGGCACTGCAAACGCACTTTTTTTAAAACCTACTGTCTGAGAAAAATGAATTTGAAAGTTGGAGTAAAGTGGTTTTTCCCCGGCACACTGAAACTTTATCTCTATTTTTCACAGTTTTAAACTGGTTTTGCCCCAAATATTAATACACGTGGTGGTATTACTCCTTTCATGCTACAAGATGGCACTGCAAACTCACTTTTTTAAAACCTACTGTCTGAGGAAAATGAATTTGAAAGTTGGAGTAAAGTGGTTTTTCCCCGGCACACTGAAACTTTATCTCTATTTTTCACAGTTTTAAACTGGTTTTGCCCCAAATATTAATACACGTGGTGGTAGTACTCCTTTCATGCTACAAGATGGCACTGCAAACTCACTTTTTTAAAACCTGCAGTCTGAGAAAAATGAATTTGAAAGTTGGAGTAAAGTGGTTTTTCCCCGGCACACTGAAACTTAATCTGTATTTTTCACAGTTTTAAACTGGTTTTGCCCCAAATATTAATACACGTGGTGGTAGTACTCCTTTCATGCTACAAGATGGCACTGCAAACTCACTTTTTTAAAACCTGCTGTCTGAGAAAAATGAATTTGAAAGTTGGAGTAAAGTGGTTTTTCCCCGGCACACTGAAACTTTATCTCTATTTTTCACAGTTTTAAACTGGTTTTGCCCCAAATATTAATACACGTGGTGGTAGTACTCCTTTCATGCTACAAGATGGCACTGCAAACTCACTTTTTTAAAACCTGCTGTCTGAGAAAAATGAATTTGAAAGTTGGAGTAAAGTGGTTTTTCCCCGGCACACTGAAACTTTATCTCTATTTTTCACAGTTTTAAACTGGTTTTGCCCCAAATATTAATACACGTGGTGGTAGTACTCCTTTCATGCTACAAGATGGCACTGCAAACTCACTTTTTTAAAACCTGCTATCTGAGAAAAATGAATTTGAAAGTTGGAGTAAAGTGGTTTTTCCCCGGCACACTGAAACTTTATCTCTATTTTTCACAGTATTAAACTGGTTTTGCCCCAAATATTAATACACGTGGTGGTAGTACTCCTTCCATGCTACAAGATGGTACTGCAAACTCACTTTTTTAAAACCTGCTGTCTGAGAAAAATGAATTTGAAAGTTGGAGTAAAGTGGTTTTTCCCCGGCACACTGAAACTTTATCTCTATTTTTCACAGTATTAAACTGGTTTTGCCCCAAATATTAATACACGTGGTGGTAGTACTCCTTCCATGCTACAAGATGGCACAGCAAACTCACTTTTTTTAAAACCTGCTGTCTGAGAAAAATGAATTTGAAAGTTGGAGTAAAGTGGTTTTTCCCCTGCACACTGAAATTTTATCTCTATTTTTCACAGTATTAAACTGGTTTTGCCCTAAATATTAATACACGTGTTGGTAGTACTCCTTTCATGCTACAAGATGGCACTGCAAACTCACTTTTTTAAAACCTGCTGTCTGAGAAAAATGAATTTGAAAGTTGGAGTAAAGTGGTTTTTCCCCGGCACACTGAAACTTTATCTCTATTTTTCACAGTATTAAACTGGTTTTGCCCCAAATATTAATACACGTGGTGGTAGTACTCCTTCCATGCTACAAGATGGTACTGCAAACTCACTTTTTTAAAACCTGCTGTCTGAGAAAAATGAATTTGAAAGTTGGAGTAAAGTGGTTTTTCCCCGGCACACTGAAACTTTATCTCTATTTTTCACAGTATTAAACTGGTTTTGCCCCAAATATTAATACACGTGGTGGTAGTACTCCTTCCATGCTACAAGATGGCACTGCAAACTCACTTTTTTTAAAACCTGCTGTCTGAGAAAAATGAATTTGAAAGTTGGAGTAAAGTGGTTTTTCCCCTGCACACTGAAACTTTATCTCTATTTTTCACAGTATTAAACTGGTTTTGCCCCAAATATTAATACACGTGGTGGTAGTACTCCTTCCATGCTACAAGATGGCACTGCAAACTCACTTTTTTTAAAACCTGCTGTCTGAGAAAAATGAATTTGAAAGTTGGAGTAAAGTGGTTTTTCCCCGGCACACTGAAACTTTATCTCTATTTTTCACAGTATTAAACTGGTTTTGCCCTAAATATTAATACACGTGGTGGTAGTACTCCTTCCATGCTACAAGATGGCACTGCAAACTCACTTTTTTTAAAACCT
This sequence comes from Dolomedes plantarius, assembly GCA_907164885.2. Lineage (NCBI taxonomy): Eukaryota > Metazoa > Arthropoda > Arachnida > Araneae > Dolomedidae > Dolomedes > Dolomedes plantarius. Next base: position 237,227,358 of record OU015490.1, read on the forward strand.
GCTGTCTGAGAAAAATGAATTTGAAAGTTGGAGTAAAGTGGTTTTTCCCCGGCATACAAAAACTTTATCGCTGTTTTTAACGACTTTAAAGTAGGTCTGTCCCAGATATGAATGCCCGTGGTGTTAGCACTCCTTGAAAGCTACAAGAGGACACCGCTAACTATTTTTCGTAAAAATGGCTGTAAAGTGGTTTTATACCTGGACCCTTGAAAAATGATGCATGTAAATGAAAACAATCCAATATTCAAAAATTGTAATTTTTTATGTACTTTTTGCAATAAAATAAATTGAAGCAACAGAAAAAAAAGGAATTTTTATACGCAATATTTGGAAATGTAAACCAATCAAAAGAAAAAAAGAGTTATAAGCTATTTTTACAATATGATATATAAAAATAAAGCAAATTTTATAAAAAATGTATTTCTGTTAGCATTTTTTACAAATTTCGTCGGTTCAATAGGGGATTTTGGTATATATTTTACTATAACAGAATGATATCAACTGCAGGAGTTTTGTTTGTTAGTAATGACTCCTACATAAACACTTCGAAAGTACTGACATCTTCTAGGCATGCAGAACAATCCATCAATACGCAAAATGTAAAGAAAGTGCTATTAACATCTGTGAGTTTTGTTGTTAGTAATGACTCATATATAAGATCTTCGAAAATACTGACATCTGCTGGGCATTCAGAGCAATCCATCAATACGCAAAATCTAAATGAAGTGCTTTTGACATCTGTGAGTTTTGTTGCTAGTAGTGACTCCTACTTAAACTCTTAGAAAGTGCTGACATCTGCTGGGCATTCAGAGCAATCCATCAATATGTAGAATGTAAACAAAGTGCTATATAATCTGTGAGTTTTGTTGTTAGTAATGACTCATACTTAAACTCTTCGAAAGTACTGAGATCTGCTGGGCATGCAGGGTAATCCATCAGCACGCAAAATGTAAACAAAGTGCTATATAATCTGTGAGTTTTGTTGTTAGTAATGACTCATATATAAGATCTTCGAAAATACTGACATCTGCTGGGCATTCAGAGCAATCCATCAATACGCAAAATCTAAATGAAGTGCTTTTGACATCTGTGAGTTTTGTTGCTAGTAGTGACTCCTACTTAAACTCTTAGAAAGTGCTGACATCTGCTGGGCATTCAGAGCAATCCATCAATATGCAGAATGTAAACAAAGTGCTATATAATCTGTGAGTTTTGTTGTTAGTAATGACTCATACTTAAACTCTTCGAAAGTACTGAGATCTGCTGGGCATGCAGGGCAATCCATCAGCACGCAAAATGTAAACAAAGTGCTATATAATCTGTGAGTTTTGTTGTTAGTAATGACTCATACTTAAACTCTTCGAAAGTACTGAGATCTGATGGGCATGCAGGACAATCCATCAGCACGCAAAATGTAAACAAAGTGCTATTAACATCTGTGAATTTTGTTGTTATTAATAACTAATACATAAACTCTTCGAAAATACTGACATTTGCAGGGCATGCATAGCAATCCATCAATACGCAAAATGTAAACAAAGTGCTATTAACATATGTGGGTTTAATTAACATCTGTGAGTTTATTTTTGTTGTTAGTAATGACTCATACATAAACACTTCGAAGGTACTGACATCTCTGAGACGTCATGCGAGCAGTGCACGTTGAAGGTCATATCACACTGTTCTTGTTTCACCATTCATATTACCTAGACAAAGATTTCACGGTACAATATGAACAAACGTTGTCGGGGGTAGATTTACAATTTATTCGTGTTAAGTTAACTACTTCAATCTCAACTGGATCAAAATAAGCGAGAAATATCCGTCGGCTACTGACCGAGTTTGGAACTCTAAAATGAAACTTCTAAGCTAACGCTTATAATGGTCGGTATACTGGTGCAATCTTATAAAATTTGAAGTATATTCCGATATGCATACTTTAGTAACGTGAATTTCTTATTTGTCATTCAGAGCGTAAGCACAACCGACGAATAAAACAGTAAGTTACTCCTAATTTTGTGACACCAAACTTGGTAACTGTTGAGAGGTGGTTAAAAAAGGGTATTATAAAAGTTTTATTCAATACACTTTAGATCAGTCAGTATATACAGAGTGGTTATAATTAAAGTTCCACTTTAAAATGATCATAGAAGGAAAACTACTGGACCAAATATTATCAAACTTGGTAATAGTTTAAAGGAGGTCATGGGAATTTCTTTTCCACCAAAAAAAAAAAAATCCAAAAACTCACCACCAGGGGGGAAATGACGCTGTATGCAATATTGTTAAACGGAATAAGACATGAAGACATTGGTTTAAAATGTATTTGATCGTTTCTGAAACGTTTTACGTAAAAGCATGTTCAATGTGGCGTCCACCATTTTCCGAAAGTAAGTTAAATCGCATTACTGCATTCCCAACAGGAGCTCTTAGCATATCAGGAGGAATGTTACGGACATGTCGGTGTATCACATCATTCAATTCCACCAAATTCTTTAGATTATCACCATAAACAGCGCTTTTGAGATAACCCCATAGCCAGAAGTCACAGGGGTTGAGGTCTGGTGACCGGGGTAGCCATTTTCTGGGGACGTTTCGGTATATAATCCGTTCATTCGTGAAATGTTGCTTAAGTAACAGTGTGACACATGTACCAATGTGCGGTGGGGCCCCGTCCTGCATAAAAATAGTGGTGTATAAAATGCCCCGTTGCTGGAGTTCAGGTATCATCCATCTTAACAGTGACTCTAAGCGAGCTGCAGTCACAGTGCATGTAACAGGTCCAGCTGTCAACTGCTCTTCAAAAAATGCTCATTAAGAAAAATGGTCCAATTATGAAACTAGCTGTCATACCACACCAAACGGTGGCTTTAGGACAATGCAGTGGAACTGGGTAGATAATAAGAGGGGTTTGTTTGGCCCAAATCCTGCAGTTATGGGTGTTTATATCGCCATTTAGGTCAAAATGGGCCTCATCTATCCACAAAATGTTCCATGACAAATGTTCGTCTATTTCCATCTGTGCTGGGAATTCCAAAGCGAAAGATTATCTTGCAGCAGGATCTTTACGTTTAAGTTCTTGAATATGTTTGATTTTGTATGGGTAGAACTGCAGTACTTTACGGACAATTTTATACACCGTACTCCATGGTGCGTCCATTTGTCGTGCGACAGCACGTACGTTGCACGTACCGTGTGTGATTTCCATTGCTGCCCCCTCCACTGTTAATGCAACAGCTTCCTCGGTTTGCACAGAAGCAGGATTCCTTCCCCTGTCAGGTGCAACAGATAAAAAACCCGTGGCTTCAAACTTTCCCATCATTTTCCTCAAATCCTGCGGTGTCATTGGCCCTCGGCGTATTTTTCTTACTGAACGATGACTATGCAAATCACGCAGTTCATTGCTATCGTATTCATACTAACATTAACGAGAAAAGAACGGTCTTGCATGGTTAGAGACATTGTCGATTCGTAACAAGGAGAACTCTGACAAACAGGCTCACTTTTATCTGGAAAGTCAAATGTCGTGTAAAGCGCATCTGCATAAATCATTTGCTTCCTCATGCCGTAAGCCAATTACAAGCCATTGCGGTTATGCATAACCCCAGAAACAGTTTCGTTTTAGAAACGATTAAAAACGTTTTAAACCGAGATCTTCATTTCTTAGGGCTGAATTCAGGCTTCAAAATTCACAAATTAGCGATCTGTAAGAAAACGATTTCTGGAATGCGCACACTTTAAATGGTAATTTTGTTTAGGTCAATGTTTCTTAAGGGTACACAAAAGGTTAAACCCGTGTAACAAAAGATTAAGTTAGATTCCGACCCTTATTTCGTTTAACAATATTGCATACAGCGCCATTTTCCCCCTGGTGATGAGTTTTTAACTTGTTTTGGTGGAAAAGAAATTCCCATGACCCCCTTTAAACTATTACCAAGTTTGATAACATTTGGTCCAGTAGTTTTCCTTTTACGACCATTTCAAAGTGGAACTTTAACTATAACCACCCTGTATATAACAGATTAAAGAAAGGGCGTTGTGACCCGGTTGGCAAATGCAGTGGACCAGTGATCTGATCGTCGCTGGTTCGATGCCCATCGCTGACAACACCACCGCCGTGTGCGGTGGTGCAAAGAAAAAAATCAGTCGCAGCTGCCTTGTCCCCCAAGTTCCCAAAGTACATCTGGAGATGAAGGGTAAGTGTTCCTGTGTCGTAACTTGACTCGGTTCAACATTACGGGATCGTTGTTGTTCGAGGTCAAGTCAGTCTTCAGCCCTAGTGGTACCTTGCCTTTAGTGAAGCTGCTTACAACCCTTCACCATGGACAAATGTCCTTTGGACTTGATGTAGGTTTTCCTACACTAAGGGGATTGGAAAGAGATTAAAGAAACTATTCAGTAAAGATTTCTGAAAATATAAACCCAATTACTATAAAACAGATGTATAATTTTTTCTTACGCATTTCTTGGAGTGCGTAGTTGCTGCCATCGTCATTGCGGATCCTTTCTTAGCTCGAATCTGACGAGTTGATTGGAACAATTTGGGGCAACTTATCCAACTTTCTCGGAAGTGGACAGAAAAACTGTACTTGAAGTATGACTGTATCACACGAGGATTTTCGACCAATTTCAGTACAAAAGACCAGTCTGACAAGTTCGTCTGTACCCAGTGTAGCGCAAAAGTCTCCTCTGTGATAGGGGCTTTAAATACGTAACAAACTTGCAAAACCTATGCATAAATATTAAAGCATTAAAATGTTGTATGCTGCAATGTAATAATCAGAGAAACACGAGATTTGAGTTTTACATTCTACTAGTTGGTACACGTCAAAATATGACGGCTAGATAGTAAATAATTGTACTAATACACAAATTATACTCAATTCATCATTTCCAAATATTAAAAATCATAATATTAAGAATAGAGAAATATATTTTGAAAAATTACTATTGAACCCAATAAAAATAAATAGGGTTACTCAACAACGGGAAACAAATAATTTCTGCGGGATAGATTCTATCTCTCACAAACATAATCTATATATATAAAACAGTTCCGTAACTGATTGACTGACTGACATACAACACACAGACCAAATCGCTGGACCTAAAAGGCTGGAATTTTGCATGGCTATTCTTCTTATAGTGTAGGGGTGCACTAATAAATATTTTTTAAAAAATCTTAGATTTTTTTAAAATTAATCTTTTAAACTGTTTTAGTAACTTTTTTTAAGTTTGCATTTAAAATAATAACTTTAGGGTTATAAAATTTATATCTCGAGAAAGATCATAAAAGTTCCTTTAACGTGATTTCTTTTTCTGGTACTTTAAATTAATTTATCGCCACGTGCATGATAACGAAATAGATAAAAACATATTTTTTTCTTGCTAATGCGGCAGACGATTGGACATTATCCAAAAAAATATTAAAATACAGTAAAAGATATATTCCTCAAACAGTACTATATTTACTGTACTATATTTTTTACTATGCTCTATTAGATTTAATTTGCATATTTTTTTCTACATTATTTTGTCTATAAAAATATTCATTACGATTTTTATAAGTATATTTTTTCGTTGTTTTACATCAATTGCATACATTGATCGTAGTATTTATTATAAATGTATTTATACATACTTTTGGCATTAATTGCATACATTGACCGTTGTACTTAATTTGAATGCACTCCGTAACAAAGTGCGGGTTTCCAGCTAGTTATAAATAAAAATGGAAGACAGAGAGCTAGAGAGATTCCTCAGAATAAACAAATTAACGTGTTTATGTGGAGTTGTAATTAGTAAGTATTTAAATCGATATTTAAACATATCACTGAGTATGTGCAGAAACAGATTAATGTGTTTATGTGGAAAAAAATTAAAATGTGTGATCTTTTTTAATCTGTTTCAGATTCTAATCAATACGTACGATTGTAATAACTTACGTATGACAACAAATAAAAAATGTAATGTTTTCCTACTATACTTACCTTTAAATAATGTTACCGTTTCGCAATATCTAGCTGTTTTAATTCAATTTCTAGCTCACCTTAATAATTTCTGAATCAGAATTACTTCACCTCCAGGAAATTTCGCACATACTCTAATCCCAAAATTACAGCTGTACCTACATTTTGCTTTAATTACAGCCCTGTATCCGAACAATGACCAAATCTCAACGCTTAATGGCAAGGGACAGGTGTTGCAGATGACCAGTCAAAAGCACACTGAGCTGTTAAATGAAAGTAATGCCAGGGAATTAGCACGGGATTAAATTACAGATAATGTTCTATTGTTTAGGGCATGGAGAGAAATATGTCGCTGAGAGCTAGCTCTCAGAAATACGTTTACTCTACGTATTATATCTGTTCCAAACAACATGCCACACGTTGATAAATGAAACGAATATAAAGTGGATGCAAACTACGGAATAAAATGACAAGCCATTTATGTTAATGATTTTGAGATAAAAGGTATCTAGAGCCTTCTGAATAATATTTATTTCTAAATAATATTCATATCAAAATGAAGGGCATTATGAAAAGACATGTAGAATTCAAATTATTGTAGAATATATATAGCGATAGATGAAACAATTTTATTATTTTATTAACGTTAACGGACACTTGTTTCACCACCAACAGTTACAGTTATATAAAGTCAACAGCCTTAAATTTATGCAGTAGATGTCTCAAAGAATTCTCAAATAATGCAGTAGATAACTCAAAGGACAGCCACTCACGGTAGAATATAGTTTTCTGCTTTTCAGTTATGGTAGCCGTAAATTTCAACCTCAACTCAAATTAGTCAGCTCGACGCACTGTCTCATTATTTTAACTATTCAAGTGATTACGTTTAGGTAAGGCAGATCTATTTTGTTCTGTACCTAAAATGCTCTTTTATTTTAATATAGGAAATAAAAAACCCCTCCCATATATGTATACAAGGTGCGCCCATAAAGTAACCGAACCATTTTTCATAAATGAGAAAAATATTACTCACCTTAAATAAATTTATCTCCTTCAAAATAATCGCCAAATGAGTCTATACAATTTTTACAACGTTTCTTCAAGTCGTCGAAACGCTGTTTATAGGCGTTGGAACTACTCGTTCGCAAAATACGCGGAACATTTCATTTAATATCCGACACGTTTTCAAATCGCTGTCCTTTCATGGATTTTGGATTTATTTTTATTACAAAGGATTTATTCAAAACGAATTTGTTCCTGAAAACCTAACAATTAATCAGAATTTTTACAAGGAGGTGCTTTTTCGATTAATAAACAGGATAAGAGAAGTTAGGAAGGAACTGTTTGATTCTGGGTAATGGTTTCTTTTCCACGATAATGTTAGGCCCCTTACAGCAATTTCTGTACAACAATATCTTGCTAAGCATTCAATTACACTCTTAAATCACCCACCTTATTCCCCCGACTTATCGCCAGCTGATTTTTTTTTTCTTTTTCCGAAGCTTAAGATAGCCACGAAAGGACAGAGATTTGAAAACGTCTCGGATAATAAATGAAATGTTACCCGTATTTTGCGAACGGTTAGTTCCAACGCCTATAAACAGTGTTTCGACGACTTGGAGAAACGTTGGAAAAATTGTATAGACTCCTTTGGCGATTATTTCGAAGATAAATTTATTTGAAGGTGAGTAAAATTTTTCTTATTTATAAAAAAATGTCCGGTTACTTTATGGGCGTACCTTATATATATATATATATATATATATATATATATATATATATATATATATATATATATAATATGCCGTCCCGATCCCGTGAATGATGATGTTGAGATGATGACCGGAGCCGGCATACCTCAACAGGGATGAAAGTAGTAGCCTAGTGGAATCCAACAAATCGTTGTTCTTCTGACATTATAAGTTTATTCACATTCTGCTCGAAGGGTTACAGCGTGTTTAATAGGCAACATAAATCAGAAAAGTGTACAGGCAGATGACCACAGGCCCTTATATAACTTCCCATAGACGACGTGTCATGTGACTATGCAACGAGCAGTGATTTGCTGTGCATTGATCTCCGGGCTCCTTAGTTATATAAGTTGTAAAACTTATATAATTAAGGGGATTTTCAGGGACGATATGTCAATTTCCTACCTTGTTTTTTAGGTTATTTACAATTCATTTGTTCTTTGAATCGAAAACGAAATTAAATCTACGGCCAGGGAAATTTAAAAAGAATTTAGAATTTTGAAAGGGTTTGGGGTTCTTATATGTTACACACACACACACACACACACACACACACACACATATATATATATATATATATATATATATATATATATATATATATATATATATATATATATATATATATATATATATATATATATATATATATATATATATTTAATCCATTGCTCAATACCTTCGACGATCTAGGGAAACAGTTAAACGGGCATTCAGGGAAGTCGGGGGCTTTTGGTTTTATAAAGATGTAGTCGGGCTGAGCAGCGTCAAATTCAAATGAAATAGCTAAATTAAACAGAATAATACTTTTATTGCTTGTGTGCAACATAATTATTTTAAAGTAAAATATAGTTTACAAAATATAAAGGAGTAGAAGCAATTTATAAATTTACGGAGAACAGATAGAATGGATAAGGGCGACCATCTCAAATCGAATTACTTGATGCTCAGACACTTACACCACCAAAAGTAAATTTAGTTTCGTATTAACATGTGACCATCTGTGGTGCAATATGTTTAGTGACAGCTATGCGCCAAACAGCAAAAAAGAAAAGTTACTTACCGTGTGTTCTTTCCATTGCTGCTTCCTCCACTTGTAATGCAACAACCTCCTCGGTTTCCACAGAAGCAGGTTTCCTTCCCCTCCCAAGAGTGACAGGGGTTAGAACGAGAAAGACAATATTAAATGTAGTGAATCATTAAAATAGAAGTAAAACTACCGTGGCTTTATATTATAGGGTGATTCATATTGTGGTGTTATTACATATGTCAACGCACACACACTATATATATATATATATATATATATATATATATATATATATATATATATATATATATACAATAAAGGCTCGATAATCCGAAAGTCCGCTTAATCCGAAACCAAAAGTCAAATAGAGCTAAGGTTACAGTAAAACCACAGTGATACAAACAATAATATATATTTCTGAAAATTACAAGAGAATTCAAAGTCAAACAATGTATTGAACTAATTATTACTGAACTACATAGGTTTGAATAAAATGTTGCATTTCTTTGTCGAAGAGAAGAATACCTCTCCCTTGAAGCCAAATTACGCCAGTGTGTGTGTGTCCGCTGAGTCGCGGCGGAGTGTTGCTCTACGTAGCATAGGGCTACATCAAATACAGGCGTCTCGTTTGAGTGGGATGCCCTCTACTCCCTGTCACCGTCTGCTTCACCTTCACTCTCGTTTGAGACGTTGATATGTTCTTTCAAAACCATTTCAACAATTTTCTGATTGTCTAAAATCTTCAACTGTATTGTACTGTAGTAGGCAGTGTTCCGCTCTCTTATCGACGATTTCGTCCCAAGATTTCGTAATGTTTAGACAAACCTTATAAAATAAACTGTGTAATCACACGTAATATGTAATATTTATATAGTCAGATGTTATTATGTAATTTAAGTTTATTTAAAGAATAATTTCGTATAATCCGAAAAATCCGTTAATCCGAAAAGGGTCTGGTCCCAATCGTATCGTATTATCGGGACTCCACTGTATATATATATATATATATATATATATATATATATATATATATATATATATATATATATATATATATATATATATATATATATATATATATATATATCCCCCCAAACCCCATATATATATATATATATATATAAGGACCGGATACAAAATCTAAGCAACCGATATAAATCAAGGCTTTGACAAAGTTGTCTTTAATGTCTGTAATAACAGGGCATAAATGTGACAAGTAATAATGCATATGAAAAGCACCTAAAATAAGAGAAAAATTACATTCTCCTCACAATTTCTTTTTTCACTATTCATGGCTGACGAACATTTTCTAGCTGTCCCCCCTCACGCAAATTGATACGATTAAAATGTAACTCTGTTCATTCACAAACCGTCTCCTTTCAAACTCATTTAAAAGAAGGAGGTTATATGTTTTAAAGCACCTAGCCTGAAATGCATTTCCTTATACTAGCCTTATGCACATTATATATTTTAAACCAACTTATATTATATTGAAAAGCTCCTCGATTTAAACCTCTGTGATACTTAATAGTTTTACTGCTGGCTGATGGAATTTAGTTTCCTTTTCCATAGTTGAACATTTTTACAAGTTTATATCACAATCCCATCGTCCATGTTGGCTTGTAATATGTAAATGAAACAGAACCTAGTAAACCCTTAATATATCTTTCTAACACCTTTTGCTTTTAAACTCATTTTATACAGTTTTTTATTAATGCATATATGATACCTAGAACTTTTATTAATAAACGGAGACTTTCAGCTACCTTATAAAAATTAATTAATTCCCACAGTTTCTGATATAAATTCAGTATCAGTATCAATTTTTTATCTAAAATCACTGCACAATTTTATAGCTTCACACTTCCTTCCTTTTAACCACATTTTATAATTAACATTTCTGGCTTTTATACTGTTATAGTATGCTGTAATTTCAATGCCATTGAAGAAAGTTTTTAGCTTCCTTTTCCATAGATATAAAGTTTTAGTAGTTCATGATATTATTCCAACGTCATTATTCCTAGTTTAAGGCTTTGTACATTATCCCTATTGGATTCGCTCACCTCAACGTTAAGCCATGGAGAAAATTTGTCCAGGGATTGTGGGATTGAATTTAGAGATTTTTTAAAATTGTACTCCGAAATAGAGGAAAAAGTTTTACACCTTAGGGCGTTTTGATTTTCATTTAGAAAATGCAGGTAATATTTTAAAATTTAAATTATTCATTGAAAAAGTCTAGTGTAGTGTGTTTAAACGCTCATAAATTCCTTTGGTGAGCGAAATTTCTAAATTGAATCCCGTTGCAAGGCGCACAGAAGTTCAATGTATCTGAAAAATTTTTTTTATTGGATTATGAGCATTTATGTAGATGTAAATAGTAGACAAACTTTCTCCACATGTTAACACTAGCTGTAAACCCGCACTTCGAACGGAGTATATTCAAACTAAATACAACGGTCAATGTATGCAATTAATTCCAAACAAATAAATAAATAAATAAATAAATAAATATATATATATATATATATATATATATATATATATGTATAATAAATACGACGATCAATTTATACAATTGATGTAAAAAAAAATATATATATATATATATATATATATATATTGTACAAACGTATCTTGGCTACCGAGGATTAATGAATTCGGCACGCTTCTGTGGCGTGGAAACTTAAATTAAATTAACTTGTTACACAGTCTTAACAGTCTTAGTGTCTATAACGATATCTGAGCTGAGAGAAGACTACCTGGTTAGTACAATTCGAAGTTCTGTACTGCAGAATTGAAGACACGTCCAAGGAGAGTTCAGCACATGAGAAAGTACTATTAATTGTTCTGTAAGAGTACTTTTAAAAAGGAAGGTAGTGAGTACGAATTCAGGAACAGTTCTTGAGACTAAGAAAGTTCTCATTCATTATTCGGCACAGTGGAAGGAATGTAGTGAACTTGAAGACACCATTCGGTAAGCGAATGCATACAGACCGGATCGTCGAAGCGTAGTGGTGTAGATTTACCGCAAATACCCAGATTCTCCACTGTCAACTTTCTAGTAGTAGTTCTTAAATGAAAACTAGATTTGGTTACGAAAAAAAGAACTCTATTTATTATAACAACGATCGTTGACTAAATCTCTTGAATACAAAAATACAAGGGCTATAATAAGCTATATACATGGGAGATGAAATGCTCCAGTTAACATGATCTCAAAACATGATGACCACTCAGGTCAATGCTAACACTAGTAATGAAAAATGAGAGCAAAAATATCAAGAAGATTAGCTCCCCCCAACAGTCGGCAAGCCGAACTGAAAGGGGTGCTTAAGCATAAAAAAAGGAAGCAGCTAGCTATATAAAAATGTAGCTCTATCTAAAAATCTGACAGAGTAATCGCTTTTCATTCTGGACAAAGCGCAACACAGGCTAAGGTTGTATTAACTTAATTTTAAGTATCGCCAAATACGAGGAAAGCCTACCGGTGTGCCTAGGCGAGTAGTACCGGAACCCATCGGTAAACACTGAAAAGAACAAACCTTCGTAACTAGAAAAACGGCGATTCACCGCCAAAAAAAATAGCCAAGTAGGAGCGAAAAGAGTGGGATGGCCGCTGATTGGACTTAGCCAAGAGTGACGTGAAGCGGCGCCGAATATGATTAGCGAAACTCGCCCGAGCCCAAGGGGAGAACCTTTTAAGAATTTTCTCACGGGGATGGTTGGCGTCGCCAACAGATGTCGTAGATTAAAGTCTGGGAAATGGATACGGAATGTCCGTGCCATTGTACCTAATGCCAATTAAAAAGCAATTTCTACTACCCCTGGATGGAAAACGCCCGGTCCTTTTTAACAGGTCGGCAACAAGCCATAAAACATCCAATTATCTGTACGAGTAAATTGCAGTTTCAAATAAACGAAACTACTTTTAAATTGGGTTCTTGGAAAAAAATACATTGTTGAAAAAAATAGCGGGTGCTATCAATAGATAGTACTGGAGTAAAGACATACCATTTTAGACCTCCCACGTAAAAAAAGGGGATGCAGGAATTACGCTAAAACGCTTATAGCGAAAGATCCTAAGATTAATATTAACATTACAAACATTAAGGTGATTACATCCTTTAAATTAATAATTACTCGTATTTAAAGTAGGTGCAATTAATAAGAAAACTGTACCGATAAAATCCACGTTACATATATATTTATGACAAAATCGTAAAGGATATTTATATATAAAAATAATGTAGAAGAAAATATTCAAATTAAATCTAACATGACATACTAAAGAATAGTACAGTTAATATAGTACAGTTTGGATTAATATATTTTACTGTATTTTAATATTTTTTTGGATAATGTCGAATCGTCTGTCGCATTAGCAAGGGAAAAATATTTTTTATCTATTTCATTGTTATGGACGTTACGATAAATTTATTTAATGTACCAAAAGGAGAAATTACGTGATCAGCATTTAATAAATTATATTCTAAAATTTAATCTTTAAAAATTCCCCAAAAATCAGAAAATGGAGGTAAAGAATCGAAAAATATTTCATTTTAAAGGAATTTTTAAGATCTTTCTCGTGATATAAATTTTATAACCCTCGAATTATTATTTTAAATGAAAACTTAAAAAAAGTTACTAAAACAGCTTAAAAATTTAATTTTAAAAAATTGTGTGGTCGGGGGACCCCCGTCAGGAACGAAGTTCCTTACGTTATTTTTTCAACTCTAAACGTGATTTAATATGTAGATTTCTATTGATTATATATATATTCTATTGAGTATATATATATATATATATATATATATATATATATATATATATATATATATATATATATATATATATATATATATATATATAAATATATATATATATATATATATATATGTGTGTGTGTGTACAGAGTCTGTTCTGAAAGTAGTAGGACTGGTTTTTTCCTGGGCGAACGGGTGGACGAGAGGCGGTCTGCGTGCGCAGGATCGGTGGAGGGAGATATTGGGAATGCTGGGAAAAATCGGCAGTCGGCTCTCGGCCGTTGAAGAGAGCAGGTCGCTTGTACAATGAACCCCTGTCAAAACGCCTCGTCATGGAGAATCATGGAGCGTTTACTGGAGCAGCGATACGCTATCAAATTTTGTGTAAAGCTTGGTAAAACGGGAAAAGAGACTCACGACATGAGTAAGGAGGCCTACGGTGATGCTGCCATGGGTAGATCGGGCGTTTTTGTGTGGCACAAGCTGTTCCAAGAAGGTAGGGAAAGAGTGGAAAACGACGACCGTTCCGGACACCCTTCGACCAGCAAGACAAACGAAAATGTGTCGCGAGTGAAAAATTTACTGAACAGTGATCATAGGATGAGTATCAGAATGATTGCTGATGACTTGAGCATTCCTCAAACCCAAGTTTTTGAGATCGTGACAGAAAACTTAGCCATGAGGAAAGTGTGCGCGAAGTTGGTGCCGCGAGTGTTGTGAGTATCTTGCCCAGCACAAGGTGGCAACGCTGCCTCAGCCCCCCCCCCCCTACAGACCCGACTTGGCCCCGCCAGACTTTTATCTATTCCCGAGAATAAAATCGACGCTCAAGGAGAAGCATCAAGGGTCGGTAGAGGTGGTTCAACACGCCGTTACGAGGGGGCTAAACAGCATTCCGGTCCAGGCGTTCCTGGAGGCGTACGAAAACTGGAAAACTCGTTGGCAGCAGTGTGTAGAAGGGTGCTACTTTGAAAAATTCTAATCGTTTGTACTATTCTCATGGATAATTTTAAAAAAAAAATGTGTCCTACTACTTTCAGAAGAGACCCTGTATACATTTATACACACATATATATGTACATACATACATATGAATATATATATATATATATATATATATATATATATATTAATTGCGCTATTCCAAGAAAGAGTAGGAATCGAAACGGCCAGCGCTTGTGCGGGGATTTGAACCAGGTAACTCTCGCTCTGTAGTGCGATAGTCCGATACGCCGTAGTCCTATGCTTTAACCATTCAGCCACATAGTTCTTGAAAAAAAAGCTCTTATTAAGGGGGCATAGCGTTTTTACGTTACGTGACGATTTCTGCGAGTTTACTGTAAGCCGCGTAAAAGAACTTCGTTCTAAAAATCTAAGAAGATTTTTTCAAAAATCTCTCTTAGTGCACCCCTGCACTATAAGAAGAATCGCCATGGAAAATGTCAGCCTTCTAGGTCCAGCGGTTTGGTCTGTGCGTTGTATGTCAGTCAGTCAATCATTCAGTCAGTGAGTCAGTCAGTTACGGAACTGTTTTATATATAGAGATTAGGGTGAGCGATTGCAATAGGGTTAGTACACAACACTCTTAATCTTAGAATTAAACAATACATATTTGTTGCATTTTAAAACATTAAATTGCTCCTGATTTTATACTTATGTGTTCTGTTTATCTATGTTACAAATCTGTGAATAATATCAGATGTTTAGTTTCATAGCTGGCCGCCTATATGGTGCCCTCTTGAATGACCAGCACTCTTCCGGTGTGAGTTTGGGCGGCCGTCCGCAGTCGATGTTGAGTACTACAGGTCTGGTGTCTGCAATGCGTTTTTCTACCCTTAATTCTTATTCGGGCGAATATCTAGTGACAAGTGCCTCCACATTAGTAAAAAATAGTTTCATATTTATCTTCTTAAATACTCCAAGTTTGTCGATATTAAATAGTTAGGTTAAAAAGAAATATTCTAATTTTAATTTTATGATATAGATAAATATGATGAACGGAAAAGAAATGTTCATTTAACCACAAATGCTTTCGTTTGATTCTGTCACAGGAGAATCCTCCTCCAGCTTTTGAGAAACAGCCAAAATGAAACTTTTCTGACTATCAGACACGTAGGGTTATGTCAAAAGACCACGACTTACAAGTATTGCGTTTTTGATGACTTTCTTGGTCCTGGGAGAATGTAAGAATAATATTCCCTACGAAAACCTTTGCGTCGTCGTTTTATGTGATTGTAGTTCATATCAGATTTGAATTGTTTATTTTAAAAATGAAATACAGTTTTTACATGAGATAAATCTATAAGGAATAAAAGGAAATCGAAATCATTAAATGGACAAGAGACCGTTAAACTTTTTATTTTTAGATTGTTCTATTTTTAACTCTATAAACAAAATGAGGATAGTTAATGTTCTTTTTTACTAACTCCAAGGCAGTTAGAGTTCACAGAAAAATGTCTTTTTTGAAAGACTTTTTGGGTTATACTAACATGTTTCATAATGCTCTTTGTGCATTCCGAATCATTTAAAAACCTTAAATTTGCTAAAGATTAGTTTACCAAGAAAAATCCATGAATACTTTTTTTTTTTATCTGTGATATTTATTTATAGCTTTGCATCTCTTGACTTCTTTTGATGGTCTATAAATTTGGCAACTATTTATGGTTTCAATGAAATATACTCAATTTTGTGACAAACGATCCAATTAACTATCATAATTAATTTGGAAGTAAATCAAAAGAAAATTAATGAGCATGAAGAATTTTGAAAAATGCTAGCAGAAAGTAAAAATTCTCGAAAAAAAAGTGTTTTTCTTCCACAAAATACTTATTTGTTAATCTTTAGTGCCTTCAAAAAGCTAAAAAAATATCACTTACTTACTTACTTACTTACTTACTTACTTACTTAATTAATTAATTACTTAATTACTTACTTACACACACACACACACACACACACACACACACACACACACACACACATACACACACACACACACACACACATATATATATATATATATATATATATATATATATATATATATATATATATATATATATATATATATATATATATATATATACACACTGGGGAAATAAATTAAGAGAATTGGAGTATTTTATCGAATTTCATGAAACGAACTGTACTGAATGTAAAACCACTGCTTCTAGACAAAAATGCAAATCTTGTACGCCAAATACGTAAGCGTACACGTGTGTGTAGATAGAGCCAGTAGAGAAACAGGCTTTATAAGCTCGCGTAAGTTAAGACGCATTTCGTTCGCTAGCACAACTCGGCGAATTTCTTACTGTTATTTTGCAGTAATAGGTTAATTTCAAATTGTAACAGTAAAAATGTGTAACCACCAACGTGTAGATGATGGAATGAGGTGGCGAATTGTGGGGATGCTAGAAGCAGGCCAATCTCAAGTCCAAATTTGTAGAGAGTTCAATTTAATGCCCAGCGTCGTGTGTAACTTATGGAAACAGTTCCAGGATACCGGATCCATTGAGAGAAAGCCTGTGCAAGGTCGTCCAAGAGCCACGACGGCCAGAGAAGATCGCCATTTGTCGATTATAGCGAGGCGTAACAGGAGACCTACAGCTTCTCAGCTCTCTCGTGATTTTTATGCAGCCTTAGGAACCAGTGTATCAAGGGTGACTGTTTCCAAAAGACTTCATGAGAGAGGGTTGTTTGCAAGAAGACCTGCTGTTTGCTTCTCGCTCACTTCTACGAACAGGATAATCCGTTTATCATGGTGCAGAGATCATAGAGATTGGATTATGGATCAATGGGCGACCGTTCTCTTCACTGATGAGTCCCGGTTCAGCCTAAACACGGATTCTCGCCATACGTTCATATGGAGAGAACCAGGGACCCGCTACCTACCCTCCAATGTCCGCGAAATCGACCATTATGGCGGAGGAGGTTTAATGGTCTGGGCAGGTATTATGTTAGACGGCCGCACATCTCTCCATGTCTTTGAAAGAGGCCCTGTGACTGGTGTGAGGTATAGGGATGAGGCCTTGGAGCC
Organism: Dolomedes plantarius; assembly: GCA_907164885.2. Lineage (NCBI taxonomy): Eukaryota > Metazoa > Arthropoda > Arachnida > Araneae > Dolomedidae > Dolomedes > Dolomedes plantarius. The sequence goes on from OU015490.1 coordinate 237,244,907, forward strand.
CCATGTTCACCTTTTCAGGGGTGCAGTTGGTCCTGAGTTCATTTTAATGGATGATAACGAGAGGCCACATAGAGCTCATCTGGTAGACGAATTTTCAGAGAGTGAGGATATTCGCCGGATGGATTAGCCAGCCAGATCTTCAGACCTTAACCCTATAGCGCATGTCTGGGACGCTCTGGTGAGGGCAATTGCAACTCGCAACCCCCCTCCGAGAACCATCCAGAGAATGAAAACAGCGTTGCTGAATGAGTGGGACCAATTGCCACAGGAAATGATAAACTGCCTTATTTCCAGTATGAAATCACGTTGCGAGACCTGTATATCTGTAAGAGGGGACCAAAACCCGCTATTAACCCATCTATTAACACATTTTTTTCAATTCCTACTATTAGTTCACACTCTCTCTATATATATCTTGTTCAAATTTTCAATCGTTAATAAAAGTACTTTTTATTCATCCACTCAAGTTCAAATACATTTTTTTAAACTTGTAGTGTATGGCACTTGATGTTAATACAGTTTTTTCAAATATTAATTCATTAATTAAATTTAATTAATCAATTTTAGTTTTAGACCTAGACGTCTCTTGCTCTTGAATAGTAATTTTCCTCTTGTTACTGTGTAAACGGTAGCAATGCGGTATCGCGGGCTTCTCCCGTCCTGTAGGTAAGCGAGGTCGAATCCCCAACCTGACAAACTTTTTCTCTCTCTTTCCCCCCTCCTAATCTCGCACATTAGGCAAGGTTCTGGCAGGCAATCCTTTTTTTCAATTCCTACTATTAGTTCACACTCAAATTTTTCTTTGTTGACCCGAGTAGGAATTGACTTTAATTTTTTTTTTTATATATTACTTGTTTTGTTTATACTGAAACCGCTGTTTCATACCTTCCGACTCCAACGAGTGTTACGCACGATTATGCGTTTGCATTACAATTATTGAATGGCTATTTCTTTTGTTTTCTAACAATGTATGTACATATCAAATTTCATTAAAATCGGAACAGTAGTTCTAGAGATAATCGACCAAGTCTGCAAATTCTGTTAATTTCTTACACCAGTGTATAAAAGTACCTTAAAATCTTGACTATAATACGCACACGTGTATAATATCCATGCTTGATTTTGCTCAAAATTTTCTGAAAAATTTAAATTTCGACTATAGTACTAACCCATAACTTTTCAATATTTTATTTAAAAATTGCACAAATACTTATTAACATAAATAACATTTGTAATAAAAATAAACGAAAACGTCAAATTCGGTAGCGCAAAAAAACAACTTTTTATTCAAAACGAACAGTACTGCAATCTTACAAACAGTATTGTAGTCAATCTTAATCACTTTCACTAGAATACAGCTCATCTATTGTTTGTCGTTTCTTCAGTGTTTAAAACTACATTTTTTGTACACGAGTATAATACGCACCCTCATTTTTGAGGACTAAAATGTGAAAAAAAGTGCGTATTATACTTAAGATTATATATATATATATACACTAAAGTGCCACTGAAATAGGGATACCTACCTAGTAACGAGTTGGGCCTCCCCTGGCCTTGATAACGGCTGCAACACGACGAGGCATAGATTCGACAAGTTTCTGGAAACGTTCCACGGGAATGGCTTGCCAAATATTGGCTAAAGCTGTCCATAATTCAGTAAGGTTCTTTGGTGCTGTGTGATGGCATTTCACGCCTTGTTCCAAAACATCCCAAAGATGCTGAATAGGATTTAAGTCTGGGCTTCTAGGTGGCCAATTCATGACAGAGAAGTCAGAGGAATGCTCATCCACCCAGCCAGTAGCCAACCGGGACTTGTGAGAGGTACAGTTGTCTTGCTGGAAAACTCCATTACCGCTCGGATAACAGAACAGCATAAACGGATCGAGGTGATCACCCAGCAACTCTACGTACCGAATTGCATTGATGGAGGTTGGTACACGCACCAAAGATATCAAACTGTGCCACGAAAAAACTCCCCAGACCATGATTGAACCACCATGCCCTTGTACAGTTCCAGCCAGGCATGCAGGATCCATGGCTTCATGAGCCTGACGCCATATTCTCAGCCTCCCGTCGGCGTTAAGTAGTCGGAATCGAGACTCATCACTCCATGCTACTCGTCTCCAGTCCTCTACACTCCAGTCTCTGTGCTCTCTTGCCCAGGCAAGACGTGCAGCCCTATGGCTTGTATAGAGCAATGGTACTCTCGTAGGTCGATGGCTCCCGAAACCCATACGGTGAAGCGAGCGTTGCACAGTCCGTTTACTGACTGTACGACTGGCACCGTCATTAAACTGGGTGGTAATTTGAGCTAATGTTTGGCTTCGCTGGCTACGTACAATACGCCTGATCCATCTCTCACCACGCACTGTAAAGGCTAATTGTCCTTTGCAGTTTGCCCGATCGCTAGTTTTTTTTCCACCATCCATGTATTCTTGGTATACTCTTGACACTGTCGACCTTGAAAATCCTAGCTGTCTGACGATTTCGGAAATTGAATGAACCATGCGTCGCGCACCTACGATTTGTCCGAGATCCAAGGCGTCTAAATCAGGCAGTTTACCCATACTGGCAATTCCAACAACTAATTCAGAACAACCACAGTGCGCGCTATATATGCAGTTACCACAGCGCCCTCACTTGCGCATACATGATGCGCAGCGCTACACAATTTGCATAGGCTTTGCTATCCCTAATTCAGTGGCACTTCAGTGTATATATATATATTTATATATATATATATATATATATATATATATATATATATATATATATATATATATATATATATATATATATATATTTATATATATATATATATATATATATATATATATACATATATATATATATATATATATATATATATATATATATATATATATATATATATATATATATATATATATATATATATATATATATATATATATGAAACGAATTCCAAACCTTTCCCTTCATTAACTTTGTCTTATCGCAGTAGAACATTATCCCTCATTTAAATTTGACCTAGGAATAACCATATTAATCTATTAGATCTTCCCCGAAGTCCACGTGCGGACAGAAAGCTTATATAAGAAGGTTGTACTAGAAGCTCTGAAGTGATCTCATCCGATGTGGCGTGGATGTGGGTCAGGTGCTAATTCTAATCAATTAAAGTTCAGCGCGCCTGTGCATTCTCGCAAGAATCAGTTTCCCTCGGCGACTCTCTACGCACTCTTTTGTATTCGCCCAAGCCATTAACATGTAGTGTTTTAGCTGTCCGTATTGCCGCAGCGTTTTGCGCTGCCGGGGCCTTTTTCTCCGCTATCCGCGAGAAATGTGGATTTATGATGTTTGTAATTTCCTCCAAATGATGTGCAGCAACATTTCCAGGAATAGAAAATGTTTTATGACCAGCTACCTCTTCCTTTCATGGCGTCGGATTTTATTTACCTGTATATTCTTTTTTCGTACCAGCCATTCGTTTATTGAAGCCGACCGCGACTACAAGTACGATGACTTCAATACGAATTAATTCTACCTGTCCTTCGACCTCTTCCTTAGCATTCTTCATATATATATATATATATATTTATATTTATATACAGAGAGAGAGAGAGAGAGATGTAGATATATATTTTTATAAAGAGATAGAAAAAGATGTTGTGTCACTTTTCTCTATTCTATTAATCCGTTAGCTCCCGCGTGTTTTTTCGCTACTTGAGATGTCAAAAATAAAAATTGATAATCTGTTCATGAAAAAATTTCGAAAGAAAAATCTTACATAGCGTAGCAATGGAGTTGAAGATCTCAGCATTTTTATATCAGAGATTAGAAAAAAACACTTTTCCTTTCTTTTCCCTGCATTTGAACATAAATCCTTAAATGCAACGAACGCCTTTTGAAAAATATTTTTTCAACTTAACTTTTTTTTTTCAAAAAACAGTTATGTTTCTATTTAGTGGAGACACAGACATTGATAAATGCAATTTTAAAAAGTTAATCTTTTTTATTTGATCACGGATTTTAATTTATTCAGAAATGTTCAGCACTTCGTAAGTTTTAATCCTGCCGGCTGAAGTGACTCAGAACAGGGAGCATCGAAAATTTTTCTCGGCGTTGCCCCTAAATTAAGTCATCATTTTGATCGGTAGCTTTTAGAAGCAATTGTTTAACATGGTACATGTGTTTGCGGAGGTTTCCCTGTCAAAATCATAACGGGATAAGAGAATAAAATATGCTCTACAATGACTAATAAGTCATTTGCAGTAGAAATCAGCAGAACTATGCAAAATTAATAATTTTTATAATAATGTGGGGTTTTGGGGGGAATAATCACAAACAGTGTTAACATATGCAACATTTATTTAAAGAGGGACATTATTTACAGGGGGAACTAACGTCTAAAAAGGGGTTAAAAGCAAGCAACGCGGCACCGACACGTGCACGCTCGTCGGAAGCTAAACATCGTCTATCTTTTCTGTTCTTCGCGGCGCCCGCCAGGTGGCGCTCGCCGGGGTTACAGGGGCGCACTCCATATGAGAGTGGCATGCATGGGTCTGTATGGATGGCATCCCACAATAATAACTACAAATAATAATAAAAAGACTTTGGCTATCGTGTTCGTATATTAGTCTTGCATAAAAGGCAATAAATATAACTGATAATAATTAAAATAACAATAATTTATAAAATAATAAATTATATTGATGTTTTATTTGTTAATGATATTACTAATATAACTAATAATAAATAGTAATGATAATATTATAATTAGTTTTTAATTACAATAATTGCTCTTAATAATAATTCTCTCTGCTACTACCTACTGATAAAATTACATTTACTACCGGACGGTTTTGATGGGACATCCTCCTCATTTCATATTTCTTGCACACCGATTCTATCAATAAGAGAGATATGCTTACTCTACTTCCAACCCAACAGTCAATTTATTTTTACTTTTTCTTTGACGTCTTTTGTTAAAATAAATGACTCCCATCGAATTTTCTAAGATCATTCGTTATTCAAAGGACAAGCTTCCCCATAACCTTAACATTCATAATATGTCCAAGAAACTTTATTAGAATTACTGTATTGATGGACCTTTTACTTTGAATTATACTTTAGAACTATTTACGCATCGTTTAACTCAGTGAAAAATGCAATGTTCATCGTAAAGTAGACACATAGGAAAGTTTTATCATGGATGGTTTGTAAACCGACATACAATCCAATCAGTAACAACGTCATGGGTTGGAACGTGTTTTGCCGAGATTGGGAAACAAGATGGAGGTTGACATTTCAGTTGGATTTTCAGGACCTCTAATGCAAGCATAAGTAGGACCCGAGCTTTCAAGAAAGAATGTTTAAAAATATCTAGTTGAAAAGATATCTAGAATTCAGAAACACCTAATTTTGCTAAATTTAGTAAGATTTTATTCTCATCAAAACTACCGTATTCTAACAAATTCTACCGAGACTGTCAGACATTTTCACTCCTGAGAATCATGGACGAATATAGGGTTAGTATTATGCACAGAAATATATTGGTTCTAAATCTACGCAACCACTTATCTAAATCAATTGGAGATGAACCTGTAATTTACAAATACCATACTTAGGGGTATGGGATTTAAGCATCTTTCGAATAAAGTCTTAAGGTAGGTTTGATAAATATTGTTTAGGAGTCAATATATTACATTAGAATTGTTATACATTTAAGGGGCCAAGGGACCTTCAAACACGATTTTTTTAAATTTGCAATTTTTAACTCTATACACAAAATGAGAATAATTAATTTTCTTTTTTACTGTATTGAAAATTCTTAGAATTCAAAATAAGGAATTTTTAGGCAGAATAATGCGTGTTTTTTCTAAATTTTTTCAAAAGTGCTATCTTTTTCAAAATGCTCCATGTGCATTCCATCTTAATTAAAAAATCTAAATTTTGTATTTTAAGAATACTATATGTATAGGGTGAGCCAAAATGTCATAAAACTTAAAAAATTCATAAACAAAGGAAGAAATCATGATAAAGAAGTGCGGTTTGCAAGAAACGGCTCACAAGTAAATCGGATTTTTTTAGCAGCCAAAAATGTTAAAAAGTTAAAAAAAAAAGTTTAAAAAGTTTAGAAAGGCACCGGTAGATGGCACTGGCATACGAAAGATTCATCAGAGTTATGGAAATCAATCTTGCAATAAAAGACCGTGATACACTAGCATCTGGAGGTTCGGCCATGAAGTGGAAGACCCCCGTTGGCAGAAGGCCGCTTTACTGCAGTGGAAACGGTTATGAATAATATGGCGGAGGAATCGTCCATGGGGAGTAGCAGTGCTTTCACAGCTGGAGCAGTGACTCTACCAGTGACTTTTTAAAATTTTTATTTTGCTGCTTAAAAAAATCCGACTTCCTTTTGGACCGTTTCTTGCAAACTGCACTTCTTAAGCTTAATTTCTTTCTTTTTTTATGAATTTTTACGAACTTTTGGCTCAACTGTATATAATATGAATGTGCCTTTAATTATTTTTTACATGAATCTAAAATCTTAAAGAATTTGTTTCTATGCTGTCTGTTATTTTTTTAAGTTTTCACTTTATTGTATGGGCTATAAAATTGAAAAAATTGTGAAATCAAAGAATTTTGCACAGTTTTGTGACAAATATTTCAGTTAACAATCCTGAGAAATTTGGAAGAAACGGAAGAAAATGAATGGAGCATTTTGGAAACTTCTACCATTTTTGTGAGAATATTTTGAAAAACAGGCCCTATTCTTCCCCAAAATGCTTAGTTATGAATTCAATGTGTCTAGACAAGAATATTAATCATTTTCATTTTGTATATAGAGTAAAATACTGAAAACTTTGAAAAAACGACTTTGAAGTTCCTTTTTTTTCCCTTAACTGACGTGGAGATAATAAAAATTCTCAGACCATATATTATTATTTAACGTAGAATTTTACGTGTAGAAAATTTTCAATAAAAATTTATTTTTAACATCTAAACTCATTGCTTCAGTTTATTAAGGATAGTTTCAACAAAATGAAACACAATATTTTAACTTTCCAAAATATTTTAATGTATTTAGAATGAGTAAATAAGGAACTTTACAAACGAATTTATTAGAACTAAATTTATCAATACATTTACCGGATGTCCCAAAAATGACCGACCATTTGAAAAATCAATTAAAGATAAACGGATGGAGATAAAAATGTACGGTTTGCTGCATTCTGCTTAGGTAACCAGGGAATTTATTCTCACCAATTTTCAAAATTAGTTACAAAGTTCGTCAACAGATGGCGCTGCTGACTGGTAAAAACTATAGAACAATGTTTTCAAAGCAAGAAGCATACGCAAAGTGGCATGGATTGGCCTCCCTATTCGCCAGATTTGACGGCATTCGATTTTTTTCTTTGGGGGTACTTCAAAGACCGTATCGTCACAATCCACAAACTGTAGATGAACTGGAACAATACATCTCTGCTGTTTTTCAGAACATTCAAACTGAAATGATTGCACGGGAGTCTGCGAATTTTGACCTCAGACTGCGCCACGTTGTTGCTGCAAACGGTGGTTATTTTGAAAACATTGCTTTATAGATTTTCCCAGTCAGCAGCGCCCTCTGTTCACGAACTTTGCAACTAATTTTGAAAATTGGTGAGAATAAATTCCCTGGTTACCTAAGGAGAATGCAGCAAACCGTACATTTCTATCATCTTCCGTTTTTCTTTAATTGATTTTTCAAATCGTCGGTCCTTTTTGGGACACCCGGTTTTAGCAGTAAAAAAATTTTTTAACAAAATTTGCATTTTAACTTTTTGTGAATGCGTCTAATTACTTGCTGTGAGAATATGTCTAATTTCATTTTACTACAGAAATTCAGCTACAGAAAGTAACGGTCTCCTGTCATTTATCATACATTTTAATACGTTAAGCTGCAATGACATTATATTCTCAAATTTTATGATCATTGGATTCCTTTTAACTTCGTGGAAAACGGTTAATCCGCAGCTTTAAACTGCCATAACGATCGCCTTTAATATGCTTAAGATGACGTATATATAAATATTATTTTTTTATGTAATTATAACGGTTTTGAGCGTCTGTGGAAAGGCATTAAATGTCAGACGCAAAATATCTGCCATCGTAGTATTGTAACCATAGATAAATCTTTATATCTTAAAAAAAAAATCTTTCTACATAGTCGCTAACATGGTGTAGTATATTTCATATTTAGATGTCGTAACTAGAGGAAAAATTAAGTTTTAACTGCAGTAATAAACTTACTTTTAACACAAGGGAATAAGTTTTCATTTTCGAATCGACACACATCATCCAGAAATTTCGCAGAAAAATAATAATATCAGTAATAAAATATGTATTTCATAAAAAAATGTACAATACTAAAAAACAAAATAGCAATACAATAAAAAAAATTAAAATAGCAATACAATAAATAAAAATTAAAATACGTGAGAGAGTATTGAATACTCTTAATGTAATGCATAAAATTTATGAATTAAAAAGTCAATCTATGTATAAATGACTTAAAAAGATGAATACAGATTTTTTAAAACACGTTTCTTAAAATAATACTTATATATTTATCTCTAATTGTACTTCTTTGCACATAGCAACGAGAATTGGTTCAATTTATTATTACTAAACTCTGCTGTTCTACTCTGAGGGGAATCTCCCCTTTATTAGGGAAAAAAAAAACGAAACTAGTGAAACACGTTGGAGATTAGAAAAGCTTTATAGTATTTGCTGTAAATAAATAAAAACTAAATTGTTAAATGTGAAGTATAATATAAAGCAAATCCCTGTTTCTTTTCTGATTCGCAATTTAGGAACATAGCAGGGCGTCGTCAAAACAATAAGCCTTGGCACTCAGGGAATGATGCCATTTCACAGCGGATGAAATGTGGAATTGCCAACGAACAAAAATAGAGGTAGATTTTTTTTTTTAGTAGATTTTAATATATTTGCTATTACTATCTATTTTGAAATTTTCTGAAAATCAAAATCGTTTAAGGAACCTATTATCCATAAGGCATTTAAAACTCTTATACATGTTCAGAATTAAAAAGCAGTAAAAACTGACTGTTAATAGATAAATATTTTTTTCCTAAAAAGTAGCAATGTCGTATTGGTATTTTCTAATTATGAAGTTTCTTGATTCCTTCTCTAAGAAGACAAATACTTATTGAAAAATTTACCATCATTTTACAATTTTGCAAAAATTAAAATCGTATACTGAACCTTTTATACCTATGGCGTTGAAAAATACATCACATTCCGACCGAATTGTAGAATAAAGTCTGACTGTTAAAATGATGAGTATTATTTCCTAAACATATGCGACGTAGTATAGCTGTTTCTAACTAAAAGGTAGCAATGTCATATTGGTATTTCTAATTCTGAAGTTCCTTGATTCCTGTTGTTATTGTTTGTTCTTTCCAATCCCCTTGGTATAGGAAAGCCTACAAGAAGTCCAAAGGACCTTGGACCATGACAAAGGTTAGTAAGCAGCTTCACTTAAGGCGAGATACCACTAGGTCTGAAGTCTGACTTATCCTCGAAGGACATCGCTCCCGTAATTTTGAACCGAGTCAAAAGACGAAACCAGAACAATGTACCCCGCACCTCTAGAGGTATTTGGGGAACATGGGGGACATTGCAGCCACGACAGATTTTTCCGTACACCGGCTGCCATTAGTGTACACGTCGGGTTTTTTTTTCAATGGCCGGCATCGAACCAGCGACGTTCATACCACCGACCCGCTGCTTTTGCCAACCGGGCCACTACGCCCTTAATCTTGATCCCTATATATTGATTCCTTATGAAAACAAGCTAATTCTTAAGAATTTTCCATTTTTAAATCTGATGAAAGTTAATCTACAAAACATATTTTGGGCTAATTGTGAAGGAAGCTCGTTAAATAAGTGTATTCTACTGGTGAGCTCGAGGTAACCACGCGGTAACGTTTCTGCTTTCGGTGCTGATGATGCTGGATCGAATCCCAGAGGCGCCATTAAATACCTCCGTGTTTAGGTCGTATATGGGCACGTATAAACCAGATCCCGGAAAGTACCTCTGTGAGGTCAGAAAGGGTGGGAGAGGGTTCGATCCCCCAAATGTCACCCATGGGAGTTTCGGTCAAAATTGGGGTGGTAACTACCTAAGAAGGGCTCCGACCCTTGAGGTGCTATATAAACCATAGCCGCACACTTCAGCCCGAAGCCTGAAGTGAGGACCTGGTCTGGAACTTCCATACAAGGGGCATGAAAAACAGCAACAACAACAACCATATGTTGTAATAATAAAGGATCAAATAAAACTGGTTGCTATCTATTTTAATAAAAAATGCCATCTATCGGTTAGAAAAGAAACTAATTAAATTTTTCTGCCCTCTTAATTGTTCCTTCTTATATTTTCGTGTGACTCCGCATTCCTTGTCATGGTTGTGCTAGAAACCAGTGATACATGAAAATTTAAAATATTTCCTAGACTTTTCATTTATATCTCTGTAACGTTTACTTAATTCCAACAATTTTCAGTTCTGTTTCATTTAATAGTATATATATAGATAAGCACTTTTAACTGGCATTGATTTTTCTTTACTATATATTATAACTGAGTGTCTTCAGAGATTTGAAATTAAAGTTGGTTAGATTTAATCCCCCAATAACTCAAATGCAGTTGTACTTTGTACAAGATGGTACATTAACTACACCCGACCGTGTTTATGCGCAAATTAATTTTGTCAACTTAATAAAGTACTTTCCACGTAGCAACGAGATATTCGTATATCGAAGCTATAATAAGCGATATCTGGAAATTTAAGTTATTTCACACTTAAGTTACCATGTAAAATCATCCAACTGTGACTACTAACAAGCGGAGAATTTAAATTAATTAGTGCTCTTAGAATACTAATTATATGACAACTTAAATTTATTTATTTATTTATTGATTTTACAAACTTTTTTTTCCTTAAACCAGGACTTCTTAAACCGTGGTTTACGACTCCTTTACAAGGTCGCGTAACAGAAAAATAATGAGTCACGAAAACTTAGGCAACTGTTCGTGAAGGGTATTTCTTCAACCCGAAATGTCCCTTCATCAGATTTTTTAGTACTGATTAGCAAACAATAATTACGAAACTCATTTCTATTTAAAATATTTAATAATAATATATATATATATATATATATATATATATATATATATATATATATATATATATATATATTATATATATATATATATATGTATATATATATATATATATATGCATATATACATATATATATATATATATATATATATATATATATATATATATATATATATATATATATATATATATATATATATATATATATACATATATATATATATACATATATACATATATATATATATATACATATATACATATATATATATATATATATATATATATATATATATATATATATATATATATATATATATATACATATATACATATATATATATATATACATATATATATATATATATATACATATATACATATATATATATATATATATATATACATATATACATATATATATATACATACATATATATACATATATATATATATATATATATATATATATATATATATATATATATATATATATATATATATATATATATATATATATATAAATAATTCTTCTGATTGTGCATATTAACCGAAAAATAATATTTGAGAGATTGATCCAATAAATATATATAAATTTAGATATTTCATCAACCATAAGCGCTGATATGAAAAGCATTTACCGACGAGCAGAGCGATGTTCTTTCTCAAAATAAAAGAGAATATTAAATTTCTCCCGTATCGAATTATGAGTCACATGAATGGATTGAAATATTTCATTAAGTTATCTGAAACTAAACATTCGTTCTTTTCAATATTGAGACTACCTTGAATTCTTAATAACCCGAGAACTACCAAACGGGCCGCGGGTGGTAGAGTTATAGCGAATAAGCCACTTTTTTTGCCTATCATTACGTGTAGTGTAGTATTTGCTTAGTAATTTCGTTGTTCTTTCAACACCACGGGGTATGTTTGCGTTCTTTTTCAAAGTCTAGACCACTCACTCTTTGAAGAATAAATTTTAAAAATGAAATCGATTCCTGGGATTAAATTACGACTCAATACATATTACATGCACCTTTTAATTTGATTAAAATTCTCTTAAATATTTCTCCCCCAAGCTATTGATTGAGAAAACTTTCTTGTCAAAGGCCAGTCGAGAAAATTATACGGAGAATTTCAAGATAGATAAATTCCAATCCACAAGCCATTTAAATAGCGCAAGGCTAACAGATATTTCTACAGAACATTTGGATGTTTTCAAGTTTTAATATTTAAGGGATACCTTTAATAACTATAAAATACATACTAAATGAAAATATAATTACTTAGAACTCTGATATCAGGGATTCATGAAATGACTTATGGCCTCAATTTTAAGATGTAACATATGCAATTGTATAGAAATATTCATAACATTCAATAATCTCTCTATTCTAAAAATCACGTTATCTCCTCCGAAACCACTGGGAGTATGGGGTCGAGACCGATACCAATAGATGCAGACAAATGTGGGGAAAAGAGTTAGACATGTATCATCTTTGTCGGACATTAAGCTTTTTTTTAATTTTATGTTTTGTGGGAAAATATTGACTTTTTCATCTTCAGATTACGATGACTCGCCAAAAAATGACCGTAGAATTTTGAATTTTTTACAGTCTAAGACTACAGACATTTCTCTTTAAAACTAGACCTCATTTGTTTAAAAATATTTTAAAACAGACTAATATTTTCATCAAAAAAAGAAACACAGTTTTTTAAGAAATATTCACTTTTCCATCTTCAGATTACGATAACTGGGCAAAAATGATCGTAGAATTTTGATCTTTTTACAATCTAAGACTACATATATTTTTCTTTTAAACTAGACCTCGTCTGTTTAAAAATATTTTAAAACAGACTAATATTTTCATCAAAAAATTAAACACAGTTTTTCATGAAATATCGTCCACTATGTGGATGTAATATCGATGCTCCTCGAGTTTTTATCTTACAAAGAAAATATTTACATCATCTAGAAGCTGAAAGCTTTTTCATTCATATAAATCTCATTTCAAGTCTATATCTTAATTTTTCGATTTTTAATTGGATATTAACACTAGAACCGCGGGACTTTCGATATACCTAGAACCGCGGAGCGGGTCATTTTGACCCTAGATTGTAAACTTATAAAATATGCACAAGTTCTTTATTTATTTAGCTAAAACATTTTATTTGTTAAATAATAATCAATATTTCTCAGAATTTACATTAAATAATTTATATAAATCAAGAGAAATTAACTTAATTTTTACAAAATCGTATTATTTAAAATTTTATGTCCTTGAGTATAATAACATGTTTTTTTAACAAAATATGACATAAATTTCCTAATTTCAATGGAAAAACAGAGTATGTCTTTTCAATATGTTTAGACAATTTCAAAAAATTAAAAATTAAAAATTTTATCAGTTACTAAAATTTTTATCAGTACTTAGTTTTACAGATTATAAAATCCAATTTACTGTATGCATTTTGTACAAAACTGAGTAATAAGTTTTGTACATTTTCCACAGATAGGTGCTTTACATTTTGAACAGATATCTAGATTTTTAATTTCACATTTCGAAATGTAGCATCGGACTCGTTTACGCTTAATTTTTGGTTCTCCGTCGTTTTCATTGGTTGCTTCACATGCTCTTTTTGCCACTTTTTTATGTCGGAAGAGAACAAACTTTTCTCGCAATTCTTAAAGTTTTGAAGGAATTGCCGTCTACTAATAGATTTTCCAGTTACAGCTTTATATAAAACCCAGGCATTGATTGTAGCAAGGTCCAAAATATTACAAAAAAACCTGCACCGGCCACCTATGTGAAGCAGACTTGACTGTATATTTCCTCGTCATTTGTTCAATCACGTTCACGCCGTATTTAGTTGCGTTGTAGAAAGCGATTATATCAGGTAGTTTTTTTTGGGTTATCTGCAATTTCTGCGTTTGGATGGAGACTACTTAGCAACAAAACGTTTTTATCTTTTTTACCTTGATAAACAGTTAGACTCATGTCTTTATGAGTTAGTACCGTAGTCGAATACAATGTGGATTTTAACATTTTTACAGAGACTAGTATTTATCTACTTGAGCTTTTTACAGTTCCTACAAGGCTGGTGTTTTTGGATTTCAATGCCTCTGCAAGCTTCAGTGTTGTGAAAAAGTTGTTCGTAGTGATATTTCTACCTTTGTTCTTATATGGACTTATTAGTCGCATCACTACATGTTCAGAAAGAGAAACGTTGGATGGACTTTGGTTATCTTTTCCAAGATACGGGAATCCATTTATTAGATATTTTGAGTCAAATCTGCAGCCAACCAGAACTTGATTCCACACTTATCTGGTTTGTTTCGCATGTATTGAACAAACCTACACCTACCTTTTGTAGGAAATAACTGTTCATCTGCAGTTGCATTAGGACCTGGTGTATAGTTAGTCTTGCAATTTTCCCTGAAACGATTCCAGATATCCGAAATAAGGACAAATTTGTCTGTCTCTAGACGCTTTGATCTTGTTGATTTTATGTCGAAGCGTAAAAATCCCATTATTTCATGAAATTGGTCTCTTAACATTGTATTTTGGAAAAATAGTGGTTCTCAGTCCTTTGACCACAAGTTATCCAGTTCAAGTCCTTTTGAACAATATATAGCACGTGCATATAAAATTTATATAAAAGCATTTACTTCTTCTAATGTTATATTCCATTCTCCTTCCTGAATCTGCTGATGAGCTTCATCTTCAGAACATTTCTTTATGTGTTTCAATATCCATTCATCTATAAAAATTCTCTAAGAACTTGAAGGACTGTTGTCGATAACATTGCGTTTAGCATGTGGTTTTGGGCCCCCTACTTCTTTCGAAATATTACACTTTGATATTCTTCCTCTATCGTTTGTTCCTAATTGAGCGACATTCCAAATTGTCCCATCATTGCCAACTTCATTATTTCCAATTTTGAATGTTATTGTCGATTTCTTTTTCAAATTTCTTTGCGTGTGTGTAGATTTTCTTGGAATGTTTAATTTTTATTTTTTATCAGATAAATTGTCATCAGTATTGCGATGAGAAGGACCAGGGATTGTTAGAGCATTGAAAGAGTAATCTTCACTTTAATTTTCTTCATCCGAATCCAAATTTTATTCAGTAGCAGGCAGCTATTCATCCTCACTACTCAAATTCAAATCTTGAGAAACCTTCTTTTTTGCAAACCATCTGAATCCTTTTCAGATAATTGTTTTAAATATTCTAAAGCTTCCTGAACAGCAAGATTACGGAGTTGTGACATAGTTTTTATACACATACTAATTACAGAATAAAAGCAACTTCAAAAAGTCTTCTAAATATTCGCAGTAATTTTTCACTGTAGTTCGTGCTTCAAACCTAATATAATGACCTTGACTGAAAAATCTTTACTATTCCCCCTTCTGGTATAGTCCATTTAAGGAATTCTAGGGTGGGGTAGAAGTATTTTACAGTTACTGTTCGAGAAAATGCATCTGTTTTTCGTTATTTGTGCATTACCATTTCTTACGGGTCAAATTGACCCGCTCCGCGGTTCTAGGTATAAGTGTTAATAATCGGAAAATTATTTATGTTACGAATTTTTAAATTTGGTAAATTGTTGTTCCCCTTAAAATATTAAAAGTCATAAAAGGAATTTTTTTTTCAATTGATACTTTTCGCGTGGTGATAAATTAAACATCGTTTTGGGTCAAATTGACCCGCTCCGCGGTTCTAGTGTTAAAGCTGATAACTCAGCAGTGATGAAACGCTGTTCGCATTAAGGGTAACAACAGTAAATGGATGGAAGCTGTTACATTGCCCGAGAATCACCCCTATGTATCTCACTATTATCCATAACAGAGGAGCGAGCGTAGCGAGCCTAGAGGCGAAGCCCTTAGTAAATTTAAATAATATTTGGGTTGTTTATACAATGAATATATACGACAAATAATTTAAACAAGTGTTTTTTTTTTGTCCTGTAAACAGCTTAACGTGGGATATTTGAATATTTTTCAAAATTAAAACAAATGCTTTCGAGATATTCTGCAATCATTCTGTTTGAAAGTAGTTCATACAACAGAGGTCAGGGATTATCTGGAGTATTTCTAGGACTGTCAGCTGTAGTTCTTAAGTGTACCTAGTTCCATTAGGCTGGTTTTTTTAACCCACTCATCCTAATGGGAGGGCTAGGCCCGTTCGAGATTACCGGCCTAGCCGGCCGAACATTCTAAAGTCCTGACGGCCGGGTGAAATTCTCCTAGATTGCCTCCCACCCTAGTGTCAGGTAGGTGGTCATTCTACCAACAGTTCACCGTCATCGCTGAGTCGTTCTCTTATCTGTTCGAACTTCTCTTAAAGTCTAGAGCCGATTCCGGAGTACTTTAAGACCAGATGATGATAGTGTGGACTGCTGATTGTGGGGCCGCCCCCGACCGTGACAAATTTCAGTATAATCGTCAGGATGTTCTGTGGGGGAAGGGTAAGACGCTTCTCGTCCTCGCCCGGATCGGTCTTTTGGGGTAACCTGTAAAATGGGCCTTCGGTCGTCAGAGGCTTGAATCTTCTCCAGGATTCAATTTCTGTAGATGCTCGTCTGATTCACCAACTAGGTTTATTTTGAAACTTGCCGAATTTCTTCCATGACATCATGAACAAGTTATCCTTTCCATAAACGTCAATATATCGACAAGTACACATGAACTTCCATTATGTTTGAAATTTTTGTCAAAAGACGCGTAATGAATATTTCAATTCTAGTTCTAGTTTACGAAACGAGTACGTTGAAACAAGCCCATTCGGATACTTAAAGAATATGTTTATCTTTCTCTCGAGGCCAAAACGTTGCGTACATTTGCGAAAAATGTAATCTGTAGAAAATTACCTTTCTCCCGAATTACATAAGCGAAAATATACACTGAAGTGCCACTGAATTAGGGATAGCAAAGCCTATGCACATTGTGTAGCGCTGCGCATCATGTATGCGCAAGTGAGGGCGCTGTGGTAACTGCATATATAGCGCGTACTGTGGTTGTTCTGAATTAGTTGTTGGAATTGCCCGTATAGGTAAACTCCCTGATTTAGACGCCTTCGATAGCGGACAAATCGTAGGTGCGCGACGCATGGGCCATTCAATTTCCGAAATCGTCACACAGCTAGGATTCTCAAGGTCGACAGTGTCAAGAGTATACCAAGAATACATGGACGGTGGAAAAAAACTATCGATCGGGCAAACTGCAAAGGACAAATAGCCTTGACAGTCCGTGGTGAGAGACGGCTCAGGCGTATGGTACGTTAGGGTGGAACGAAAAAAAACTTTTTTTTTGAATTTCAATATGCTCTAGTTTTCAAAAGTTGTCTTTTAACAAAATAAAGACGGAAATTAAATGTTAGCGTAATTGGTGCATGTTTTCAGTTAGCGCAAGAAGGGCAAACTTTTGGTTTTTATTAAATTTTTGACAAATTTCGCAATTATTTTGAAATTGAATACACTTGTACTACAAAAAAGTAGCAAAATATGTAATTTAAACATTCTTTTTAGTCAGGAGACCTGCTAAACTGATTATATAATACGTTTTACTTCATAAAAATTGTACACATAAAGACACTTAAGGACGAGGCACTTAAAAGGCAATCGGACATGACGGTGGAACGAAAAAATTTTTTTCGGAATTTCAATATGCTCTAGTTTTCAAAAGTTGTCTTTTAAAATTAAAATTGGAATATAAAATTTTTTTGAGCTACTAAAATATTTTCAAGTGCCTCAAAGGGCTTCAAAATGGATATTTTTATGAAAAAGTGATTATATTTGTATTTTTTGTTAATTTCTTTTGTAGTATATTAAAATAATGTATATTTCCTGTAAATAAAATATTCAAAATATGATATTTTGACAGAAAACTCGCATATTCTAAGTATTTCTAATTTTTAGATGCCATAACAGAACAACTGATTTTGTGGAATTTCGCGATTTTCATCATATTAATTTGACAGTAGCATATTCTTATAATACACATTGGAATGAAAGAAAAACAATTTTTTATTGTCCGAGCTTAGTTAAAATAAGCAAATCACACTTATTTAGAAAAATATTAATGTAATGTCTATAAAACAAAACGTTACTTTGAAAAAAATATTCATGCTTTTCAAAAGTCCACAGTAATCACACATGGTTACCATTACTCATTTTACTGACACATTGAATTGTTTTATTGTTTCAAATTTTGGTATTATCTTTTGAGAATGTATTTTTGTTTTTATCAATGCATCTCTTTCAGAAGTACCACGAACGGACAAAGATGACCCGGTAACTAATTTAACAATCCTTTCTATTACTTGTGTGTGACATGGAATGTTGTTGAATTCAATAATTTGTTTCTGGTGATCAGATTCTTTTGCTTCCTTTATAAACTGTTTTAGTTTGTCATCAGAAACATGCCTCGTCATTTCTGTTACTTTAATATCATTCCATTCAATCATATCAATATAATCTTTGGCATCAAAGTTTATACGTGGAACTAAATTCTTTCTGATGCCTCCTTCATTTTCCGCCCTTTCTTTTAGAATCCGGCGTAATCCAAGCTCTCTTACTTGACTGCGATCGTCTAATATCATACAAAGGGGGAGATTTTCAGAAGCGGCAAAGTATGCATTTCTTTGAATGGCAGGGTCAATTACATTTTTAAGTGTCTGATTGAGGTAGCGTGAATAGCTTACAAGTTTCCACAAGTGCTTCCATCTACGGATACAAGATGGTTTCAGCTTTATGTTAAACCAAATTGGTAAATAAACTTTCAAAATGTAATCAGTATTCGGAGATTTTTTGCAGGAAATTCTGTTCCCACATACAAGCGAAGTATTCGGTTTGCTAATGTAAGCCATCGTGAATGACAAAATTTCCCTGGTTTTCTCATGGACAAATCAGAAGAGCACTTTCCAACAGAGATGACATTATGCATTTCTAACAAATATTTTGGGTCCACACTTAAATCATCCTTAATTTCTAGTAGTGGAATGTTATTTTCAATAGGTGAAAATTCAATCACCGGAAGTTCATAGCAGTTTTCCAGTTGTTTACCTATTTCTCCTCCAAATTCATTTGGACCTTTAGTTTTTCCATCTAGGAAACAAAATAGGTGACGTAGGGACAGTTCATTTAAATTATTGCCTTCAACAACATTCCATGTCACACACAAGTAGTAGAAAGGATTGCTAAATTTGATACCGGGTCATCCTTGTCCGTTCGTGGTACTTCTGCAAGAGATGCATTGATAAAAACAAAAATACATTCTCAAAAGATAATACCAAAATTTGAAACAATAAAACAATTCAATGTGTCAGTAAAATAAGTAATGGTAACCATGTGTGATTACTGTGGACTTTTGAAAAGCATGAATATTTTTTTCAAAGTAACGTTTTGTTTTATAGACATTACATTAATATTTTTCTAAATAAGTGTGATTTGCTTATTTTAACTAAGCTCGGACAATTAAAAATTGTTTTTCTTTCATTCCAATGTGTATTATAAGAATATGCTACTGTCAAATTAATATGATGAAAA
This sequence comes from Dolomedes plantarius, assembly GCA_907164885.2. Lineage (NCBI taxonomy): Eukaryota > Metazoa > Arthropoda > Arachnida > Araneae > Dolomedidae > Dolomedes > Dolomedes plantarius. The sequence continues at coordinate 237,264,619 of OU015490.1, forward strand.
TCGCGAAATTCCACAAAATCAGTTGTTCTGTTATGGCATCTAAAAATTAGAAATACTTAGAATATGCGAGTTTTCTGTCAAAATATCATATTTTGAATATTTTATTTACAGGAAATATACATTATTTTAATATACTACAAAATAAATTAACAAAAAATACAAATATAATCACTTTTTCATAAAAATATCCATTTTGAAGCCCTTTGAGGCACTTGAAAATATTTTAGTAGCTCAAAAAAAATTTTATATTCCAATTTTAATTTTAAAAGACAACTTTTGAAAACTAGAGCATATTGAAATTCCGAAAAAAAATTTTTCGTTCCACCGTCATGTCCGATTGCCTTTTAAGTGCCTCGTCCTTAAGTGCCTTTATGTGTACTATTTTTATGAAGTAAAACGTATTATATAATCAGTTTAGCAGGTCTCCTGACTAAAAAGAATGTTTAAATTACATATTTTGCTACTTTTTTGTAGTACAAGTGTATTCAATTTCAAAATAATTGCGAAATTTGTCAAAAATTTAATAAAAACCAAAAGTTTGCCCTTCTTGCGCTAACTGAAAACATGCACCAATTACGCTAATATTTAATTTCCGTCTTTATTTTGTTAAAAGGCAACTTTTGAAAACTAGAGCATATTAAAATTCAAAAAAAAGTTTTTTTTATTCCACCCTATTGTACGTAGCCAGCGAAGCCAAACATTAGCTCAAATTACCACCCAGTTTGATGACGGTGCCAGTCGTACAGTCCGTAAACGGACTGTGCAACGCTCGCTTCACCGTATGGGTTTTGGGAGCCGTCTACCTACGAGAGTACCATTGCTCTATACTCGCCATCGCACTGCAAGTCTTGCCTGGGCAAGAAAGCACAGAGACTGGAGTGTAGAGGACTGGAAACGAGTAACATGGAGTGATGAGTCTCGATTCCGACTACTTAACGCCGACGGGAGGCTGAGAATATAGCGTCAGGCTCATGAAGCCATGGATCCTGCATGCCTGGCTGGAACTGTACAAGGGCATGGTGGCTCAATCATGATCTGGGGTGTTTTTTCGTGGCACAGTTTGGGATCTTTGGTGCGTGTACCAACCTCCCTCAATGCAATTCGGTACATAGAGTTGCTGGATGATCACCTCCATCCGTTTATGATGTTCTGTTATCCGCATGGTAATGGAGTTTTCCAGCAAGACAACTGTACCTCTCACAAGTCCCGGTTGGCTACTGGCTGGTTGGAAGAGCATTCCTCTGACTTCTCTGTCATGAATTGGCCACCTAGAAGCCCAGAATTAAATCTTATTGAGCATCTTTGGAATGTTTTGGAACAAGGCGTGAAAGGCCATCACACAGCACCAAAGAACCTTACTGAATTATGGACAGCTTTAGCCAATATTTCACAAGTCATTCCCGTGGAACGTTTCCAGAAACTTGTTGAATCTATGCCTCACCGTGTGGAAGCCGTTATCAAGGCCAGAGGAGGCCCAACTCGTTACTAGGTAGGTATCCCTAATTCAGTGGCACTTCAGTGTATATATATATATATATATATATATATATATATATATATATTGGATAAATAATTTGACTTTGAAGATATGCAAGTAACTTTATATTATGTGGAATTAAACAGGAAATAAATTATAGAGATCGTATAGTCGCACTTTTCATATTGCTAATTGAAGAAAACACATTCTTGCACATGTGAAACAATTAGAAAAACAAACTCAATTTTAATAAATAACATTAGCATTTAAATTCTCTTCTTCTTATTTAAAATTAATTTTATCGTTAGTTACAATTTGCACAGAAACAACATAATAATTATCTTCATGCTTTAAGAAAGTATTTGAACACATAATAAAACCTAGCTACATATATTAATTATTCTGTGATCTCGCCTGATTAAATATATTACAAATTATTTTTACTTACCACCACCCTTATTGTAGACTGATGATTATCTGTCATAGTTTTACTAAACTTGATCCAAAAGAGACCAGAAATATCGAGATACCTCAGCATATAAAAAGGCGGCACGGGCCGAAGAACGGACAACCTCCAGCTATATCACAGTCGCAGCAACTTCTTCAACTGACTCAAAAACCCGTTAAAACTTCCAGCACCGAAAATCACAGAGGTCAGAAAATGTTCTAGAACAGTTAACACCTTTCAGACATATAAGTGGTTAAATAGATGGTTGCTGAGTCGTTGCTATGGAGGACCTATGTCCCTCTAATGACCGAGAGGGTGGCAAGTAATTCTCCCTTCTTGTGCAAATGAATGTGCCTTGTGTACTATCCATACTGTTACAGTTCACACTTAATTGCATACGGGGAACACATTCCCTTTTTCCAGGAAACCCGGTACAAAAATCCACAGGAATGATTTTCAGCACATAGACAATTTAAGATTTTACAAAATAAAATAAATACACTTATAAATGTGCATGGAACCGAATTTATGCTGTTTCGAAATTATGAAATAAGTAAATAGTATTTTTTCTTTAGAGTTAAAACAGTATAATAATCAAAATAATTACAAAATTCGATTTCCATGTCAAATTTTACGAGTCATATTCCAGTGAACTCTAAAATCTTACAACTGAACACATTAAATGCATTAGTTTCTGCAAAAAATGTCGTTTAAAAAACTAAACTAGTCGTTTAAAAGTCGTTTAAAAGAAAAAGGACATGCCTGTTGGCATCAGTTCGACAAAGTGACTTCCCTTGGTGATAATGGGCAAAATACCTCTTGCTCAATGCCTTAACTCATATATCTAAGAGACTTCACCTTCCCAGTGACCTTGAATAACTGCTGATATTCGTTAAGGTCATGAGTCACTTGCAGATTCGGTGCCATCTATAGGTTTTTTTTTCTCATAATATGTGTGCAATTTCCTATAATCGTTGCTTGTTTTTATCTTCAGCTGTAATCTCTGAGAAGCGGATAAACAGTTTAGATGACTTTGCGCTTCCTACAATGTGGCATACACTTGTTTCTGAGAAAACATGTGTTCCTTTTAGCATGACCTGACCCAATGTCACAATTCTGCCGAAGTTTGGTTTCAAGAACAAACTATACTAAATTTAGATTGGTCGGCCCAGAGTCCCGATCTAAATGTTATGGAAAATTTATAGTACGAGCCACGATGCCCATTTCCCTCCTAATGAGGATGCCCTCCAAGAAAAGGCAAGAACTTCAATCGAGGGATGTAGCCCATGGAGACATATACCAGACACTGATCAAAAGCGTAGCCTAATGACTCGAGGCAGTTATGAAAGCCAAAGACGGTCCAACATTGTACATCGATATTTGGAAATGAATACATTTTTTTCTCTTTTTTGACTTACAGATAAAATTCATTTTGTTAGTTAAAATGTATAAACAGTGAGATACTAAACATTTCTTTTTAAAGCCTAATTTAACAAAAATATTTTTTTCCAACACTTGTCTTGCCGACATTCAGCCACTGACACCACGAATTTGTGTTGGTTCATTATTATAGGAGTACCACATAGGTGAACCAGCTTTGCGCCATAGGACAGAACAGCACAACAACGTCCAAGCCTTAGTCAGAATTCAAACCCAAACCCATTCCTTGGATGCTCGGTAACAACTGTACGATGTGGGTGGCGTAGCAAATTTAAGCAATATATAGTTTTACGTTAATTAAAGGGGCAAAAATATTCGAAAATTGAATAACATCAGACCCCCCCTCCCCTTAACAAAAAAATGCTGAACTTAGTATGCATTTGAAGTTATTCCTTTGTTTTGCTTTTTTACTTTTTAGAGTATACTAATAACGTGTGCATTCGTAAGGAAAGAAAAAGAAGTTTTCCCTGCCTCTCTTACACAAATTCGGAAAGGAGTAGGGATTCTTTTAAGGAAAAAATATATTAAAAATTTAACTTGGATGACATAAATTATCAAATTTCTTTTATTCGTACTCCCTTTATAAGTTACGTTGGATCAATAACACGAAAGATATATTTCCAAACTTTTCTATTTATCGGAAGCGTAATTTAAGTAATAGGGTATGTTATTACGGAGGGAATTCGTAAACTAAAACTTTCAAGAAGACTTTTGTATATTGTAGCCTTTTCAATTAGAGCATAGTTTTAAAAGTATTTTCGCTCTTTTTTTTATAAAACCTGATTAAAAGTAGGAAAATCTTTAGAAAGAAATGCTATTTGATCAAAATGGGAATCTTTTCTAAGTCTAGGGTTGTATCTGAAAAAAAAAAACTGGTAAACATTTTTACAGCATGAATGACAAAAAGAGAAAGTTATTTTACAGCGAATAATGCATACTCTAGATTTAAAAGCAGAATTCAAAATGTTCATTTATGTTCGACTAATATTACTTTTCATAATCAGTAGATATTTTCGCATACCATCGAAAAGTTGTGTAAATCAACATACAACTTTAGTATCTGGATGGCCCAAATAAAAGTGAAACTTTTGGTTTTTTTCTGTAAAGTTTTATTGGTTAGAATATGGGATCATACAGGAAATAATAGTGATACACAACCTACATATCCAACACAAATAGTTTCCTTGTCGATTGAAGCAAGTTTCTCAGCGCTTACTTTACGATACCCTGGGTGAATAACGTCCGTAGTTATCTGTAGAAACAATCTTGAACGACATCCGGACCTCTGCATCGTTAGCAAACCAATGGCCTTTGAGAGCATTTTTCAGTGGCTGAAGATGTGGCAGTCGAAGACCGAGAATTCGTTGGGGCTATGGGTGGGAGGGGGGATGGACGAGGATCTCCCGGCGGAAGAGCCGCGACATATCTTGTCCTCAGAAGTCGATTCCATGGTAATGGTGCTCGGGCATGTCTCGGCTTGTCCCTTGCTCACAATCCTTTATGAAATTCCGACACTATCTATACGAAATCACGAAATAGTGTACACTGTGACTGACATTGATCCCCATACACATCCCTCATACGAAGATAAATTTCGGCTTCACTAACACCTCCTGCCGTAAAAAATTGAATAACCGCTCGCTGGGCTTGTTTGGACGAATGCATGTCACGACCGTACTTTGTCACCTTGCATAAACACATTCAAACAACACACTGGCACTCTCTGACAGTAGCAGCTTTGTTTCGTAACATATAATATCATCTACTGAGGCAAAAGCGAAGCTCTGAGCTAAACACTGCCACTGTGACAGAAGTATGAATTTCATTTGGGCCAACCCTGTATTTTACAGAAGAAAATGTGCAAAATAAGTTTTCACGAGGACAGAAGTAGTTCAACAATGACTGTGAGCAAGATGCATGTCAGAAGTGTTTCTCATTTTTGCATCCATGTGCGGTGTTGTTCTTTCTGTTGTAAGAAATATTTTTCCGGTCGACACTCTTTGTGCTATGCAAATATATATCTAAAACGGAAGATTTAAAGGGCCATACGACCACTGAAACTCAGCATTTCATTAATACCCTAACATATGCAAATATCTGTATCATATTGTAATCACTGTAATTACGAAATATTCATGAAAATTTCGTAAAATTTTCTTTTTAATGAATCCACAAACATGAAGATTGTTTTAAGAAGCGACACTTTTAAGACTTCTTCGTTCAAAAACTTTATTTTTTTCCATGATACTTTTGTTGCTATGTCTAGTAAAAACAGGACATGTTCCACAGGACTTGTCTTACAAGTCCACAGGACTTGTCTTAAAGCCTTTTCACATAATTGTAACACAAAATGTCTTTCAATTTTGGCTGAAGGAGACACATCTGTTTCAAATGTGGTTCAACTCAGGCACGAACAAAATTGAAACAATTTTTTTTCAAAAATACAATTGTCTGGAAAGTCTCATAGTAGTAAACCCCATTAAGAAGGGTGAGGTAGAGAAACTTTAATTTTTTTTCTGACATCTTTGCGGGATTTTTCAGAATATGTGTCTTTATGGAAATATTATAATACTTTGAAAGACTAACTGAACGATTTGCAATTTCCTTCAGTTAAAACTTATTTAATTTCATTTTTCCTTCCTGTGCTCGGGATAGTTTTTAAGATGATTTGACTTCAAAATTTATAAAAAAATTTACTTCTAAAATGTTTAAATAAATTTAACCAGCAAATATGTTATTTCTGCAGGAAATTTCTTCTTTGGTGGAATTTTATCTACATCATTATTTTTAATCACAAATCCTGGCTACAGTATATTGCAATAAGAACAAAAATTCAGACGATACCTTCGGAAGGAAATTATACATGTATCATTTTAAACATGTCTGAAAATTTATTTTTCGTTTTAAATAGATTTGAAAAACAATTACACAACAAGATACATGCAGCACTGCTTTAAAAATTGCTGTCTTTTGTTATGCAATTAATTCTGACATGTGATTTTTGTTGTTTATACTGAAATATCTGGGGGGTAATTTAAGTCGAGAATTCATAAATGGCCTTGTATGAAATGCGAGTCCCTGACCCCCTCTTAAGGTTTGACATTATATATTCTCAGAGCTTTTCGTCATTCCCTCCTAGGTAGAGAAGTACTTAAGAAATGAATCGTGTGAAACAGAAACGAGAATGCCTTAACAGCCAGGTAATCAAAGACCATTGAATAGAAAATTATGCTGGGAAAACTCCAGCAGAGGAAACAAAAACAAGTATGACTAAGTTAGGGAGAATATAAGAGAATCTGCTAAGTATAGATCTTTAGCCTATGAGAAAAATGTCGTCCTCAACAGATTAGAAATAGCCTCCAAAATCCTGAGGTCATACGAGGTATAACGAAATATATAAAAACGCGAGCCAAGTACACAGCTGTGGTGGGATCTTTAAAACGAGGGTAGATTAAAATAAAAGTACTAGACAACAGAATTTTCGAGTTAGGATTTGCCTAGTTTTGTATCTTTGTTTCCTTTGTATTTAAAGCTGCTTTTCCCCATTGTTCAAACCTCTTAAATAAAGCTTGAAGAAGTTGTAAAAAACGAAAGTATGTCATCAGTACATGGAGTTTTATTTCGAAATTCCTTACCTACTTTTTAAAATTTTCTTAAAACTGATACATTTCCAGTTTAATTATTAGCTAATTATCTTATGTTTAGGCGTTACAAAGGTAAAGGAAAAATCTAGATTATGGCTGTATAAAAAACTTTTATCATAATATATCTGCCTAAATGTAGATGCTACACAAGCTGAGACAGAATGGATTACCGCATTTCAAAGTGTAATAAAGAATCCAACGAAAGCATTCAAAGAAAAAAAGCTTTATATTTTCTAAAAGCCTGAACAATCTAGATTTTTTCCCACTAGGATCAGGAAATAAAAATACTCAGGTGATGCCCGTTATTTTCGATGGACTGCTCAAGCCGTTCTCTAATGTTTCCCAACACTCTGTTGGTCATCCCTTGTGAAATGACGGCAATTTCCTCCCAAATAGCGAACTTTCGGACACGTTGCATATTTTCAGGTGTTCCAGAGTTCCAAGGACGACCACTTGGTGATCTGAGAAGTGCAGATCCACTTGCTTTCACGTTTGCAACCCATCGCAGGATTCTTATTCGATTTGGAATGGCATCAGATGCATAGAGCCATAAGTGCTCCGTTGTTTTTAAACAACGCCGCTTTAACGAAACCGCGATGTCCACTGGACGAACTCATGATGACTACTGACAACTGGAAAATCATCCCGAACTGTTCCTTCCTCCCGCGCCGTGTACATTCTATTGCTTTTTTCTCTATGTAATTTTAGGACGGCGTTCCGTGGTTGTAAGATATTTGTCCAAAATAAAAATGCCCTCTTTCCTCGAAAATATGCCGGTTAATTCTATTAGTCACTATATCCTGCGAAAGATTTAACAGCTCAGAGAAACATGCATGTAGTTAGAATTTTCCATACGATGCAAGGATATTTGGTGTAGCCACTTTGCTGTCCAAGGAGAAAGTTTACAATTTTTAAGTTCACACAAATCACCCATTGATGTTCATGATACTTTATCTTCTTCATGATACTTTATCTTCTCTTGGTGTCATATTCTTCTTTCATTTTCGTTGAGTGTGGATTAGGTATTGAACCATATTTGTTCCTATTGTGTAGAAGGACACATTTCAAACTTTGCTTTGAGCTGTGAATAAATTGGCGCCAATCGTCTGGAAAATATTCAGGAAGACCCATTTTTCCAGTTTCCCAGGAAGACAAATCACCCATACTTGAATGTAATGAATACAAAAAAAAACTCTTATAGATAAGCGGATGTAAAGTAAAACCTCGTTTCTCCGGCTCTCGTTGATCCGGATCTCCGGATAATCCGGATCAGATTTGTAGACATTATTTTTTTTTAATGTTCACTTTAGATAATAATTTTTAACTATGATAGCAAGAACGTAACTACAAGTACGCCAAATATTCCAATTTTAGTTTAATTCAATGTACATTTCCTGCATAGATTGTACAATGAATTATGGTAAAAAAATGCTATTTTTGAGTTTAAGAAAGCTTTACTAGACTTACCAATTCTTTGTTAAAAAAAAAAATGAAAAGTTAATTTTATATTTTTTAATGTCTTGTAAACAATACTATGTAATTTTGTTACAAAACAAAGTAAGTCTTCTTAGTTAAGGATTTTGCATTGCTTATTACCCATATTACCCGGATTATCCAGATATGTGATTGTCAGGATTGCCCTTGGTCCCAGTTAGTCCGTATAAACGGGGTTTTACTGTATCTAAAAAAGTAGAGCTGATAGAGAAAAACAGATTTCATATTTAGATTCAGCACCCCAATTATAGCTAAAATCAGTTCTAAAATCCTAGGTGCCAATTTTTTTGTAGGCCTGTATAACAGACCCCTCGGAATGCAGGGAGAAAGGCAAGTCCCGGACCTCCAATGAGTATAGATGTAATTGTCGAAGTAGTTGGTGTTAACAATGTAATTGAGTGTGTGCGTTTCTGTTAACTATGAGATGACTGTATGTGTTCTTAAAATATGTGATCGTGCGTTGTACATGTTTATTTTATATCAAGATTTCCTGTGTAACAACGTCCATGCCTAGCTAGCCAAATGTCTTTATTTACTCAAAATAGGAAATTTGTCCCAATACATAACCAGACTCGTCTATTACCTATTTTTTAGCTTACATTTTGCATAATTCCTATCCGAAACTGCATTAATTTAATTCAAAGTATTTAATGTCTCGGGCCTCCACAAGGTGGGATCGGGTACGAAACCCATTAAAGCACGACGTTTTCCGCTCTATCTCCTCACAGGGAGAAGTGTCAGCCCACCAATATGATGCTCTGATAAGTAAATAACCTATATGATGCTCTAAAGTGAGCTGCGAATTCGCGGTGTGGTTGAATCAATGGTTTTATATTACAGTACTTGTCACATTGAAAAATAGTATCTTAACTCAGAACATATGTTAGTCTTTCCGTAGATTAAAAGCAAAACCATCGCGAAATAGTGCTCATAAACTGCATTCCTCACTTTCCGTATAGTTTGAGGAACTATAAATAAGTCGAAAACTTGTATCAGATAATTTGATGGAAAGAATAAATTTTTGATGCTTATTCGCATTAGGACTTTGGTCACTAAGTGGAAATTGGACTTTATATGTCACGTATATGCAATTTAAGGCCTGATTAGATTCGCACAGTTTAACTAAATAAGCCTTTTGTTCGTAAATTCAAGCTTTAAATCAACCTTCAAAGTACTTAATGTGAGAGAAATACAATCGTGCTTTGGGAATTGCTTTGGCAAATCGTTATTATAATTCCTAGAAAAGTGTGATGCGTTAACATTCGACAAAAACGACATTTGAAAATATACATAAATAAATAAATAAATAAATATATATATATATATATATATATATATATATATATATATATATATATATATATATAAGTCCTCCCAAGTTATTTTACGTCGTTTCGACTAGTGTCCTAAATTGTCTTTAGGATTAGCGCTTCATTGTAAACATTCCAAAACTATTTTCCATCAAAACAGTAAATGAATAAAATTGAAGATTTTGTTAATAAATTAAAAAAAAGAACAGATAACAGCTAATTTTCAAAATATTTTCTACTCATAAGAGTGAAAAGTTAATGAAAAAAAAAACCTTTGCTTTGATACTTAGTTTGTACATAGTTTGATACATAGGTTGAAAATATTTACATACAGTCAATCGATGTTTGAGTTTATCAATATAAATATATCGGAAAACGTGCTTTAAATTTACATTTTAGAGTACTGTTATTTGTGTTTTCATAATCTACAATTTTTTAAAGTCCAATAATATGTTTTGTTTCACCATTTAAGAAGAAATTTTTAACCACTTGACTCATTCATTATTTCGCGAGTTACGGTCTAATCAAATAATACATTTTTATAATATTTTTAGAATAACCAAGCGATTTGATTAAAAATAACTATGGAAATTCTGTTTTTCCTAAAACATGAGGTAGGTATCAACGAATTTTGCTTAAAATTAGATTCCCCTTAAAGTTGGTGTTTACGTGATAGAGTATCAGTATACATGTATGTTTTATGGTATTCTTACTGGAATATTTCTGTTTTTTTCCTTGATTGTGAATAAAGTTATAAAGAAAGATATTGTAAAGACTGGAGATTTAAGATTAAATGTTTTAAAGGTTTTGAGATTAAAAGAATGTAAACAATTTCCAGATTCATTGAGGTGTTCAATCAGGTTATTATCGCAAAATCAATGTCCATATTTATTGATACTTTACTAGTAACCGAAAACTTGGTGTGCAGAATGGACATTGATAATATTAATTCCCGTAAAAATTCTGGCAGATGTTAAGTCAGCATCCAGGTCAACTTATTCAAAATTAGACATTTCTTCCAAGGATTAGGTTTGATTGAAGAATAAAACTGATAGTTTCGAAGTTTTAGTTAAAAAACAAAAAGGAACAAACTCAGTAAGTTTAAAACTCTAAGATGAATATAACCTACGCAAAATTTTAAAGAACGAAATAAAATATCGCAAGAAAATTGCATAATAAATGATCAAAATATAATATTCTACATTTTGCTTCAGACTATAACATAAGTATTTCATAACAATTCTATATTAACTCAAAAGCTATTTGAATTTAGGTTACACCTATTTCAATCAAACCAATCGATGACCCAGAAAGAAAATTAAACTAAAAAAAACGGAACTAATCAATCGAAATCACTGAATTTAATATATATATATATATATATATATATATATATATATATATATATATATATATATATATATATAAAAGATTTAAATATATGTAATAGGAAATGGTATTCAAATAAAATATATAATCAGTTTTTGTGATACATATTCTAGATATTTTTCTTCGTTGTAACCTGAAAATAATTTTACCATACATGTTACAGTCCATAGATTTATTTTTTGTCACTCGATCAAATAGATCATTTTCAGTGTCAAATAGTTCACCTTTGCTGTCAAAAAGTTCACCATCATCGATTTCATTGCACTCTTAATGTTATTTATTTATTCCAGCATATTGGAGTATATTTTTAAAAAAAATTCGTTTCTCTTACAAACAAATAATTTGGAAGATAGTGTATATAAAATAATAAAGTTTAAAACGAGTGATTAAAGCCTTATTCTTTGTCATCATGATATTTTTTACTCTTTGGTGACATTGAAAAAATAAAATGTTCAGAAAAATACGCACAATTATCTCTCAAAGACCTACCAGTACAAATATTATCAGGTCCAAAGAACTAACGATAATGTATAGAATTCATTTCTTAAAGTCCATTCATTAATTTCACAAGGAGCATACACTTTTACTGTAGTACTTAAATCGGTAACCATAATAAGGTTCCATATAATATAATAAGATTTCTTTCTTCATAATTCCAAATTACAGAGATTATTAAGTTATTAACTCTAAATCAGCTAACGTATTTAAAAAGTCAACTTTTGTAGTAGAAATCCAAGCAATTAGTGCTGATTTTCCATATTTTGCTACTTTTATATTTTTTAACAAGTTAATATTTGAGTTAACTTGTACTTTGTTAAAAATATCGAGTAACAGAACATGAAAAAAGACAACCGTCGTAGAGAGTAAAATATTTAACTATTAGCAATGAATTTATAATCTTTATGTTTATCTACGTAGTACATTTTTAAATGCAATCCTAGAATTTCCTCAAACATAAAAATTAAAACTGTATGAATTGGCAAGAGAAAGAGGAGGAAAAATATCACTAGTTCTTGGATCAGATATACCAGCATAACATACTAGGTTTAAACACATTTAAAAATACTAAATTAAGACTCGAATATCGTATTTCCTTCCTTAGTAGAATTAGAGAGGCTAGGTTTAAAGGAAAGAGCCCACAATCCATTCAGAAATACCGGTACAAGTTCTTTTTAAAGTCATTTTACAATAAGGAAAAGTTCTTAAAATGTTTCTTTTTTTTAGATGTTCAAACATCGTTTTGAATCTTACAAATGCAACTTGCTTTGAGAAATAATGCTGATAGAAAACTTAAAAATTTAGGTGAGATTTGTCATGTTTAGTAAAATCCATAAAAGGCTAAACTTCGGATAAAAATCTCAGTTTGTCTAGTAATGTATCAGTGGATGTATGAATGATCAGATTAATATGTCAATTTTTTTTTGTTTAGCGTTTATGAATGGAATTATTGGCGGATCGAAATATATAGATTTTTGTCATAAAAAACTAAGAACAGACAATTTCAGTATGGGATGTAAGAAATTATTCTTCAGGATGTTTGTCCTAGACATAACATAATCAATAGTTATTAGTGTTATTAATTCTGAGCAAAGAGGAATTACACACATTCATTTAATATCCCTGGTTATTATTAATATAGAGTGCATTTTGTCTTCCATAACAAAATGCTCCCAGAAGAGGACATTCTACCTATAAAGAATCAGCGACGTGATTTGTTCACGAAAAGACAAATAAATAAATTATTAATTGGGACGTGGCATAAATTTGCATATTGTTTGTGTTGATGGATTTATAGAATCCATATATTGCGATTCAAGTTAAAATTAATGCGACGCATACAAAGAAGGTAAACTTTCATGTTGTTGAAGGTTAAACTTTCATGTTGCTGAAGGTTAAAATTGTTTTGAAGAAGATCCTGCGGCAATACATTTCTTAAATCTATGACATTTCTACAAAGACATAGGGAACCATAATCATTGCAACAAACGTCTGAAAGAAACTTTAAACTATTAGGAAGGGGAAAAAATTTGCCAGTTGTTGGAAAAGGTTGCTTTGGCAAAACAATTATAAAAAAACAATATTTTATAATTTTTTTTTATTTCGTCATCACTTCACTTTATATAACATTAAAACTTATTTAGCAATATCATGTACAATTAAAAGATTTTCATCATAAAACGTGGGATGAGAGGGGGGTATAAACAAACACACACACTCTGGCAAACTTTGTATGCTTTTTGTGATATATATATATATAT
>OU015490.1:237280578-237535578 GCA_907164885.2 Dolomedes plantarius
CCAAATCCAAACGGCAGAAAATTCAATGTGGCCGATCAGAAGAGTTTGAGAGGCAGTCCTGCAATGGTTTCATCAAGCAAAGCATCTAACATTCCAATTTTCGGAGTGATATTTAAAGAAAATGCTATTATTCTGGAAGAAAAGTTTGGAATGCAAAATTTTCAGGATTCGGCTGGTTGGCTAACAAAGTTCAAAGAAAGATACGGGCTTGTATTTAAAAGCATATCTGGCGAAAGTGGCTCCGTAGATGAAAAAATAGTGGATGAATGGAAAATAGTGCTCAAGGGGATATTAGATGGATATGATGAGAAGAACATATTCAATGCAGATGAGACGGGCCTATTCTACAATATGGTGGCTAATAAAACCTTAACGTATATGGGCGAAAAGTGTTTTGGTCGAAAACACAGTAAGGAACGATTGACTGTTTTACTGTGCACTAATTCGGATGGATCTGAGAAATTTCCACCACTAGTTATAGGCAAATCAAAGCAACCAAGGTGTTTTAAGAATATCACCAGGAAACCTTGTGAGTACCGCAATAACAATAAAGCGTGGATGACATCACAAATTTTTATTGACTGGATTAGAAAATTTGATGCAAAAATGCATCGAGGAAAGAGAAAAGTTTTACTTTTAATCGACCGATGCACTGCACATACTCCAAATATCCCTGGACTTACAAATTTAACTATCCATTTCTTACCAGCTAATTGCACTAGCAAGTTGCAGCCATTAGACCTGGGTATCATTCGCAGTGTGAAAGCATACTACAGAAAGTCTTTAATTAGGAAATTAATAAACAATTCGGCTGACAGTATAAAAATTAGAAAATTTACAATCTTGGAAGCAATGCACATGATAACATCAGCATAGAAAGAAGTTTCTTCATCCACAATAAAAAACTGCTTTCGCGTTGCTGGAATTCACAAAGAACTTGTAGTGGGACTGCAAAGTACGGATGTAGAAATCAACGAAGATGACATTACCCCTGAAGAATGGAGAAGTCTTGTTGAAGATGAGGATGTTTCAATTCAAGATTTCTACAATTGTGATAAATATCTTTTAACAACAGATTTCAGAAATGTAGAACAAATTTATGAAGATATTGTAAACGAAAACACAGTGTCAGACGATGAAGGTGAAGTTGAAGACATGGAAAACGAGACACTAACACAGATGCAATTTCTGCTCTAGATGTTCTCCGACGCTATATTACATCGAAAATGGAAGGTGACTCATTTAACATTTTAGAAAATCTGGAAAAGAGAATAACGAAAACAAGGCGAATGAAGCAATCAACACTTTTTGAATTTTTTAAAACGTAATTTATTGTATTGTTTGTACTCTTTTTTTTTCAATGTAATTTAAAATAACTTTTTGTGAATAAAATAATGATGATAATAAAAATAACATTTCTAAACACGCCAATATATTAAGAGATATATATTCAGTCCTAAGCCTGTAAAGTGTGAAGGGAAATGTTATTTTTTCACAAATTCTGTTTAAGGACGATCTCTACTTAAGGACGATTTTTCACGGTCCCTTGAAAGTCGTCAAACAGAGAACCAACTGTATATATATATATATACTGCTGGCCACTCAAATTGCAACACCGAGAAAGACAAGAGATATCACAAAAAAATTTATTTTGTAGATAACATGTTGACCAAGTACGGCTTTTGTGAGTGCTTAGCTTGATGTTGTGATAAACTAGGGCTAGTTTGTAAGTAGTAAAATAAGGAGAGAATTTCAACCGCCTAAATGCATAGGAAATAAAATTTTATTTTCTTAATTTCCATATATTTTGAAACGAGTGTTTTTCCCTTCATAATTCTTTATGTAAAGAAAATAGAGCATATACAATTACAACTGGAAATTTAGATTAAGGGGGTCCGTGCCACATTTAAATTTTTATTTATTTATTAAGCTAGAATTTGAAATTTTGTGTGATGGTTGAGAATATAATTTGTATTGCAAACAAAATCACATCATAAAACTTCTCATAATTTTTTGAAACAATTTTAAAATTAAATTTTTTAAAAATTGGGGGAATATAAAATTCATATAACTCGAAATATTATTTGTCAAATTATAATTTTTTTCATTTAATTAAAAAGAAATATATTACTTTTAATTGTGACTCAGTATTTTTTTAAATATTAAAAAATTATGTAACTTATTCTTAAAATATCATATTTTCAAAAATAAAATTTTTTTTTCAAATTTTCTGAATCAAACTTAAAGTAAAATAATTCAAAAAGACATGTTCTAAGTATGAATCATTTATCTTTAACGGTTTTTAACTTATAACACTTTAAGGAGAGAAATGGTGAAAAAATCCATTATACAGAAAAATGCATTTAAAGGTTTAAACAAAGATTGCCTACATTATTACACTGCTGGCCACCCAAATTGCAACACCAAGAAAGACAAGAGATATCACAACAAAATTTATTTTGTAGATAACATGTTGACCAAGTATCAAATGATTAAATTTATAGACTTCTGTGAAGTGTGGTTCCTGCCAAAATAAGTAGCCAGAGTAGCCGCCATTGTTGGAGATCACCGCTGCCACACGCCTCGGCATTCATTCAAAGAGACTTTGGATGAGTTCTTGGGGTACAGCAGATCAAGCAGCTTCCACACGTTGCCAAAGTCGATCTGCTGTGGCTGCTGGGGATGGAATCTGGGTCAATCGTAGAGCAACCATGGACCACATGTTTTCTATCGGCGAAAGATCCGGAGAGCGAGGCGGCCAGGGAAGCAATTCAATCTGGTGACTGACGAAGAACCGTTGGACAATGCGTGCCACGTGTGGTCGCGCATTATCCTTTTGAAATATGGCGCCACAGACGCGCGTGATGTGCGTCTGCGCTGAAATTCTAATCATTTGCATATCTCACCTCCTCTAATGCATGTTGTAAATTTATGTTATTTGCATGTTTCCTTCAGGGTGTTGCATTTACAGTGGCCAGCAGTGTATAATATAATGGGTGGTTATGTTTTGAGAATATTCCGCAATAACTAAAATTGTCAATCTTGCTCATTAAATGATTAATATCAAGGTAGTTAAGTTTGGGTTGTATTGCCAATAGATAAATTATTTAACATACTACGTGATTGTTTGATCGATTAATATCATATTCTTGAATTGCGTTTTGTTTTTTTAAAATAATCTAATCATCTGATTGAAATTGTAAATGGATAGATTTATTGAACATACCAACACATAAATACATTACAATACATGTCACAACTAATTATCCTAACTACCTTATTTAATTCTTCTATGTTATTTATATGTATAAGTGGACTTCATTGTACTCAACTACATAGAATTAACTTATTTATCACTGAGGTATTATTTAAATATTTAATGGATGAGTTATAGATATGCACACATAGTTTTACAGGATCAATGAATGACTGCCAGACGTACCTTTACTGACGCTTCATTTGTAGACATGGGCACGCGCCTGGAATCACGATGAACTTCGCACGGTAATAGCATAGGTGGGGGGTCTAACAGGTAGCTGAAGGCGGACGTCCTTCATTAGGTCCCCTGGGAGCGGGTAGTCACTCTTTCGGCTATCGGCCAGTTCTCGGGAATCGCTTTGTCATCCGTCGGGTCAGGGAGCACTTCTCGTAGCACGACTCCCAGTTCAATTTCACGTACACTGTCGCTGGTTCAAACCGTCGGGCATCGCTCTTTCATTCGTCGGGGGATGGATTTCGTTACGAACATTCGGTCATCTTTCTTAGGCAAAACAAAATCTCTGTGTCTAATCTTTATCCCGCTTTTTTTATATCTGTCTCTTCTGCCGCTAACTCCTCCTATATTCTCTTCATTGGGTCCTTATTTTTTCTGGGAGTTTCCATCCCGCCCTGCTGGAGCGTTTCTTCTCATCTCATTATCCGGCCCGTTTTCCCGGGAATCGCATTTGATCTGTGCCGCTATTCTCTCGCTTTCGACGTCCTATTATTTCGGCTAAGTCATTTTTCTCTCTCATTCCTCTCTATACATCTTCTCCCTTCTTAAAGACCTATTTTTCTTTTTAACCGTTTCCCATCTGACATCTCTTTTCGTGCCAAAATTGCTTCGTTCCGCTTTAATCATCTGGCGTCTCTTCGTGACGTTTCTTTTCATACCCTAACGACCTTTTTTTACTTATATAGGATCTAGCTAACTTCATCGCCTATTGTATCCATCAATATTCTCTTTTTACCCTCTTCTATGGATTATTATTTTCCAAGTTCGCTTCATCTTCCGACATTCTAAATCTGTGCCTAATTTAAGTGAAAGCAAAAAAACTGTTTTTTCTAATACTTCTCCCGCTTCCTCACTAAAATTACCTTTATACACGAATAGGAGTTTTTATCCTAACATGGGTCTTTTCAAATACCGACGTTGTAACGACAAAAGATGTAAATTGTGTCCTAGCGCAAACCCTTCTCAGGTTAACACTGACTTAAAATCTAAAATCTTTTGCAAAGTTTATAATTGTGTTTACAAATTGACTTGCAAAGTATGCAATTTATCTTATATAGGACAAACTAAGAACACCTTAAACATCAGATTAAATCAACACCGTAGCAGTATTTAACGCTGTGATACTAATACTGAAGATTGTTCTTTTGAAATCATACATTTTAAAAATCATGGTGTAGACAGTATTATTGTGTCTATTATTGATGTGATCCCTGACACTAAAACTAGACTTTGGTGGGAAGGTAATCATATTAGATTACATTCAACTGCTTACCCTTACGGTCTTAACACCAACGTTTACGATAAAAATTACAATTGGAATTATATTGTTAAATCCAATACACAAAGTGTATTGAAACAGAATTCTAACTATTCCAGTAATAATGTCTATCTAAAGCGTAAGCAAAGAGGTGGCCATCGTAATAAATATAAATATAAAGATTATATCGACTCTTTCAACAGGCTATGTAAAACTATAAATTTAAAACCGGATTATCCAATAAAATGGATTAAAAACATCATCTATGGTTGTAAAAAAGTTTGGCTAAATAATCTGTGGAAGTTGGTTATTGGGAAGTCTCTAAAACATCTTATTCCTAATAATACACATTTCATTCCTATTATTATAGATCTAGTCAAAAATAAAAGCTCTGATTGTGGCATAAATTTACATGAATACGAGACTAAAAGCTGTAGCAATATTTATTGTATAACTGAGTATGCAAACAATGGTTTCGATAAAATACCTTTTACAAAAATTTTAAATCAAAATTTGCAATATTTTCCTTTGAACAATATAAAATTATTTAATAGCTTCAAATATAGTAGACCGTTTGGTCGCTATGTTTTCAACTATAATAATATATCTAAAAATGTTGTTGATGCTTCTCCTGAAAATTGTAATTGTAAACATAATATGACCGGTTACAATGAACACTACAACCACATTATAACAGGAAATACTCAAATTACTGACAATACGGCTTTGTCTAATTTAATGAATTATGGTACTGGTTTTCGCATAGGTTATAAAAAGAATGTATTCCAAATTTTCAAACGTAATCTTGATGAATTTATTTATAAAACAGCTATAAAGCATAGTATACCTGTAAGTACTTTCGAACAGTGGAAATTTCATTATTTAAGTGATTTTAAAATTGCTTATCTGAGAACTAAACCAAAAAATCTTCATGTAAATTTGAATACCTTAAAACCGGCTATAACTGCTTTACAAGATCATTTTGCTATAACTTATGTTGATAAAGTTTCTGCTAACTATGCATTTATATGCAAAAACTTTTATTGTGAAAAACTATTACAGTGCTATAATGATAATACTGTTTATAAAAAACTAGATTCTACGTCTTGTACTATACAAAATCGTATCAAAGCGTTATATCGTCGTGCAGGTTATGATATTAAAAATCTTAGGTTTCCTTATTTAGTCTTAATCCCTAAATTTCATAAATCGCCTGTTAAATTTAGAACAGTTACTGTGGGCTGCAATACATACTTAACGCTTGCTAATAATAAACTTTTAAACATACTTAAAATAGTTTATAAAAAAATAAGTAAAGAGGGTGGCTATTTCATCAATAATAGCTTAGAAATAGTTAAACAGATAAAAGGTAAAGGTGATATAACAAACGTTAAAAGCTACGATTTTACGGATCTTTTCAACTCTATCGACCTAAAAGATCTCTATAGTATTATTCATGGATTATACGATCAATATGATTTAAAGACGTATATAGCTGAAAATAAATATCGTGCGTTATTAGATCTTGTACTTTATGAAACAGTTTTATATAATGGTAGTAACTTCTTTAAACAAATACAAGGAATACCAATGGGTGGAGGATGCTCATCTGCTTTAGCAGATATATACCTTCACTTTTATGAAAGAGGTGTAATGATTCTAAATGAACTTATGTTTTTCCGATATGTAGATGATATACTCATATGTTTTAATGAAAACTTAAATGAAATAGATATTAATTTTTACCCTAAAAATCTTAAGCTAGTGGAGACTGATAAAGATAACTATGGAAATTTGGTATTTTTAGACTTGAGTTTAAATGTTAATCAAAATCTAATATCATACTGTCTATATGATAAACGCGAGTTTTACAACTTTAAAACTGTTAGGATTATGAACTGGAATAATGCTCTACATTTAAATATTAAACGAAATATAGTTACTAACCAGTTAATACGTTGTCAACGTTTACATTCAAACAAAAAAACTATGGACGTCAGTATAATTAAATTCTTAACTATAGCTATTGACCAGGGTTTTCCCGTCAATTTCCTCGTATCTATTCTAACCCAGTTTTTTAATCTAGACAATAAAGATTGTATGAATCGTTTTAAAATAAGTTGGCAACACTAAAAAAATTTCCCTAATACGGCGATATTTATCCCTACTTTGTCTATAAAATGTGAGTGTGCAAGGGTTTCGTGTCTCTTTGCTTGGTGGGAGCTAAGTATTTTGTATATATATAGTGTATATGTTAGTGAATAATTATTTAGTTAATTAGTATTATTCTATTTCTGTAACTTAGTATTAAGATTTTTTTCATTCTATTCATCTTGTAATTATGTTAGTTGACTACATTAGTAAATTATCTGGTTTAACTTATCTATTTCACCTAAAATATTTTCCTTTTCATAATTTTTTATTACTGTCTTGGTGCTATAGCCGACCTCCGGGAGTGTTGCCTGGCTTAAAACATGTTTAACCGGGGTTGGGGGGTCACAACCCCCCCCAGTCATCAACTATACCACCTCCAATTCCGTTTTTTGCCTATTTATATATGTCAATCTTATTTCAGGTTAGAGGTGTATTAAATGGTCACATCTGCCCTTTTAATTATCTTAATTTTAAATATCTATATATCGTAAATATTTTTGTGAGCAGCTTAGCGCCTAAAATTTGTTTACTCTTTTTTGTTTCATATTAAGTAATTTACATTTGTAAACTATATATATATATATATATATATATATATATATATATATATATATATATATATATATATATATACAGGAAGGTCATGAAAATACTTTGCTGATATATGGACCTCTCTCAAGTGTTTCGTTCAACCGATCGAAATGAGATTTCAGATATAGTTATTCAGATGTATGACCTTAGGATTTTGTGAACGGCACCTAAGTGGCGCTCACGGTTACAGTTATAGATACAGAAACAAAAAAAATTCGAATGACAACGCTCTTGATCGCAAAATGATCAGCGCACGCGAAAACCCTACAGAGCGGTACGTGTAGAAAGGTACGAATGTGTTTCGTACGTTTGTGATACACGTACGAAAGGTACATGTATCACAAACGACGTTGTTTGAGAAACACGTCTGCAAAAGAGCATACCATGCATGCTCTATAGGATTTAGGTCACGAGAGTAAGCAAGCCATGTCATACGTTCAATATTTTCACTTTCTAGTGTGTCCGATACATCGGCGGTCCTGTGTCGGCGCGCGTTGTCGTCCATAAACAGAAAATCTGGACCTATCGAACCCCTAAAAAGACGAACATGATCCAGAATAGTCTCTCTGCAATACCGCTGTGATGTAACAGTACCTCGCTCAAAGATGTGAAGCAGTGTTTTGCCATTGTGACAAATGCCTGCCCACACCATCACGCCTTCACCATACCGATGACGTTCCTGAACATCCTGTGGTGCATAATGTGTTCTCCACTTTCTACACACTAACTGGTGGCCAGAATCACTTGTCACAGTGAAACGGGATTCGTCAGAGAACATCACTCTGGTCCACTCCTGCTGATCCCAAACAATATGTTCCTTGCACCAACGTAATATGTCTCGATGATAGCGTGGTTCAAGTGGGATGCATTGATCAGGCTTCCGTGCATACAAACCAACCTGATTTAATCGCCTAGAAATGGTTCAGGCTGATACATTTGTACCAGTAGCGGTTGCAAGGTGTGCAGCCATCTGACTAGGAGTGAGATGTCTGTTCCTTCTCGCGACTAGGGATACATATCGATCCTCTTGAGGTGTGGTGTTCCTTCCACGACCATCGGCATGCTTTCGCAGAGCATTTTCACATACAGCGGCCTTTTTTAATCGCGATATGACACTTTTTGCCACTCCCATTACTCTGGCCACAGAAGTAACAATTTGTCCTGCTTCGATCAGTCCAACTGCTCGTCCACGATCCCAAATACTCAAATGATGTCTTGCACACATTTTGCACTTAATTATTGCCACACCACACTGATTTTCACAGAAATAACTTCCAACAACCTACGAGGCAATTCTCGTCAAACACCTAACTGCATGAACTTTCGAATGAATAAAGAGTTTTCGTGAACTACCTTTTATACAGATAAGGCTCGATTTATACAGGCACGTAAAGGGAACGTAACGGGAACTAGCCGAGCCCGAGCGCCGGATGCATGTGTTTATACAGAGACGGGAGTAGAAAGTGGCGGGAACGTGTTTCATTAGTTGTGAATGATTTGTAACGTCATGGCGCGGTTTCATTTTTCAGTTAAAGATTTAGCCATTATGACACTTTTGTTAGAGGAGGAGAAAGAGGATAGCCAGGGCCGTGCTTAGGGGTGGACAAACTGGGTAACCGCCCAGGGCCACCATTTTTATTTCTCATAGCAACACTATTCTAAATGTTACGGGTTTTTAAAGAAATCCCTCAGTTTTCGCGGTTTCTATAATTCAATTCATAAAAATATATATGTTTCGATTTTTTCTAAAGAATCACAGAAAGAATCTTAACTGACAAACTACCCTTTTGGTTCGAAAAATTTCTCGGTTAAAAAAACATGATTTATCTTCAATTTAGTTATAGTAAACCCTTGATTATCAATCCTTTTTTTCAATATTAGTTTCTACTATCTGTCAGTCACTACATACAGTCATTTGAAGAATTATAAACCATTTTGTCGGACTTTGTTCGTTTTCACGGAATAGTTGCAAACTGAGAAAAACGTGAACATATCCTTGTGAACGAATACTAATACCATTTGGTCAAATGTTTGGTCTATTCAAAGCAAACAATAGACAAGACATTTCTCCAGGGAGTGTAAGACAAATAAGTAAATGCGCTCCAAACTTCTTGGGAAGAAAGGGGTCTGAAGGATGAAGGAGTGAGGTAAACAAAAAATGGCTTTTACTTGTTCTCTCCATCATTATAATGGATTTCATTTCCCACTTTTCCCACAAGAATTGAAATTATTACAAAGCAGGTACAATCAGAATGCTTTGAATACGGATTGTACGCCTGTCCTCCTTGGTACTTATTTCTAATGAAAATGATCTCTCATCATCTTTGGACTTCTCACTTTTAATATACAATTTTGCTGCTCAGAAAGCAAGAAAAATTGCATTATAACCAACAAATCCATATATGTAAGTTTTTGTTTTTAACAATTTACACTTTCTAAATCGTGTAAATAATTTTTCAATTGTTTCATTATTCATACAAATTGATAAATTGTATATTTTAGTGGACCAATTGTAATTTCAAGTATAATTTTCTCCTATTGCCTTCCGAAATGTCATTTTGAACTTTAGATCCATGTATTTCGATTGGCCAAATCGTACAAAACCTCTCACCAGCTCAATGCGTTTTCATCATCCACATAAAATATCAAACATAAATAACAGTATATAAATTATATGTTGAATAGCCACTTTTTACTTTCCGCCATGAACGAGATACGGCCGAGCAGTGAACGACTTCCTGCACCGAATATTTGGCCCCGATTCTCGGCCGATTCCCGGCCGAGAATCGGCGCCAAATCGGACGTGTCACGGCGCAGTATAAACACTTCCATTGAAAAACAGGGAGGAAATGATCACCACGACCCGTCGCGCGCTCGGATCGTTCCCGTTACGTTCCCTTCTCGTGTCTGTATAAATCGACCTTAACGCGTCATATGGGGTGATGATTTCGAATGTTCTACGAGGTTCGATCTTTTATAAGTGCTGGCCGCACGCGGGCCTTTAGGGGGAAAACTACTAGATTATTTAGGTTATTCCTAGGTCCAATTTAAATGAGGGATAATGTTCTGTTGCAATAAGATAAAGTGGCGGCTTAGTTAGAACCCGAACAGAGTCGGGAAAAGATATGCAATCATTTGAAAAACCAAATGAGAGTGCCAAGTAAAACCGGATTAACTGCCAGGGTATAGGAGTTAAGTGCCGACATGGTTGGATGGGTGGGCACGGTTGGAACTCGCAATGCTGCCACCTCCCCGTGATGAGTTCTGGGTTTTTTCTGAATTTTATTTCAGAAAAGGCGAAAAGCTGCATACAAAACAATGGAAATACAAATTTTTAACTCTATGGTAAAAATATGCTAAAAATTACGGCCGAAATTGAGACGGAAGATATTTTTTGTTTTTCCCAAAACTTTGCATACGTGACCTACCCACCAGTACCCAATTTTTCCTCACTACGGCAAAAACAAAATCGAAATCTTTTTTTTTTACGCTTCGCACTAATATATATATATATATATATATATATATATATATATATATATATATATATATATATATATATATATATATATATATATATATATATATATATATATATATATATATATATATATATATATATATATATATATATATATATATATATATATATATATATATATATATATATATATATATATATATATATATATATATATATATATATACGCCTTTAAATTTAAAATGGTAACATCACACTGCGAAACTTTCCGTTTTGGATCACTAAACATTAATTTAATATCGGTTATTCTTTGCATGTTATGCGTGTATTATGAGCACGAAAACCGATTTTCATTATAATATGTATAAATTAATGATATGCTTGTGTTAACAAAAGTTTTATGCGAATTCCAATCGTGAAGAATCTTTTATGATAGAATACTGGGAATCTGTTTAATATTTGAGAAATTATATTTGCATTCTGGTTTCGGAAAATAATTTCCATTTCAAGTATAATATTAATTCATATATGTGGTTAAAAATGATTTAAGCGATGTTCATGAAATGCCTGACGATTAGTACCAAAGAGATTTGTTCTCGCATTATATTTTGCAGGTTTTGAGGATCATTCTAGCTTACTAGATCACAATGAAACTAACTGTGCTCAATCATATTTGTATCAAAACAGTAAAATAAATGTTGCACAAATAAATAAATATTTTAATGTTAGCTAATGTTCTAGTTATAGGCAATTTTGTACATGATATGATAACTTCAGCTAAAAGTTCATGAAAAATTTATTATTGTTTATGGATTTCCTAAATCACGGGGATTCAGTTTATAACAATAAAAAAAAACTAGGAATTTATTTTTGAAAATATCATTTGATTTTGGAAATAACTGAAATGTAACTATAACTAATACTATTACAATATCTCATATTAAAGCCTGCAATTGTCGGATACTAATATGGCAGCTAAAGACTGCAATAATTGGAACAGACACTGTCTATGAAATTATTGTCTATAATATCACTCACATATTATGAAACTGAACCTAATTTTCAGTTAAAGAAGAGTAAAATATAATAGCATATGCCTTATTCCATTTTGTCTTTAAATGACTGTTTCTTTGTCTGCAATTTGCATGTGTTGGGTCTCGATTATGTTTTTGTAAAGTTACAAAATAAAATAATAATTTTAATAATAAATGAAATAATAATAATAATTAAATAATAATAATAATGAAATAATAATAATAATGAAATAATAATAATAATGAAATAATAATAATAATTAAATAATAATAATAATGAAATAATAATAATAATTAATATTTAATAATAATAATTAAAATAATAATCTTAACAACAGCATGTGTAAAAATTCTCCCAGTTTGACTTCCGTTATTTTTTTTTTTTGGGGAGGGGGGATTACGGCAAAAAATTAACAGAATGATATTATGTCAATACTTTTCATGTCATTTTTGCATCATGATGACAAAAACTGATTTCCAAATAATTTTTAATTTTATGACAGTGGGCGTGGTAGCCCAGTTTCAAAAGCAGCGGGCCAGTGATCTGAACGTCCCTGGTTCGATGCAAATCTACCACCGTGTTCACTAATGGCGGCTTGTTCGCGAAAAATATGTCGTGGCTTCAATGTCCTCCAAGTCCTTAAATTTACCTCTGGTGGTGCGGGGTCAAGTGTTCCGGTCTCGTCACTTGACTCGGTTCAAAATTACTGGACCGGCCATTTAACTAAGTCGGACTCCGACCCGTGATGAAGCTAATTCAAAACAGGAGCTGCACCTTCATCGCCCACTGCCTTCATTGGACTTCATCTGATCGTTACTGTCGGTCAATGAGAATAAGCAACAACAACAACAAATTTATGACAAAGTGCGGCAGAAGGGACTCCCGCATTTCAAAGGGTGTTAACCCTTTCAGGGGCAAGAACCTTGACCGTTTGCATGGTGCAAACCTTTTTCTCGATTTTTTTTAACCTAAAAAATCTTGAAAATTTTTCCCATTAAAGGTTGTAATATGATTTTACTCCTTTAAACTGATAACAGATGGCAGCACAAACCATTTTTATCCTCATTTAACTGGAATACATTGAATGCAAGTGAAAGAAGGGCGAGATTTAAGCGTTTGTACTGTGCAAACACCGCCCCTCAAAGGGTTAAAAAGCAAACGAACTAATTTACAGAAAAAAATCTGTATATTCTTGAAAAGTACTAACAACCTAGTATTTGACCTTTAGGTTTTGAAAGTTTTACAAGTTAAGAGACTCCCGTTATTAGGCGATGTTTTGCCGAAGCCTTTCTCTAAAGTTCTTCATCCCTCTGTTCATCATCTCTGGGCGAATGGAAACTTCCTCACGAATACCGGACTCATGGTGTAAAGATTTTGTTTATAGAGAGCGCTGAGTCGCCTGATAGATTAAAAAAAAAGAACAATTGCTTTAAAATGTAATGGCGTCTGTTTAGACTAAGTCTGAAATCCAAACTTCGCAGATTATTAACTGTTGTTTTTTTGTGTTTAAAATGTGCTTCATTTTGTGTGTCGAATTGATTATTTCTCACCGAGAATAAAAATCAGGACCTGATCAAAGAATACTCAACGAATTTGAGTACCAGTAATATTTTACACATGGACTCGTTGAACCTTCTAAGGTTTCTAATGTTCCGAGGATGACCACTTGGTTTCCTTGGTAATGCATGCTCTCACATTTGAAACCTATCACAGGATTGATTTTTTTGTTCAGGAAATGGCATCAACAGCATAGAGCCCGAGGTGCGTGCAAATAATTTATTTCTGTGTGAATAGATTTATTTTCGCCATGCTTTTATTAACTTGCTTTCTTGTTTGTGTGTTTGTCCAGTACAGATCTTGCAATCTATTTTTAACTAACTTCCCGACTAGCTAGACATTTGAAACTTTTAGGATAGCCCAGAACACGATGACAATGCATTTTTTTAATACTTTAAAAAACATGGTATGTGAAAAGTTCTTTTTTTTCTTGTAATTATTGAAAACTATACCTAAGGGGATGGTGGACCTTTCAAAACGATTTTTGAAATTTTTACCACAGAGATATGACATTTTTTATATATATTCATTAAAGTATAACAATATTAAACACCTTATAAAATTTTATAAATATTTAAAAAAAAATATTTTATAATTAAAAAATTTAAATTAAATTATCCTTCTTTAAAAAGCTCCTTGCGACTCAATTTTAAACTTTCCCCCTTAATTTTGCATTTATATTGCTTATAAATACTTTCTGAACAAAGTTATGTATTTTTTTGTACTTTCGTTGAATAGTTAATTTTTAGAAAATATTTTTATGCTTGTACTCTGAATTTTCGCGAAATTTTTGTACTTTTCTACACTAAAGTTAAACTTTTATAACTTAAATGACCTCCAATCCTAAAATGGATACATAACTTTATTTTGATGTATTACAGGAATCTTTATTATAAATTTCATAAATTTTCGTCAAAAATTATGACGCGAGGAGCATTTTAAAGACTTGCAAATCTGGAAATTTCTCATTTTGAGAAAAAGTCATTTAAAAGATAATTTTTTATCTACCTTTAATACTTACTACTCTAAAGCCACCAATTTTTCATTTTTCTTTTCACTACACATTTTAAATGCATTTCATTCCAATATTTACATGTTTTTAAAATATTAATACACCCCCAAAACAAATTCCAATTTTTGCTCGATTTTTGGTAATTTGAAAGTCCAACATCCCCTTAATGGAAACTTAATGTAAAAAGCAAAACAAATATAACCAGAAAAAGCATACGGGGTTTGATGATTCCATTTCATGAATTATGGTTTTTATTTTGGTCTATACACAACACTTTAAACTGTACACATAAAATGTGCAGAATGGTGCAATTATTGATGCGAAATTATTGATATTTTTCCTCCGCGTGGAGAAGTCTATCCATTATAGAACTGACACCAGTTAAATCAAATTTAATAACAAACCGAAGAAAAACCTAAGTTAGAAAATGTGTCTGCGCAATTAGCCCTAAAGTAGGGGCCAATCTTCTATATCACAATGGATTTAAGAACTTTTATCATGCAAATAAAACATAATGCGAAATTATAAATTACTCCCTAACCAACAAAGTTTTTTCAGAATCTTGAAGGTAATATTTTTTCCTTTCTTCCAGCAGACGGATAGATGTGCATACTGTCATGACGAATATTGGTGATTTAGATTAGTCTACTCCTGTCTGATAAAAGTCTGTACAATATTTACTCGGAAAGTTTAGGTTAATATAGTAGGACAGTGAATTTAAGGAAACGGTGAACGTTAAAATTCATCTTTTCTTTTACTTTTTATCATAGAGATATTAAATTTAGTATATATATACATTTCCCCATAAGTATACAGAATAGCTTAAAAATTTTTCCAATTTTATTGAAATTTTAAGTTTTTTTAAAATTAAAATTTGTAAAAAAAATCTTAAAATGCTCCTTGGGACTCAATTTTTGAGAAATTTCCTCGATTTTGCATTTCAATCACTTAAAACTGCATTACAAAAAAAAACTGGGCATCATTTATCTAATCCCTTGAATAGTTAATTTTTACGACATTTTTTTTTCTGAATTCCATCCCTATTTTCATAAATATTTTGCCGTTTAATAAGTTATAAATTTAAATTTCATTAACTTAATGTAGTCCAATTGTAAATTGCATACACAGTTTCTTTGTAAACAGTATCAGAATTCTTCCTTATCAATTTCATAAATTTCGAACAAAAATTGAGTCGCATGGAGCATTTAAAAAATCTAAAACCCTTGAAAAATTTGTTTTGAAAAAAATTTATTTAAAATTTGTTACTACACTTACCTTTATTACTAACTGAGTAGAAGCTTCATAAATTATTTTTTACTTGAAAAAAAAAACAACTATTTTGGTACTATTATAGCACAGAAATATTTTTTTTACAATAACACAATCAATATCACAATAAAAAAGATTTGCTCAAATAAAGGTCTACGGTCCCATTAAGGGGTTTTATTAAGCACATAAAATATGGATATTAATGTAAACTTATAAAATTCTCATATCCATAAAATCCATGAAATGCTTGAAGTGAGTGTATATTTTTCCTCCTAGCATTTGCATTTTTCCTACAAATTACTTTGTGCATTTATTTTAATGGGTGTTAAAAGAGTCCGTTTTAGATTAGTTTTCTTCTGACAAAATGCTTTCACAGATGTTCGTTCAATCCATAAATTTAACTGCACATCAGTAAAACATCTTTTTATAATGAATTTCTTAATCAACGAGAGTTAATAATTAACTGCCCTTTTAAAATCAAGGTTTAATAACTATACTCCATTCTCCAGCTTCAGATGAATTAAGGATTTTATCACAGTTCCCTTGTTCAGGAATTAGTTTTAGTGGGAGCGCTAATCTCAAGTCCCCAGTAGAGAAAGCGGAAATTACACAAAATGCAGCTTTTCCTTAACCAGGCGTTGTTAGCGAAATGACCCAACAAAAGGATACTGCCAGGAATTCGAAGCTGCTATTTATTCTTCATTGAAAATGTTCAGGGTCACAAGCACAATGTTCCATTTCACGAATGAGAATTTTAATCAACATACATTAAATATCTGAAAACTTCTCTTCAAAACTGAATTCTTTTATAATGTAACACATAAAACTTCATTCGCATAACAGCACCTTGTTCTGTTATTTTTTCAGATTACACACAGCCCAGCATACATGATGATATGACGAAATATACGATGAGTTTTAAAATATGATGGCTAAGTGGAATTTGCGAAATGGGGATATTTATTTAGTCAGGTTATTAAACATGAATATTTCCTAAATAACGACTAATGCCATTCATCGCAAAGCTAAGAGTAGTGTTGAGCCTTCAAATGTATTTTGAATTAGTCCTTGTGTAAGAAAATTTGACCACAGCGCTTTAAAACCAGCTCAACGCAACTCAAATGTCGTTTGTGATTGATTTCCATAGTTGAGCAGGTATCTTTTAAAGAACTGAGCCAAAAAATAGTATAAACACTGAAATAAACATAAAAGCAGTTAGTCAGTTCACCGGTGAGGAGTGAAAAATGAGGGAATTGAAAAATTCTTTGAAAACCTAGCAGAAAAGAACGTTCCCAGCATTAGATAGTTTCTAGTAAATCTCCCTATTGAATGCTATTCGTTTTCATTACTTGGCTAGTTGATGATGTATTTCACTTTGGAAAGAGCATGAATAAGTACACATTTAACATAATACCAGTTATTTTTTGGTTGAATGTTTAAAGTATATGTGTGGCATTAAGCAATCTGTATAAATTTTTTATTTAAGTCTTTACGATGTAAGTATACATAGATACATATATATATATATATATATACACACTAGTCGGGAAGGCCCATATATCTATCAATTTATTTTCCATAAGAAGTAATGGAAGATAAGTGAAAAAATTAAGCATTTTATTAAAAGGTTAAAAAAGGTATGGAAAGATGTAACACAAAACATATTAAATTTACCTTAATTCTCTGTCTCTCACATACATATGATTTATTTCTAAACCCATGTTTGTTAGTGAATTTTATGCTATTATACGTAGCAGAACTATTGACCAACTTCTCAGTATAAATAACTCTAAATGTAGCTTTCGCACTTTTAATGAAATTTTTCTCTCTATTTATCTAACTTCTCTTTCTTCTTTTCTAATGCGAAGGTATATTGTCGTGACACATTTGCCTTTGGTTGTTTCGTGATTTACTGGTGACTTTGACATAGTAACACCATATAGGTGAGCCAGCATTGCCCCCTATGATGGGGACGACGCACTCGGAAAGGACCAAGCCTTATTCGGGATTTCAACACAAGCCGACTGTGTGACAGCGAACAGCGCTAACCGCTGCACCATGAGGACGGCCAATATATCTAACTATGCAGGATTAAATGGAATGCAAATATAAAATCCATACTATGCAGCACTACCTTATTCATGACTACTTTCTAGAGATTGCATAGTATTAATAGTATATACTAATTATTTAGCATATTTTAGAATGCCCAAGATAGTTTATAAAACATTTCCGCTACATAGTCCTGAATTTTCATTACCTCCAAGCCATGGATTTATGATTTGTCTAATGCCATGTCTACTTGTATACAGTTCTTAATCTATACTTTTATTTTGTATAAACACTCCGATCTTCATTGGCCATGTAAACGATTATTCATATGTCATAGTACTTATAGTATTTTTCATTGTACAGTAATTTTATAAAATGTCCCTAAGAATTGGTATGGACAATTTATCTAGCAATTTACTTGTGCTAAATAAGGTGCGTCCATAAAGTAACCGGGCAAATTAAAAGATCAAACGATAAAATAAAAAAGTGACAGAATAATCGCCTGGCTAGAAAGAGTGACATTTCAACTCTTGTTAAAGCCAGTTTAAACTATTTATTTAGTCGTTTGCATATCAAAACGCCGTAATAATTTTCATTTACTGAAAAGGCATTGTTCAAGAAAATTTGTTTCGGAATGGAACAACGTTGTAACATTAAATTTTGTTACAAATTACGTAAATCTGCTTTCGAGACTTTAGAGATGATTCGAACAGTATATAGTGATCCATCGTTATCAAGAACACAAGTGTATGAGTATGAGTGGCATAACCGCTTTAAATGTGGGCGAGAAAGCAGTGAAGATGAACCAAAGACAGGGCGCACTTCAACTTCAAACAATGAGGAAAATGTGGAGGAAATTCATTCTTAGGTAATAGTTGATAGACGTGTAACAACTCAGCAACTTTCCACATGCTTCAGATAAGCAAAAAAGCTGTAGATTTTTAATTGAAAATCTGAAAATGAAAAAAACTTTGTGCTAGATTTGTACCTCGGATTTTGACAGAACATCAAAAAGAAGACAGAAAAGCTTGCTGTGAAGATTTGCTGACTAATAAGCAACAGGACAAAAATTTCTTAATGTGTATTATAACAGGAAATAAGACCTGGTGTCTACAATACGACCCATAAACAAAAAGAAAAAGTGCATACTGGAAGGGACCGTCTTCTCCCCCTCCCCACCCCCCCCCCCCCCCCACCCCAAAAAAGCACGGATGTCAAAATCAAAGACCAGGGTGATGCCAATTGCCTTTTTTGATTGCAAAGGACTTAATCACCACGAATTTGTTCCTGAAAATCAAACAATTAATCCGTATTTTAACAAGGAGGTACTTTTTAGATTAAGAAACAGGATAAGGCGAGTTAGGAAGGAACTGTTTGATTCTGGGCAATGGTTTCTTTTCCACGATAATGCTAGGCCCCATACAGCAATTTCTGTACAACAATATCTTTTTAAGCATTCAATTACAGTGATAAATCACCCACCATATTCTCCCGACTTATCACCATCTGATTTTTTCCTTTTTACGAAGCTTAAGATGGCCATGAAAGGACAGAGATTTGAAAACGTCTCGGATATTAAATCAAATGTTACGCTTATTTTCCGAACGGTTAGTTCCAACGCCTATAAACAGTGTTTCGATGACTTGAAGAAACGTTGCAAAAATGGCATAGATACCTTTGGCGATTATTTTGAAAGATATAAATTTATTTGAAGGTGAGTAATATTTTTCTTATTTATAAAATAATTGTCCGGTTACTTTATGGACGCAACTTGTATATATATACTAATAAAATAATGCTTGAAAGTGGAACCATCTCTCAGAAACTGATTATTGCTGAAAGCTTTGTCCATTAGAGTCCAGTTTCTGATTTAGGAAAATATATAATTTGAGAGCTAGAACAATGGATTGATGTTTAATCATTAAAGAGCATTTAAAATCTGAATTTTAGGGCTTGAGAGTAAATAATGGTTCTAATATCAAAGCATTGAAGTTTAAATAATATGGTTTACAGTTTCCCCCCGTTAAAAAATGTCCAATTCAAGGTAGGGATCTACCAGGTTTTTATACCACGTGCAGCCTTTAATGATCAAAAGTCGTATATATCAGCAAAAAGAAAATTGGTAACGCAATGGTTATGCTTCAATATATTATATTGATAAAAAGTATTTATTTTCGGATTAGGCATGAAAGAATAGTTCTCTTACTTTAGCACAATTTTTATAAGATAAAGTGTTTTGAACTTTTTTTTTTAATTAAGGCTATTCAAAGACGATTGAAAAAAAGTGTATTTAATTAGTCAACTGTTTATTTGAAACAAATACTTGACATTTAAGGACTTTTCCTTTTACGATATTTAACTGCCGTAATAACAATTCATTTAAAATCTCAACATTGCGAGAAAGAAAAACTAAATAATTTTTCTTTTTTTTTTTAAATTTTGTTTCCCCTTATTTTTTTAAAAGCGGCTCCCAGATCTTTTCCAAAAAGGTAATGCATTAATTGCATAATATTTTATTTCCCCCTAACTAAATATTTAAAATCTTTATTTTTAAAGAAATCTCTATCAGAGAAAGAGAGTAACGCAAAGATAGCTTTTAAGCAGCTCGTTTGAAAACAATTTTAAAACTAGAGTGAAAGGAATAAAATATTTGCTTTAAGTAGTAATCACGAATGTAGGATGAAGACCAAAAAAGATTGCAGATACTTTTACGTCTGAGGACCTGAAACATCTCTGCTAATACTTTACCTTATTCGCACGCAAATACACTTTTTTCTAGTTTCAAGGAAATCCTCACAGAAATAGAATCAGCGAGTATATATATATATATATATATATATATATATATATATATATATATATATATATATATTTATATACATAGTTGAATACCATCTACTCCAATCAAATAATCCAATTCATAGGTATAATAAGTTTATTATATGTAAACATTATGATTATTTACTTCCTTAACAATTTAAGCGCGATGTTAAAGACTACATGATATTTATATATATGCAAAGATGAGAGAGAACAGATAGTGGATAGGTCAATCCATATCCAGTCTCGAAGCGCGCAGTTAAACACTCACACAACCACAAAAGAAATTTTAGTTTCTATCATCCAAGTGATTATCCGTAGTGCAATATGCCCAGCGACAGCTAGGAGCAAAAACACAGAAGACGGAAGTAATTAGATAACGAGAAAGACAATATTAAAATTATAGAATGAATGGATGAGAATTTTTAACTGGTGGGGTGTTGTTATTACTTACTTACTGAATCGGGATTCATCGTTGAAGATCACACGCCTCCAGTCGGTCACACTCCAGCTTGCCCGAGGTCGGCAAAAATCCAATGGACACTGCCTATGATGTGGGTCAGTGGTAGGCGACTTAATAGACGTCGGCTACTTATACCTGCGTCTTCCAATCGTCTCCGAATGGTTTCGCTTGATACCACCGGATGTCATGAGGGTGGTAAATGACGTCGAACCGATTCTAGGGACGTAGATGGTGCGTATGTGGCCGGTTTTTAGCTACAACTACACATACGCGAATAAACTGCGAATAAGCTCCCCCATCACCTCTTGACACATTTTGGTGTCGATTAGTCCCCCCCACCCCACAACGTGAGGTAAGTATATCGTTGCTTTGATCATTCGTCTCAGCGGTCTCAGGACGAATCTCAAATAATGTCTCAGTTTGATCAGCGGTCTCAGGACGAATCATCAAAGGAACGAGGGACGCCATAAAACCTCCTTTCGGCGAGGGGACCAATAAATCACTTCTTTACCCTACACTTCGCTCACTGTTTCTCGAATGTATATTCCCAAAATTATGATTGCGAGATCCTCGCGATCATTTGTATTCCTGGGAAGCCCTGAACCTCCGCGACGGTAGTCTATCACTCTCGTGATCCATTGTTCCCAACACCGAGCCGCTACCATGTCGCTCCGACCGGGGTGGCGGCCGATATGCCTGTTCGACCAACCTGCTTCTCTGTGGCTTACTATACGCCCCCTCTCAAAGTCCGACAATTGTTCGTAGTGGCACTGGTTATGTCTCAGAGGCATCTCTATTCACAACACCGTCCGTCCAAGTCGACAGATTTATTTGAATAAATATATGGCACGAGCAATCATGCTTTTAAACTCTCCCAGCTGCGCATCTCATATTCGCATAGCGTGTTTATCCTTGTCTGATTGGCATCAAAATTGTAATCATTTGCATATCCCTTACTATACTACATACATGCCATGTTTCGTGACAGTAGCTCGGTTTCTTCTGTGTGCATATATTTTTTCGTGACAGAGTATGTATATATATATATATATATATATATATATATATATATATATATATATATATATATATATATATATATATATCCAATATACTTTTATATCTAATATTGTACATGTATATATAATACTAGCTGAAAACCCGCACTTCGCTACGGAGTACATTCAAATTAAATACAACGGTCAATGTATGCAATTAAAGCCAAAATATATATATATATATATATATATATATATATATATATATATATATATTTATAATAAATACGACGATCAATATATACAATTGATGTAGAAAAAATATATATATTTATAAAAAAATCGTAAGGGATATATTTATAGACAAAATAATGTCCAATCGTCTGCCGCATTAGCAAGAAAAAAATTATTTTTTTTGTCTATTTAGTTGTTATGCACGTTATTTATTTAAAGTACCAGAAAAAGAAATCACGTGATCAGCATTTAATAAATTAAATTCTAAAAATTAATCTTTAAAAATTCACCAAAAATCAGAAAATAGAGGTGAAGATTCGAAAATGATTTCATTTTAAAGGAATTTTTATGATATTTCTTATGATATAAATTTTATAACCCTCAAATTATTATTTTAAATGCAAACTTAAAACAGTTACTAAAACAGCTTAAAAATTTAATTCAAAACAATCTAAGAAGAATTTTTCAAAAATCTCTTTTAGTGCACCCCTACACTATAAAAGGAATCGCCATACAAAATTTCAGCCCTTTAGGTCCAGCGGTTTGCTCTGTGCGTTGTATGTCAGTCAGTCAGTGAGTCAGTTACGGAACTGTTTTACATATATAGATTATATATGTATACATGTATCCTAATGAGTAAGTCATACGTACATTGTATGCACATTTGAATAAAAATATATATATTACTGTAGTGTATTAATTGTGAGTAGATATCGATAAGACAACAGACTCAAACCAATAACTAAACAGAGAAAGCAGAAATTTTAAATCACACTTTACCAAATTATTATTCCAATATTAGATAGCTGGTTTGTTGGGGTTTAATGACGTAAGGTCAGAAATAGGACATTAAGCGCCAAACACAAGTTCAATATTACAGTACCCAAAAATAGTTATACATCCGAACAGTTAACTATTAGTTCTATACGCGGAGACATGTTATCTATTTCAGGTAGTTAAGAGTATAAGATTCGTGATTACAATAATACCTAATTGATTTAAAGCTATTTTAAAATCACTTACATGGAGTATTCTTGGAAATGATAAGCTCTTCATCGGGATTTTGGGTAACATTAATGTGTTTCAGAGCTTAGCAAGGAAGCGAAATAAAGTTCGAATATATTTAAGAGTTAATGGATACTAGAATTACGAGGAAATTCTTGTAATAGATATATAAATATACTATTCTCCGAAAATAGTCATTGTCCATTAGTGTCATGAAACTGGATCGCAGAGTTATGTAATGTCTAATATTTCAGAGCGGAACATTAAATGATACAGAAAATAGTTGAAGGGTCAGAACTAGTTGAAAAATTTCCATCTAGCATTCGAAACTTTTGGCTGAACGTTCCATTAACAGTTTGTGCATTCCCATTTAAAGTAATTCAACGTTTAAACGACTATGCGTCCTTCATTCACAGAGTTGTTTATGCTCCCTGGCCGTTTTTAAGGCCTGAGACAACACCAGACCAGGACAATAGATGACAGTGGGCAGAATAATGCGGCTCCGGTTTTCAATAGTAACACAAGGGTCGGGGTCCGACTTGGCCAGGTTCCTCCACAATTTTGGCAACTTCCGAACACCCCCTAGGGTAACATTTGATGCGCTAGTACCTTCTCCCACCCTAACTGGCCGCAAAGATGGACTTATCGGTTTATAATTTAACTTGCACATTTCCGGTCTAAACACTAAAGTTGCTTGTGAAATAGGGCAGTTTTCTGTAACTTCTGCTTTGCAGGCAGTCTCTCTGCCAATCAAAATAGCAGAGATTAAATTAAATTAACAGCATTAGAGGCTCGTAGGGCTATTCGAAGGAAAAAAAAGCTGTGCATGAGCATTTAAAAAATTTAGAAGGGGAAACATATTAAGCAAGTACATTTTAAATGTTAAAAATATTTGATACAATCTTGAAAATCAAAAATTAATTTTAAAACTTGATTTTCTCAGTTTCTGATTTTTCACTTTCCCCCAATATTAACAAAAATGTTATGAATGGAAAGTCATGAAATTTTGCATATATATTGCATATATGGATCTTTATTCTCTTAAGCTCAGTTTTGATAATGGGACCAAAATAGTTTATTTTATAGCATGATAAATCATAAAAATTTTAACAATTTTAAAATTCTTTGATTTTTTTATATTTAAAAATATTGAAATATTATATAATTTTAAAACTTGAGCTTTACAGGAAATATTAATTTGATATAATAATATAGGTTCTACAGTATATTTTTAAAAAGTTATCTTGCGGGAAATAGGAGGTAAGTCAATTTATTTTTTTCTAATTATGTGTATATATTTTATCTTATTTAAAAAATATATACTTTTTTAATTGCAAAAACAAGTTTAATTTTTTTTAATCTAGTATTGTTTTGCACAAGTTCTAAAAATCGATCGTTCCTTTGTGTATAGGCGAACGTTCCTTTGTGTAACGATAATATTGTTATTGTGAATGATGTGCCTTAAACGACAGCATTTTGTCAGTTCAAGTCCATAATGGGTGTTGGGCGACTCCAGTTTTTAATAGCTCCACACGGGTCGGAATCCGACTTGGTTAAAGGGCCGGTCCCGTAATTTTGAACCGGGTCATATGAAGAGACCGGGATACTTGACCCCGCACCTCCAGAAGTGAATTTGAGAAATTGGAGGACATTTCAGCCACGACAGATTTTCCGTGGACCAATCCCCATTAGTCTATACGGCGATGTATTTTGTCAGTGACCGGTATCGAACCAGAGACGTAAATAGCACTGTCTCGCTGCCTTTCCCAACCGAGCCATCGCACCCGTAAGGTTAGTAGTATGTGTGTGTGTATGAAACGAATTCCAATTCCTTCCCTTCATTAACTTTGTCTTATTGCAACAGAACATTATCCCTCATTTAAATTGGACCTAGGAATAACCTAAATAATCTAGTAGTTTTCCCCCTAAAGGCCCGCGTGCGGCCAGCACTTATAAAAGATCGAACCTCGTAGAACATTCGAAATCATCACCCCATATGACGCGTTAAGGTCGATTTATACAGACACGAGAAGGGAACGTAATGGGAACGATCCGAGCGCGCGACGGGTCGTGGTAATCATTTCCTCCCTGTTTTTCAATGGAACTGTTTATACTGCACCGCGACACGTCCGATTCTCGTCAGATTCCCGGCCGAGAATCGGCGCCAACGATTCGAAGCAGGAAGTCGTTCACTGCTCGGCCGTGTCTCGTTCATGGCAGAAAGTAAAAAGTGGCTATTCAAGATATAATTTACATACTGTTATTTATGTTTGATATTTAATATGGATGATGAAAACTCATTGAGCTGGTGAGAGGTTTTGTACGATTTGGCCCATCAAAATACATGAATCCAAAGTTCAAAATGACAATTCGGAAGGCAATAGGAGAAAATTATACTTGAAATTACAATTGGTCCACTAAAATATAAAATTTATGAATTTGTATGAATAATGAAACAATGGAAAAATTATTTACACTATTTAAAAAGTGTAAATTGTTAAAAACAAATACTTACATGCATGGATTTGTTCTTTATAAAGCAATTTTTCTTGTTTTCTGAGCAGCAAAATTGTATATTAAAAGTGAAAAGTCCAAAGATGATGAGAGATCCTTTTCATTAGAAATAAGTGCCAAGGAGGACAGGCGTACAATCCATATTCAAAGCATTCTGATTGTACCTGCTTTGTAATATTTTCAATTCTTGTGGGAAAAGTGGGAAATAAAATCCATTATAATGATAGGGAAAACAAGTAAAAGCCATTTTTTGTTTACCTCACTCCTTCAGCCTTCAAACCCCTTTCTTCCCAACAGGTTTGGGACCAGGGCCGCCCAGAAGGGGGGGGGGGCAACTGGGGAACTTTGCCCCAGGCCCCCAACTGCCGGAGGGGCCCCAAAAATTTTTTAAAAAATATTTATTAGATTTCCTCCGAAAGAAAATTCTGAAACTTGTACCGTACTTCAAAATTCAAAATAATCTCCTGAAAAAAGGGCCCCCCCCCAAAAAAAAAAAAAAAATTCGATTAATCAGATTTCTTGGGGCCCCAAACAGAAGTTTGCCCCTGGCCCCGTAAAGTCTCTGGACGGCCCTGTTTGGAGTGCATTTACTTATTTGTTTTACACTCCCTGGAGAAATGTCTTGTCTATTGTTTGCTTTGAATAGAGCAAACATTTGACCAAATGGTATTAGTATTCGTTCACAAGGATATGTTCACGTTTTTCTCAGTTTGTAACTATTCCGTGAAAACGAACAAAGTCTGACAAAACGGTTTATAATTCTTCAAATGACTGTATGTAGTGACTGAAAGATAGTAGAAACTGATATTGAAAAAAAGGATTGATAATCAAGGGTTTACTATAACTGAATTGAAGATAAATCATGTTTTTTTAACCGAGAAATTTTTAGAACCAAAAGGGTAGTTTGTCAATTAAGATTCTTTCTGCGATTCTTTAGAAAAAATCGAAACATATATATTTTTATAAGTTGAATTATAGAAACCACGAAAAATGAGGGATTTCTTTAAAAACCCGTAACATTTAGAAAAGTGTTGCTATGAGAAATAAAAATGGTGGCCCTGGGCGGTTACCCAGTTTGCCCACCCCTAAGCACGGCCCTGGCTCTCCTCTTCCTCCTCCTCTAACAAAAGTGTGATAATGGCTAAATCTTTAAATGAAAAATGAAACCGCGCCATGACGTTACAAATCTTTCACAACTAATGAAACACGTTCCCGCCACTTTCTACTCCCGTCTCTGTATAAACACATGCATCCGGCGCTCGGGCTAGGC
Source organism: Dolomedes plantarius (assembly GCA_907164885.2). Classification (NCBI taxonomy): domain Eukaryota; kingdom Metazoa; phylum Arthropoda; class Arachnida; order Araneae; family Dolomedidae; genus Dolomedes; species Dolomedes plantarius. The sequence continues at coordinate 237,307,785 of OU015490.1, forward strand.
TCGTTCCCGTTACGTTCCCTTTACGTGCCTGTATAAATCAACCCTTAAAGTCAGGTGTCAATTTTAACCAATTAAAAGTTCAGCGCGCCTGTACCTAAGGGCGTGAACCTAGAGTTTTGCACTCTTTTGTGTGTCTGCCACAGGACTGTTAGGATGTAAAAACTTGGGGGAGCTGCGTCCCTTTGTCTTGTGTGTGATTACTCCGGCGATTTCCGGAGAACTTCGACTATTAAACTGGATAAATCTGTGCCTAAGTGTTAAGCATAATCAACTTTGTACGTTGTCCAGCGATTGTGTCAGCTAATAAATCATCCTATATTGTGACCTGACCGCTTCTTTCTTTCTGCCGTCTAACTTATTCTCTCCGGCGTGCCTGCCGCCATGACCACGTCCATTTGCCTAAAACCGACTACAAACCCCGGAGTATTCTGAGGATATGAAGTTCATCGGCCTGTTGCATCACCCCGTCAAGGATTTTACATATATATATATATATATATATATATATATATATACACACACACACAATTTGAAACGCATGGACAGAAATAGCACCGATCCATCCTTATACAAGGACAGAGCTATTATAAGTTTGCTTTTCACTCTACATTTTTTCATATTAATGAGCAAATCTGGTCGTTTAAAATGATAGAGTTAGACTATGTAAAATTTGAAAGTGAAAATTTAGACATAAATGAAATTCTAGTTCAAGTTTCTTGTAAAATAAAGTCTATTTATCAAAAGACTTGTAATTGTTATTTAACGGGGGAATTTTTTTCCACAAAATGTGATATTTAATCCTAACATTCCGCGGCACATTAAAGGAGTAAAAATTGCAGTGTTAATATTATTAAGAGAATGGGAGGAAAATTTCCATAATTTCAATCTAGAATAGTTCTGTATTTCATGTATATTTTACATGCAATTGTGTTTACATGCAATTTTTATCCCACCTGGTTTTATGAAAATCTTACATATATCTTGTTTTATGTAAGTTATTTCACAAATTAATTACCCTATCTTAATTAATTTACCTTTGCATTCACTACTTTTTTCTATTATTTATATGTTTCGAATTCAGTTTCGTTGTCTTTTAGCTACGTGAAGCTAAACATTTGAAAAAAAGGCATGAGGTATGTTTCGAGACGTGAAAAATGATTACCTTACAGTTCTTTTCTTGAAATGAAAAGTTATTTATCCCGATGCATAAGTCGAAAACAAAGAAACAGGCTTCGAATGAATCAACGTTCCTCATAGATTTCAGCCATCCCTATAAATAAAATATTCTCCGTATCTGGAAGTTTTTTTTTTCTTATTTTATAGAGGTGCTCCCACGTTATATGAAATGATTCATGAAGCTTATCCATTTTTCATGAGGACGAACTTAAGACGTCATTCCTGCATAAACATGCTCGTATGTTTTTTTTTTTCCTGCTTAACTTTATGACGATGAAGTGTGAGAAAAAAATATTTTTGTGGGTAGATAACACAAATGAATCCCATTAAATGTTTACGGTATGGGATAAACATGTAGATTGGATAGTAAATAATATTCTACTTAATTTTTTAAAGATCTGATATCGCATATATATCACATGCAAAGCAAATAATTTCATCTGAAATGAACATTTTACATATTGACTTGTCCAAAAACTACTTTCGGTTTTAAATAAATTTTTAAAAAAGCATACAAAGGAATTACTTTAATCAATAACATATTGATCATTTTGTTCAATAACCATTTGCCATCTTCGAGACTGTGGGTGATGGCTGGAGACGAGTAAGTCAACCCCAATGTATCTATGCAGGTTCCCCGTCTTTGCTTGAAAGAAATTCCAAAAGCGAAGTAACACAGAATAATTTTATTAAATTCTAACTCCAATGTTACAAGATTATGTTACTTTATTTAACTGATAGTTAAATTAAAGCTTTAGTGACAGACAAAACTCATATTTGCAGTCACACAATTACAGGTTAACTTTTCTGCTTAAAACAGTCGGACTACTCACCTGTCATGGCTGTCTAAAATGAAAGTGCGAACTGCTGTTTGCAACAGGTGTTCTACCTATCTAGAGCATGTTAAGTAGCTGGCAAATGGACTTCTATACTAGAAGGCACAGCACTCAGTTGCTTGCGCAACCCTTCAAGTTGCTTGTTTCTTCTTGACAGCATATCGATCTCATCCAGGCCCTGATTTTCCATTAGGTCCGGTATTCCCGGGCCTAGGCCCCCCCCAAAAAAAGTTTTATTTTAAAAGGACAAAAAGAAACAATTCTCAATTCAATTTTTTTTTATTTTACCCTTTTTAATAGCAATTTTTTTATATATCCTTTCAAATTTGGTTTATTGATTGGTGCATCATATGTATAGTTATATGCATAGTTCATCATATGTATGTTATAGTGTATATAAGGGATTAATCAGTTTTTCTGATTGTATTGTATTGGTTTTTTAATGATAAAGTTAATATGTCGTATTGCTTTTTGTTATTTGATAATGTTCTAGGCTTCTGCGCTTCAAATAGCTAATCTTTGGTAAAATGGTACTTTCACAATGATTCATGATTAATTTTTGTGTATGTCAATTTTGTGAATGTTACGCCTGCATCAGTGTTAGGGGGCCCCAATCCCATGTTGTGCCTATAGTCAAGAATGTTCTAAATCCGGCCCTGATCTAGCAACAAGACAAATTCAATGATTCGACATTCAAATACCTTCTGATCTTTTTCTGTAAAAACCTTTTCCAGATGAGATTCGACTTGGGTGTCTGAAATGATGGTATCACCAGACTAGGACTTTTGCAGACCATGAAACTTATGGTAGTCTGATGGTGCAACGCCAGTGCTATATGGCGGATATGGTAACACAGCCCAACCAAGTTTCAATATTTTCTGAAGAGTGACTAAAGATGTATATGTGGCGTTCCCCAGGAAACTCGATTTTGACCTCACAGCTGTAGCTTCGGAGTGTTTCCGAGGAATCACCGAAAGAACCGTTCCCTGACGTCATGACAGCTCAGCACTACTGCTTAGGAATAAAAGAGCAACTTGAAGACCAGACTGTCTCCTCCTCCTCCACTCGTAGCTCCTTTCATTCCGCTTTATAATTTAACGATGTCGTGTTAAATTTTGCTATGCAATTTTAATCATGTTAAGTTTAAACAGGAAAACCAACGTAAATAAAGCACAAATAGCTATAAGATGCAATTATTTTGCATACGGTAGTTTCGAAGCTACAAAGGAGCATCTTCATCAGTGCAACGAACTTAGTGGCAGCTCAAAAAGCCGAAGACTAAGCGAACATATCAGTGCACACTCACTTAAATAGCCCGCGCGTGCCGAGCGCCAAAGACACGAAGCAGCGGAGAGACCGAAATAGGGCAAGCAGTGCCATCTAGTGGAAAAAGAGGGGGAAAATTTAAAAAACGAAGAAACAGGCCAACACAGCTAAATAAACCCTTTCCACAATTGAGGAAAAACAGGGGTTCTTGACAAATCAATGACCGAAGAACCTGAATTTTTAAAAATGTGATAAGCTTCCCAGAAATCGAGATCGGCAGGCGAGTGACATTTCTGAATAATGGAGGCAGAAGAAAAGTCAAATCGATGATTTAAGGTCCAGGCGTGTTGAGCAATGGAAGAGCGATTTAACTCTTGCTTTTTAACATAACTCCCGTGTTCCTTCAATGTGAATTTAAGAGCACGCTTGGTTTGGCCAATATAAGAAAGGCCACACTGGCAAGAAACCCGATCAATGGGGTGTTTGAGATCCGAAAAAGACATTTTATCGACAGGAGAGAAAATAACCTTAATTTCAAACCTTTTAAGAATTTTAGCGATTTGATGACTGATCTTGGGAAAGAAGGGCAAAACCACCGACAGGTTCGGCTTTGAAATACACCGTTTTTGGAGCGGTTTAGACAGTTTCTTATAAATGGAATCAATGATATTAGAGGCAAAGCCGCGGTCCACGGCGACCGCCCTCAGATAATCAAGCTTGGAGCACAATAGTTAAGGATTGGAGCAAATGTTCAACGCCCGATGGACAAACGTGTTGAAACAGGCAATTTTTTGACTGGGAGGATAGGCAGAAAGCCTATGTGGGGGAAGAGACACGGCAAAGGGCTTGCGGAAGACAGTAGTCTGAAAAGCCTCGTCACTGCGGATAACAAGCACATCCAAAAAAGGTAAACGATTATTAACTCTTCCTCACACGTAAATTGAATACAAGGATCAATAGAATTCATGAGAGAGAGCACGCGATCGATGTAGGAGTTATTCTGGTCCAATAAGACAAAACAGCTTTTTGAGCTGCCACTAAGTTCGTTGCACTGATGAGGAAGCTCCTTTGTAGCTTCGAAACGGCCGTATGCAAAATAATTGCATCTTATTGCTATTTGTGATTTATTTACGTTGGTTTTCCTGTTTATTCCTCGAGCTCAAAGGTTGTATCATTTCTTTTCATGTTAAGTTTGTTTAGTGGTGTTATGTTAAGTTCTTAGAGTTCATTAAATATAGTTAAACTTATTTTCTGACTTCGTGTGAACATTTTTTCAAAACCCACTTCAGGGGATTAAGTAATTTTTATAGTGGACTTGTAATGACCCGCTATACATATAGTTTGGCCTTGTCATGATAGAACGTAATACCTTTACGATTCCCCAATTCTGGATATTTCTGAAGCAAAACATCTTTCATTTTTGTTAGTTGTTGACAGTATTCATTGGAATTTATCATTTCGTTCCTTGGTAAAAGCTCAAATGAACAAAACAGAAAACATGACCTTCTTTTGATGAATAACGGCTTTTGATAGTCTTTCTGCTGGCTCACCAGACTTAGACTAGGATCTCTTGCGCTCAGTGCCAACAATCGTACAATGTAAATACTCCATTTTTCATCACCACCAATCAATCGTTTCAAACATGGATCATTTTGGTTAGGTTTCGAAAGCAAATCTCATATGCTGATACATTGTGTTAAATGAAGTTCTCTAATTTCATGCGGGAACTAAACATCAAGCTTTTTTTAGTAACCAAGGTGTTATAAATTGACTTCAATGGTTATCTGAGATGAATTAAGGCTCTCAGCAAGCTGATGTGTAGTTATGAAGCGATCAGCTTCAATCGTTGCTTTTAATTTATCATCAACATTCTCAGTCCAAACAGAAAGTAGTTTCCGCAACACTCAATATATAATTTTTGATAAAAAAAAGTTCATGAACTATAGTAGATACGTCTTTTAATGATTCTAGTAACAGAGGTTTTCAGCATACAAAGTTTGAGTCTTTTTTTGATGTTGTCTCATTTAAATTAAAAGCAAGAATAAAATCCGTCAGCAATAAGATTCCGCATATTACAAAATTTTAATCTAATAAGGAGAGATAAATATTGAAAATAAAACTAAAACTATTTTTTTAGTCTATTGCTATATAAAATGTTGACGTAATTCCATTTGGATAATGGAATAATGTTAGTCACTAAATTCATTTTATATCATATACTGAACACAAAATCTGTTTCAGATACAATATCCTATATATCATTCTCACAAATAGCATATGGATCAAAATAAAATATACTTGTAAAAATAAAAACAGTTTCTGAAAACTCTTGCTTGAGTTTTCAGAGACTGTTAAAAGAATGAGTTAAAAGTACACATCTTCGGTACTCCTTCTATATTCTCAAATTACAAAAAAAATAAAAATAAAAAACATGTAGGTAGATCTATCAGGGTTTGCGATGGCATCTCATGGTTTTCTTCAGGCCCTATTTGTAACCCTAAAAGGTAGATTGTGTCGGAAGGACTATGTCGAAATTTTAGCTCACTAGTTCATCCAATGGTGCAAACATTGTTTCTTGCAGAAGTTGGCGTTCTCCAGGATGATAATACCCCCATACATACAGCTAAATCCATCAAGCATTGGTTTGAAGAGTATGAAAAAGAAGTCAAATATATTATCTTGCCCTGTACAATCCCCCGAATATATATCATCCAACCACCGTAATCTGTATAAGCGGATAGAGCCAGGTATCGATAACCACCACAGCATCTCCACAGGAACTTTCATTATTTTTTCCTGAAGAATGGTATAATATATTCTTAACCACTATATATTGACTTTTATAATCCAATTCCAAGTTGAATAAGGTGGTTTTACATGACAAAGGTGATCTTGCGCAGTATTAATAAAGGTTTCCGTGGTGTTTCTTAGTGTTCCCATTATTTCGATAACCACCTATATATATATATATATATATATATATATATATACACTCGCTTCCAAAAGTTAAGCACGGAGAGGAAACTGTTAATTTCCGTAAGCCAATCTGAATTAAAGAGGATGAAATTTGCTGCAAAGGTAGAAGGAAGTATGCAAATATATTAGGTAACAGCCAATCACGGTTTCGCGTCGAGAAATATGCAAAACAGGCAGTCTTATAAGAAGCCGGCATTGTGAAGGGTTACAGGAGTTGCATGAAAGTGCTGAAAGGTGTTTAGAACATTCGTACGATTTGTTTCAAGCTAGACGTGTTTCTATGGCTTCCAGAAGACGAAGGGAAGATTCTGAGCGCTTCGGGCTGTCGGACGCATTGAAACAGGCAGTCTATCACAGATGTTGCTCTTTTCTTCAGCGTTCATCATTCCGTCATTTCACGAATATGGAAACAATTCCATACCAGCCAAACAGTTGTCCGAAGACCTGTAGCCGGTCGTCCAAGGGTTACGACCCCCTCGGAAGATCGATATATTGCTGTTGCAGCCAAGCGGAATCGAAGATCGACCTCCACACGTGTGACATCTATGGTTGCAGCGGCCATTGGTAAGACGATATCTGCCACTTATGTTCGTCGACGGCTACACATGAATGTTCTGTACGCCCGGATACCACGAGTTTGTTTTCCTTTATATGTCCAATCCAGAGGGGCACGATTAAAGTGGTGCCGCCAGCATGTGAATTGGACTGTGTCTGATTGGGGCAACGTTATGTTCACAGATGAGTCCAGATATCCCCTACAACCTGATGATAAGCGTGTAAGGGTCAGGAGGGAACAAGGCACACGCAATTGGCCAGAGAACATACGAAACATCCCGTACCAAACATCACTCATTCCGCGGGGGAAGCATCATGGTCTGGGCAGGTATTTCTTTGGGATATTGCACCGACGTGCACATCTACAGTCCGGCTTACTCGCCGGACCTTAATCCATTTGAAAATCTTTGGGATGCCCTCGGCCGTGCTGTATGTAGACGCTTTCCACCTCCAACCATTCTCAGAGATTTAGAAACTTCCCTGCAGGAGGAATGGCGATTACTGGACTCTCCGGTGGTTGATCACGTCGTAAAAAGCATGATCACACACTGTATTCTTTGTATGAAGGCAAGGGGTGCTCACATACCCTATTAATGTCGATTTTTGTCGTTTGTTTTGCATTTAAACATCATTTTGTTAATGACGAAAATATGACGTCATCTTATAATTTATGAAAATTTAATTTTTTTTCTATCTCTGTATGTAATTCTTTGTTTTGATTCATGAATAAACATAGAGCTACTTATTTGCAGCTTTTCATGTCAATCACAACAGTACTTGTCCATTTTTTCGCATTTTACCGCTCCGTGCTTAACTTTTAGAACTGAGTATATATATATATATATATATATATATATATATATTTTTCTTCTGAAAAAGCTTAAAAAAATAGAAATAAAGATTTAAAAAAATAGAAATCCAATTAATGTGGTTTCCAAATTATCGTATAGTCTGCGTTTTCCGGTCATTCGTATATTCTATATATATTTCAAATGTCGAAAAAAGCGTAATAATATTATGGCCATTTTCTCGTAAAATGTCTTCGTACATGACTGTTTCAAATCAGTGTAATTTTTATGTGTGTGTGTCAAAGAAACCCATGTGAAACATGAAATTAATCTTAGTCCGAATTAGTAATCCCACTTATAACAGGTAGCACAGAAACTGACGCTTTTACCTTTTTTAGGAATATCACTATGGATCAAACTGAAACTATTTCTTTGCTTCTAATGTGTTCCTAACTTAAAATGTTCGCCAGGCCTCAGTTTGCTCTTTCCTTTTATGAAAACTCTTAGCATTTAATTATCCTTTAAAGTAATTGCTCATCTAAAAATGGTCATTTTGTAAGGGTGTTTCAGAAAATTTGACATATTTTCTTGATCTTATAACTTTGCCAATTCTTATTTAAATTACCTAATATTTTGATATCCTTAGTGGAAACACCTCAAATTTTACATAACTTTCTTTTCATAATTTAAAATCGTCACCAAGTTCACCAGACCTGACACCTTTTTTTTTTATTTTCTCTTCGGATATGTTAAAAATCCGTTTCCAAAACGGATATATTCGTATTCGTTATAAATGTTTTTTTTTTATTTCTTAACCGTATCCGATATCCCTCCAATATTTCTCGGATATCTGCAACTTAAATTTTTAAAATTTTCAATAAAAAATATGCGTTGAAATTTGAGTTTTGACATAGTATTATTTTTTTGTTTGTGAAATGTTTGTTAAATAAGTTTTCGAATTTTATTCAAGAAATTTCACTGTGCATTAAAACATGTTAAAAACAAAATTTTGCATTAAATTCGTTTAAAGTTGGAAGCAAACTGAGTAAGAAGACGAAATTTGTTGTGTAGAATTCACATCCCATTGGGGAACGAGTAAAACAATTAAACGAAGAACTAAATTAATGCAATTCAAAACGCGTCCAATGTTCAACATGTAGAAATATAAACTCGTAGCGACAGTTTAAAACAAGAATATAATATCTTCAAGAAAACTTCTAAGAGAACACAAAATCTTGACTTTCTGCACATGGCACAAAAAACAGCGAAACCGACTTCAACAGATTCAGAGAAAGTGTAAGGTTTACATAAGATTCGATTCACAATAATGGAACTTTTAACTGAATAAATGTAAAGATGCCGCTTACGGTATGCTAATTGTAGCATAGTCTGTTGGTAAAAATACCGAGCAATTAAATTACAGAAAACGGAAGTGAAAGGATTAGTAGAGCTTACGAAACGAAATATCGAGCTGGAGCTTGGCCTAGAGTCTGGTTTGTGTATAGTTGAGTGGTGCGAGCAGCCGCTCGAGGCGTATAGTTCGGTTGCTTCAAACCTAAGCTAGTTCTTGTTAGGCGAAAGTTATTTAGTGATCAGAGGCCAAAGTTTACGAAGCAGCATTGGTGGTTGACTTTCGAAGTATCTGTGAGTATTTCAAATTGTATTTTCCTTGTATGAGTAATTATACTAGTGAGTATATTGAATTGTATTTCCTTTCAAAAATGTGTATACAACCAGTACCAGAAATCATTCTAATTTCTAGTACGGGTTATTTATGTTGAACGGTAAATTTATGTGTCACTTTGAAATAAACATTTTTAGTAATTTAGAACTGTGAATCTAATTCATTAGAGTGCCACTTCTATATCTATACTTATATATAAAGAGAGAGAGCGATTTTGTACGTGGAGGGTAATCTCCGGAACTACTGTACCTATTTGAAAAATTCTTTCACTGTTTGAAAGGTATATTATTCCAGATGGACATAGGCTATATATTATGTATATGTGATCAGTAGAAATAAAGTTAGGGGGGATACTCTAGATTTGTGTGCACGGCCGCCATCTTGGATTTTTCCGCCAGGGTTTGGCGCATTTCGCATGGCGATAATTATTGCGTTCTGGTAAAAAAAAAACCAATGTCAAATTCTCTAATTTTAAGATCAAACAGTTATTTCTGATGTGATCTTTTAATTACAGTATAATAATTTTAGGTCAGATCTTGGCCTTGACCTGTAAATCTGAGTCAAATTGACTATACTCAAAAGAGTAAATTATTTTTAAAACTAAGAGTCTTTTTGTTGAAAATATTTGAATCCATTATCAGTTTTTCGTTAACTTATTAAATTTAAGTTGCTTTTAATTTTGTTTATCGATTGTCAATTAGTATACTATAATGATACACCATTTCATTTATTTGAAGTAAAAATTATCTGCCATCATTTTTTCGTAAAATGTAAAATACAGTATACATTTTAAATACAATATATTTTAAAATATTTTATAATTCCAAGCTGTAGTGGATTACAAATAAATTTAAATAACTGAAGTTCAACTTCTCTCTTCCCAGGAACCTAAGTTAAAAAGTTAGTTAAGGTTAAGTTATTGGTTTAGGAAAAGGTTTTTTTTTTTTCTTATTTCCAACACAGCAGGATAAATGGTCAAATAATCCTTGTCCCGATTTTATTGTATGCACCAAATATTTGGTAAAGGTCAAATCTGAAGTAAAATTTCATTACCACAATGCCCTAACCCCCCCCCAAAAAAAAAAAAATAAAAATATAAAAAAGAGGATCTGGTTACTCACCATAAATTTATGGGTTCATAATTATTTTACATTTTTCAAAGCTGAATTTTAGATAATTTTTAAATTGCAAGTTATTTAGGTGGTACGAAAAGGCTGTATTTTTTTTTCTAATTAACAATATATTGGCATAATATTTTGGTGATTCATTGCTATTAGTCAAAGAGTTAGGGCAAACTGAATAGATGGCATTGAAATTTTATCTGTAAGTAAAATTCATTTGACCAAATTTTTCATATGGATCATAATTTGAAAAGGTAGTTTTTAATTAAAAATGACAAAAAAAAATCTCAGTCCAACGATTAAATAATTTTTAAAAAATATTTCTAAGTTTCACAATTTAAAAAGGTCGTTTTTATTAAAAAAGCTAAAAAAATTCAAAGTCCGGCGTTTTGAAAACACCGCTTAAAACACATTGGCGAGAATTTTTCCACTCCTCAAAAGACGGTAAAATAGCCAAGTTGGCGCAAAAAAATCCAAGATGGCGGCCATGCACACAATTATTAAGTAACGTAATATTAATTTGAATATTATTTTAGGTGCTTAAAATAATTAAAAAAACATTCTTTACTTAAAATCCTTTTTTTATTTTTGTATTTTTATTTCATCTCTTACTCTAATTTTGAGATACCAATGTGTATCTATACTTCTATAATCTATCTATATATATAAAACAGTTCCGTAACTGACTCATTCATTCACTGACTCACTGACTGACATACAACGCACAGACCAAACCGCTGGACCTAAAGGGCTGAAATTTTGCATGGCGATTATTCTAATAGTGTAGGGGTGCACTAAGAAAGATTTTTCAAAAATTCTTCTTAGATTTTTTTAAATTAAATTTTTAAGCTGTTTTTTTAAACTTTTTTTACGTTTGCATTAAAAATAATACATTGAGGGTTATAAAATTTATATCACGAGAAAGATCATAAAAATTCCTTCAAAATGAAATTTTTTTCGAATTTTTACCTCCATTTCCTGATTTTTGGTGAATTTTTAAAGATTAATTTTTAGAATTTAATTTATTAAATGCTGATCACGTGATTTCTTTTTCTGGTACTTTCAATAAATTTATCGTCACGTGCGTAACAACTAAATAGACAAAAAAAATATTTTTTTCTCTTTCTAATGCAGCAGACGATTGGATATTATCCAAAAAATATGCATATCCCTTACGATTTTTTTATAAATATATATATATATATAGATAGATATACATTTTACACCAATTGTATACATTGATCATCGCATTTATTATAAATATATATATTTATTTTTTGGCATAAATTGCATACGTTGACCGTTGTATTTAATTTGAATGTACTCCGTAGCGGAGCGCGGGTTTTCAGCTAGTATATATATACACAAGGTAGGGAAGAAGTAGTAATCTCTATAAGAGTTTTTACCTATTCTGGAAATTTCTGTTCAAAAATTAGATCTAGGCTTTCTTTCCCCTCACTGAATGCATTAGTATTTTTGAAATACTATTATTTAAATTTTTAAAAAAAATATTAAAGTTTTGTATTTTAAAAATTAAAAACAATAAAAATATTATTTATAAAGTCCAGTAATATTTATCTTTATTCTTTTATCCAGCATTCGCCAGCTAATTTTAAAAATACCATTCAATATCCAAGTTTACGGAAAATCTGGATATTTAGAAACCCTAGTTAAAAACCTGTTTTATGCACAATCGCTTCTTTAAAATAGAGACTAAGTGCCGCTTTGGAAACAACTACCAATGACACGCTATAGCGCGTTTCGCAGGAAATGGAATACTGACTTTATGTGTCACAGGTGGCGCGCATATCGAAAATTTATAAAATTGTTAAGAGAAACCACATGCATTTGTACTTTTCATTCACATTTTGGTTAAATAATTATTTAATTACTCAACAATAAACCTCTCCAGTTTTTTTAGGTTAGCCAATGTAGTTGCTGAGATATTTATATCTCAAATGATGTAAAATTTTCTTAAACACTTGCGTATAATTCATTTTGAAAAAAGGAGTCAAATTTATATGAACCCGAACAGATTTTTCTCCTCTTTTAATTTAGTAAGGCGAAATGAATCATACACTATCCAAAAGATCCTCAAAATAAGTAAATTCGTATAAACATAAATATAAATATATCACTAGTGTTTGTAAATAGAGATTTATAAGGGTGGACTCGCCAAATGTATCAAAAGAGATCCGACTGGAATGAAATGAAGAGAAGCCCGCATTAAAGGAAAAATTACCATATCAGCGAAACTTTGATCATCTCTCTCCTTTCCTTCCGATAATAACCTGATGATTGGAGTTTCGGTGAATAAAACCTTAAAAATCCATATATTGCTAGTGCAGTTCTTGCTTTAAGATTAATGAGATTTCGATGTTTTGTAACATATCGATTTTTTTCTCGTAATGTAGTATTTCACGGGATTCCTGATTTTTATGTTGAATGTCTTCAATGGGTATTGATAATTCAAAAGTAATTATTAATATGACTTTTTAAAAAACGTTATTGAGGAGGTTCTTTAGACAATATATTCCGTTTTTCTAGAGATGTTTTTAGAAAGATCGTGATGTTAGTAATCATATGTTTAATTGATACGTTTTTTTTATGCTTATGTAATGTGCATTTTAAATTTTGTAAAGGCTTTCACATCATATACAGTTCATATTATATAATTCTTGTATTAATGACATACAAATGCGTGTTTTGATTAACTTCAATAGATTTTATTGCTGTACAGAAAGAAAATGGAAACGTTCTTCACATAGAATTTTTTATATATTTTTTTAAACTTCTTTTCTTCTTAAATAGTAGAAATAAAAAAAAAATTAAAGTATTCATTTTATTTCATGTAGTTTAAGATTTGAATGTATGCAAAATAAGGGCAAACAATCAATTTTTCATATAGCTTGTTACTTTATAACACTGCGCCAATTTTTTTAAAATTGACACGGAGATAATCAAAACTATTTCCATAAAAATTATGAGACAAGGTGTGTATGGATACTGAGGTTATTGAAACGTTCATTTTACATACGATTATGTTAAATAAGTGCGAATTCTTTTTAATTTGACAAGAATATTTGGGGTTATTTTACGTGTCCTTTAAATTAAGTGAAATTTTCCAAGTGCTACAACTCAACATTAAGGTTTTTGTATTAATTTTCATAAAATGGATGAACGAATTATGCAGTTTTAGTTACTTCGCTCAACGTAAAGAAATGAGAAAAAACACTTCTCAAAATATTTCTATTAGAAATGAAGAAATTGCTCAGAAAACATGTTTAATTCTGTCCTTTTAGCCAGCAAAATAAAAGAAAATTAAATATCTAATTTTCTTTAAGATAGGTTAAATTTGGAAATTTATAGTGAAAACTAATTTTTCTTTGACTAATGTGTAAATGGCCAAACTAACCAGTTTAGTTATTTAAAATTGTTACGTCCAATGTTTTCAGTATGATGATTAGTGAACATAGTGATGATTATTTTTCCATAAAACTCTATTGCTAAATATTTCTAAAAGACCATAAAAATGGTTTGGAAATCATGTTTCTTTTGTTTAGAGATCTTTTACAATGTATCGTAGATTGTTAAAATGACATTTTTTATGTTAAAAAATATTTATTAAAGACACTGAACTTTAATGACACATGCCTATTGGTACTGAGATCAAAACAAACATGCAAATATATTTTTATTTTTAATTTGGCTTTTATATTAAACGATATTTAAAATATCTAAATTTACGCTATTTCTATGACTTTATTGGACTTTTGCTCTACTATTTAATGCACATGACACTCTTATCTTTTTTTGCTGGTTTGAAACGGTTTGCTTAGATGTGTGCTCATAGAAATGTAATCAGTGAAATTTTCGTAAGATTAACAATTTTTTAAAAACTCATTTTGTACAAATAATTTGTTAGTTTTAAAACCAAATGGAATGCGTTTTTCCAGTTTTATTTCTAAAACGAATCAGTTGTCAATATACCGCTTTTCCGTCATCAACAGTTTTGCGTCGCTTATATGTCATTTCCACAGCAGGAAATCCCTTATTAATAAGACCTCTAATTGACCTTCCGTTATTTCAAATACAAATATAATTTATTGAGAAAGTAATTAAATTTATTGGGACACTGATTAAAACTCTTGAGATCCTTATTAAATTCACCGAGACAGCAATTCAATTCATTGAGACAATAGTTAAATTTCTTGAAAATGAAATATTTTGCAAAAAGTACCTTGCAAAAGTCAGTACATGGATTGACCATCACTCTAATAATAATTGGACTCTATATAAATTTTAATTAAACTAATACTGATATTCTAATGAAAGTTATTTCTTATGCTTATGACCAACGACAACGAAAAACTAAAAATATTAAATGATAACATTATCATTATCATTATTGTTTCTCGTAACTGACCATACAAATGATCTTAAACTAAAAGAAATTATGGTAAAAAAAACCCGTTAACGCCTTTAGTTCAGCATCATTAGTTCAGTAAACCCTTTAGTTCAGCACCAGAATTGTAATATTAAATACCCCTGGAATTTGATGTAATTAAAATTATAACTGAAATAAATGTAAAAAAAATTATTAACTGTATGGTAGATTTACGAGACAATGTAGTAGTAGAACAGAAAAGTTCCATTGTTATAAAAATTTAAAAATACACGTATATCTTTGAAATGAATTAAAAACAAAAACTTGAGAAATTCAGAACCCCGATATGGTTTCTATGGCCTGAAGAGCACCTAATAACCCTTAAGACAACTGTCCCCTCTTACCATTTGTTTCTTACCATTTGTGACCTTTGTTAATATAATACTCACAAAATAAAACCCTCGAATCATTTAAGGACTCAGCTCGCCAAATCTTTCACTATACACTTCCTATTGTCACCTAAATCTCTATAGTTTAGCATCATTAATAACTCATAAAACTGTAACGACCTACATGCTAATTCCGAGAGACCATGCAACTATGAAATGGAACCTTTAAATATTTAAACTCTATCCTCCAATCGATTTTGGACTCCGCTGGCCAAAGATACAGCATACACTTCCACGTTGTCGGCAAAATCTCTGTAGATAAACATCTTTAATGATTCATAAAACCGCAACTCCATGGAAATTCTGTGAGACAACGCAACTATGAAATGAAACCTAAAAAATGTAATTCGATCCTCACCAAGAGTAATTATCTAGTTTTGAATGTTTCTAACCTTTAAGTGTTTACATACTGTTCCTTTGAATGTCCTTTGTAGACCTACCTACGTAGCTCCCGATGATTTTCATGGCCTGTACAGCAAATAATATGTATCAATACTACTGTGTCCTCAAAATATCCCCATTTGTGAACTTTATTACTCCAATGCCCACAATATAAAACCCTCGAATCGTTTCAGAACTCAGCACGCAAAAGCTGCAATATACACGTTCACGTTGTTACAAAAATCTCTGTAGATGTGCATTTATAATAACTCATGAAACCGCAAATCCACGAATAGAGACTATGCAACTGTGAAACGCAACCTTTAAATATTTCAACTCTATTCTAGAGGAATGATCTAATTCTGAATTTTTCCGACCTTAGAAGTGCTTATATCCTGTTCTATTGAATGTCCTTTAGAGACCTACCTTCGTAGTCCCCTGATGATTTTCATGGCCTGTAGAGCATCTAATATGCACTAAGACAACAGTGTCCTCAGTGTATGTCCATTTGTGAATTTTATTGATTTAATGCCCACAATTTAAAACCCTCGTATTATTTCAGGACTCAGCACGCCAAATGTGCACTATAGACAACCACATTGTTACAAAAATATCTGTAGACATGCATTTTTCATAACTCATGAAACCTAATTTTGAATTAATCTAATTTTAAGGGGAAGGCGGATAGCTCCTCAGATTTAAAAAAAAAGACGGGTAAACGAATTGCAAAAAGAAAAACTTCGGGACCCGGTTGGGTTGGATTGCCGTCGGCATGATTATATTTATTATTGAAGGGCCGTATAACCTTCGGGTGTGGACGGCGGCGATATTACTTACTAATCTAATTTTGAATTTGTCCAACCTAGAAGTGTTTATATCCTGTTCTATTGAATGCCATTTATAGACCTATCTTTGTAACCCCCAGCGATTTTCATAGCCCTTAGAGCAACGAATATGTAGTAATACTACTGTGTCCTCAATGTATCCCCATTTGCGAACTTTATTGATTAAATGCCCACAAAATAAAACCCTCGAATCGTTTCAGGCCTCACCTTGCAAAGGTGCAATATGCACTTCCACGTTGTTTCAAAAATTTCTGTAGATGTGCTTATATAATAACTCATGAAACCGCAAATCCACGAATAGAGAGAATGCAACTGTGAACAGAACCTTTAAATATATTAACTCTATTCTGGAGGATTAATCTAATTTTGAATTTTTCGAACCTTAGAAGGGTTTATATCCTGTTCCTTTGAATTTCCTTTATACACATACGTTCTTAAATCCCTTAAGATTTTCATGGCCTTTAGAGCAACCAATATGCATTAAGACTACAGTGTACTCAATTTATCCTCATTTGTGAACTTTATTATTTTAATGCCCACAAAATAAAACCTTCAAATCGTTTCAAGACTCAGCTCGCCAAAGGTGCACTGTACACTTCCACGTTATTACAAAAATCTCTGTAAATATTCCTATTTAATAACTCCTGTAGCCGAACGTCCATAAATGGACTCTACGCAAATGAGAAATGAACCTTTAAATATTTTAACGCTATCCTAGAATATTTATCTAATTTGAATTTTTCCAAACTAGAAAGTGTCTATATTTCCAACCTAGAAGTGTTTATATTGTTCTCCTGAATGTCCTTTACATGTTAAAATAAAGAAATCTGTCTCAATTATTAAGCTTTTCTTAATGAAATAATACAACCGACTGCATTTTAATTAATTTCCTTGAAAGAAAGATTTTGAAGGGAAGTTTATTCAAATGGTTTCCAGAAACACTAGAACTAAATTAAGTTTTGAAACGACACAAATGACACGTGATACTTTACAAATGGATCCCGGAAAAGAAATCTGGAATCCAGAATAATACAATGCTACAGACGCGTGATTAATTAATTCAGAAAAAAAATAAAACAAATTTGTTTCCCGAAAATGTTTACGAGTAGTGAGGATAAAAAGAATCTATGTTTTCTGACGTTAATATAACTGTTCTGTACGCGGACCTTTACTAATCTCTGAGATTAGAGAGGCATTCGCTGCATTTTCAGAAATGCTCACTCGAATTAAAATATGCTTTTGCACTATTGAAAAATCTCAAGGCCAAAATATTATATAAAGGAATTACTAAATCATATTAATTAGTTGTTAATTATGTTTAGGTAAAATATTATGATAAGAAAAAATTTTAACCATTATATAATAACAAAATAAATGCATATAAATAAATTGAAGACTAAAAATTGGATATACGTTTAAGAATGCATAGTTCTTTAAAAGAGAATTTTGACTGCGGTGAAATGTCATTTAACCATTGTGGTATGGCGAAGCAAAAACAAATGAAACGTTTAATGGATTATGAATATCTTATTATATTTAAATAAACATAATAATGATTATATAAGATGCAAATATAACAATTAAAACAAATTTTTAAATTAAACAAATTTACAATAAACACAAATTTACATATTACAGCAATGAAAAATCTTTATATACTGAATTAAATATTTAGATCTAATCTCTAGGCTTTTTGCTTGATATTCCTATGTCTCATTTTTATATAACGGTTAACCAGTTTTCCTTATTTCATTTCCATTTTAAAAAATTGGATAACAAAGGGTGTTGCTCATCAGCGGTGCATAGCCCACAAGGCGTCTCCTGTTAATTTTTCCGCTGTTTTTTATTAAATATTTTATAACGAAACAATATTATTTAAAGGGGATAGATCCGCTAACTGCAGCACCCCCTAGGCACATTGTCTTAATTTTCATTCCAAACTTTCATTACTTTCATATGAACATTTTTCTGTATTCAAACAAAATTGGATAATAAGGGGTGTTGCTCATCAACGGTGCATAGCCCACAAGTCGTCTCCTGTTAATTTTTACACCATTTTTTAATATATTTCATAATGAAGCAATATTATTTAAAGGGGATAGATCAGCTAACTGAAGCACCCACTAGGCACATTGTCTTAATTTTCATTCCAAACTGTCATTACTTTCATCTGAACATTTTTTCTGTATTCAAACAAAATTGGATAAGAAGGGGTGTTGCTCATCAGCAGTGCATAGCCCACAAGGCGTCGCGCTTTTTTTATTATATATTTCAAAACGAAACAATATTATTTAAAGGGGATAGATCCGCTAACTAGAGCACCCACTAGGCACATTGTCTAATTTTCATTCCAAATTTTTATTACTTTCACATGAACATTTTTCAGTATTCAAACAAACAAACAATAATATAAAATATGAACTTTTCAATAGAAACTAATATACCCTGTAAGTATAAAATAATTTCCTTAAATATATAACGTTTATGTGTAGCATTTTCCCGATTTGTTTTACATAAGGTTTAATTTACTCGCTCATTTTCATTATTTTTTCCATATGTTAAAAAATGAATAGAAATGTGTGTGATCCACCATTAGTGAGTCACTCCCTTTTAATCTTCTCATTAAACTGTCATTACACGAGATTCGTATATTTCGTATCCTAAAATAATAATAATAAAGAAAATGAAAAGGGATTGATCAGAAAGCACCCACTAGAACTATCTTTTTAAAATTTACTTTCCAATCTTTCATTACCAACATATACAATAGATAAAAATGGGAGTGATTTGTTAACGAGAGAAAAGCGTCTTTGCAGTCAAGGGGCATACTCCTTATTAAAACAGTAAACAATGCAATAATTAACACGAATAACGGTAAAGGAAAACGGCTTAATTCCTGAAATTAGCACTTTGACTTGAAACAAGTGTCATTTATCCACTTTGAAAACCAAATTCCTTTTTGTGTATTAAATTACACTGTTTTTGTGCATTAAAACAAAAGTAACACAAAAATAAAAAAATACAAATATAGCATTATATCCGTTTAAAGAAAGCACCTACTAGCCGAACCTTTTAAATTTACTTCCCAATCTATCATTACTACCATATACAAAAAAAAAAATCAGACATAAAAATGGGAGTGATCCAAGAACGAGAGATAAAAGGCCACTACCGGCAAAGAAATTTTATGATAGCTTCCTAACATTCGTAGCGAAATAGTTGCAGAATTCCCTGATTATGATTATTCTCTTCCTGCTAATCGTAAGCGCCCTAGGGCGTGTCTCCTTAGGAGCTAACATTAATTCTCTTACCGCGATACTCATCCTATCTTGCTCACCTTCTTGTGTGCTACCGTAGCGCAGTGCTACCGCGCTGACCTGGTATTCCCTACGTTGTAGGTACGGGTCCAGGTAGTGTCGCAGCTTCCAAATTTCCCCATCTCGATATTTTTAGTTTTCTCCCGTGGAAATCTGCAATCATCTCGTTACAAATTGTATGACCCTGCACAGGGCCTTTTTTTGTGCAAACTTTCCATCTTGTTTGCTGAGGACCTCTTTAACTTGTTAATTTATTTGAACTTATTCTCTTTAAATATTTTAATATTTAATTCTAATTATTACATCTTATTATTTTAATTTGCTTACCCTTCTATTCAGAAGGACTTAAACTTAATTTTTTAATTTAACGTAACTTGTAACTTTAAACTTAATTCATCTTAATATTTTTTTTTTACTGAGCACATTTATATTGATTATAAACATCAGGAATTAAAGTCAATAGACCCAGGAACTCTACTCATCAAATACAACTCTGCTCACCGGTATAGTCCTCAGTATGACAATAAAATATACAACAACTAGAAATAATGACGGTAAATGAAAAATGCTTGATTCCTGAAATTAGCACTTTGACTTGAAAGAAGTGCCATTTACCCACTTTAGAAACTAAATTCATTTTTGTGTATTAAATTATATTGTTTTTGTGCATTAAAAACTATTTTTGTGTATAAAAACAAAAATAACAATAAAACTGTAAAATTCAAATATAACATTAAAATACGCAAAAACAAAAATTAAAACTCTATACTAGCAATTATTTCTTGAAATTGTAGTTTTGATATTAAAAGAGATTAGTTTCTGAAAATGTTTCAAATAAAATTCTATATTTTTCCAAAACATTCCAAGTGCTATACAAATAGATTATTTTCGTTTACACAAGAAAGTAAATCGTGGATATCTAAACAATTTCTATAATCCAAAGCAAACGTAAAACTCAAATCAATAGGAAAAGTATTTTTTTCTATTCGCCCACATAATTTATGAAGTAATAGATAAAAAGTTAAGAATGTAATATTTCTAACTATTTTATTTAAATATTAAATGTCCTTTTATCTACTAATTACAATTACTTACTTTTCCTCTTTTTTTTTGGGGGGGGGGGGGGTGAATGATGATTCGAAGGAAAACACATTTGTAATACTTAATCTGCTAATATTAAGAACCGTTAACTAGTGTAATCCTGTTGGCTCAATCAGATTAGCCAAGCTACCATCAATTTGCATTACTGAAGAATAAAAGATATTAGAAGTGTTATATTTAAATGTGTATTAACTGCGATGTGTCTAGCCACTTCAGTTATTTATTTTAGGTTTATATCGTGTATTTCTTTAAATACGTAAAAATAAAGTAATTTTTCTTTTCCGTGGATATGATAGATGAAAGAAAACTATCACAAAAATTTTTGCACGAAATATTTGTTAAGCATAAAATGCTGCTTTTAACTTTCTGATACTATTAAAAACTAGGATAAATTATCATTGATAAAGATATTTAATATTTTTGATAACTGATTTTAGGTCTATAAATTAGAGTTGTTTTAAAACTTCGATTTTAGATATAAAGTCTAATATGAAGCTTTGTTAAGTAGTCAGAGAAGTGTACATAATAATTTTCAAGGAAATAAATCTTACTTTGATAATATTTAAATATATATAAAGATAACGTTAGATACGTTACCTATTATCCCACATAATTTGTTTATTTTTAGAGAAAATTGCTGAAAAGAAAGGAATAAAATTTTTTTTTTTTTTTTTTTTTTTTTTTTTTTTTGCCAATGCGGAGGCACTTGTAATGAAACATTGGCCTATACTACACCGCAATTTTACTGCCCATTTTATTATGGGGGCACCATAAAGGCGGACAGCATTACCCCCTATGAAGGGACGACACGAACGGAAGCATTTTTCGTGGCGCCACGCCGGGATTCGATCTGAGCACCCTCAGCACCGTAACCCAGCGCGCTGTACCACAGGGCCGCCACAAGCCCGGAAAGGAATAAAATATTTTAAAGAAATTGTTCCAAGCACCTTAATTTGCAACATAGCCTTAATTAAAAACTTGATATTTCAGACGGAATTATAAAGCGCAACATCCAAAGAAAACCCGACGCCGGCTTCCTTTAACCAGCAATTTGAACTTCCACGTTTGCTCACGATTAGAGCAGGATTTACAAACTTCAACGTGGTGACATAATAGTCTCATTGAGGTTTCAGATCAGTGTTGTCTTCATTTAACACTAGCATTACGGCTATTTCCGTATATTCTCTAACTACGATCAGCGGTCATTTTGACCGGTTGTCCCAAATAAAAGGAAAGGCGCTCCTTTTGCAATATTAAGCCTTATTAAAGCTTATAAATATGAAATAAATATAATTTTAAGCATTATTAAAGCTTATAAATATAAAATAAATATAATATTAAGCATTATTAAAGCTTAATATAAAATTTGATTGATTTTTAAATAAATTATAAAAAAAATCAAGTAAACAAAATATAATATAGCAAAACAAAGAGCTCAGACAGTCAAAATTAGTGTAGATGTTTTGAAATTTGTTAACATTTAATAAATTGCATCACAATAATTTTATTACGAAATAAATTTATTTAATGTGAAATAAATTTGTTACTTACATTAGTCGGTTTAACAGTGAACACAGATTACTGATTTTTTAATTTTACTGTACAGGTTCCACAAACATAGTTTTTACATTTTTCACAAATGTGCAATGTTTTGTTGTGTTTGCATGCATTTATTTGTCATTAATTACGTTTACGAGAAATGATATCACAAGCATAAATTCTCTTTTGGTTAGAAATAGAAAGTTTGGTTTTTTTTTTATGAAATGTATATCTTTCGAGGCTCCTCAGACGTATTCAAAATAAAATCTCGGCAGCTGATGGTTTTATTGCCAGTTGTCGCCTTGTAAATTATCCATTTATTTATCGCGGCCAAATAAAGGATATTAAAAAAAACACGAAATGGCCAACGTCTAGATGAGGACTTCACTGAGTATTTTCTGGCCATCTGGTCCAAACAATCAACTCCATATTTGGTTGAATTGTAAAAATTTACAACTTCGTTTTTTTTCTTTTCATTAGATTTGATTTCCAATGTTCAGTGTAGCGTACTCATGAGAATGACTTTTTTATTATTTTTCCCTGATAAGACGTAAGCGTTATATTGTACTGATCAGCAATCATTCTAGAATATAGCTCATGTATAGTTTTCTTGAAAGAATGAGGAACTTTGCTCTTTGAAGGATTGATTGTGCCAACACAGCGTATTCCTACGCTTCTCATATCTTTGACTAATTTCAGTGAAGTAAAGAAATTGTCTGTTGTCAGGTTCCTTCCAGTGTTATAGTATGGTTCAAGCAAGCGAAAAGCTGCATGTTCACCTACTGTTTCTCCAGCTGGCCTTGTTTCATTCTTTCCTAAATACGGATATCCATTCAGTAAATATTTTGACTGCACATCAGTAGCAAGCCAAAATTTAATGCCTAATTTATCGGGCTTATTTAGGCAGATACTGAATAAATCGGCATCGAGTCTTTATGGGAAACGATTGTTCATCCATTGTAATATTTACACCTGGTTTGAAACGCGTGATGCAGTTTTCTATAAAGGAATTCCAAACATCTAAAACTTGGAGCAAATGGATAAGTTTGCAGTCTTTGAGATCTGGTTGACTTCATATCGAAACTCAAGTACTTCATAATCTCCAGGAATCTGTCCCTAGCCATTGTCTCAGCAAAGAATGTCGGTCCCCAGGAATTTGACCATAAACTCAAAACAGAAAGACCTTTTGCAGCCAAAGCCCCACGAGCATACAATAGTGAAATGAAAGCATCCAATTTATCGAGTGACAAACACCAATTTGGAATTTGGGATTTCTTTCGCGCCTCTTCTTCAGTGCATTGTTGTGTATGATGCTATAATTTTTCATTTATAAACAATTTCCATGCACTACTTGTGTTGCTATCAATTATTTTCCTCTTTGCGTACGAAGTTGATCCAGCTACTTCTCGTAAGACGTTTTGCTTCGGAGGTCTCCCTGTGACACTTGTCGAAATATTTCTTATTTTCCAAACTGAGCCATCATTTGCTGTTTCTGCATCTATTTTCTTTTCAACACTTTGGATACGTCTTCTTTGTTCTCGAAATATCTTTCGCCGCTCTTGACCACATTCTAGAGCTGAACTACTACCACTGATTTCACCTTTGGAAACTGCACTAATAGCAGGCAATAAAATATTTCCTTGACCTAAATTTTTACATTTATTTTATGTTCCTTCAATACATTCCGCATCAGAGGAATCAGATTCACTTTGTTCAGCAAGAACAACCAAGTCTTCGACGGAAAAATCAATTTCGGTTCGAACATTTTCATCAGGTTCAATTTTAGAACCAGAATCATCATAGGAGATATTTTCTAAAACTTTCAATGCATCTTTCTGAGATAGCCATTTTCTACCAACAGTTCTACGAGACATGATACGCAAGTCACATTGGTCAGAACACTAAAACAAAAATACACACGTCAGAACGCTGAAATAATCCAAATCGAACTGTGTCCGTTGGAAGATAACATTTATAACACAAAGGAAATGCGAAGTCAGATGACGCGCGAAAATACCAAACAGGTGTTTTTACACCCCACCCCTCTCCGCTCCACACCCTCATTATCCCTTCCAAGAAATACACGATCACCCTTGCCAGAAGTGCATCTGTTTATCTCTCAGCATACCGGAAATAGCCAAGAAAGCATTGCAAATAACATAAAAAAATAGAATTTTCTATACGCGGTCAAAATGACCGCTAGCCGTAATTCTAGGTATACTCAGTAATATTGGCAAAAACAATTACTTAAAATAAACAAAAATACAACTACGTAATATTCGTAAGGTTTTAGGAAAAGTCAAAAATTATCAATATTATACATAAGAAAATAAAAACAGTTATCCTATTGGAAATTGGATTTGCGGTCGAAATGACCGCCGCTTATTATTAAATATTATTTGGCAATTTAGTCCAGTAATTTCACCTAAGATCAATTTATTTTGCAACTTAATATTTAATGAATATTGCATCCCGTCGTACAAAACTTTTGCTGTAGATTATTAATTAAAAGTATTGACAATTTATTTGAAAAAGGCACCATTTAAATGTAATGATTAATTTTTAAAAAGTGTGTTAAAACATCAAGTGATTTCAGAAGAATCAAAATTTGATAATTACTGTTCAAAACAGTGTTTTTAAAATTCATTTTTACTTTAAAATTGAAATATATGTTAATTTGAAATTAATCCGCTCGAAATAGTGTAATATAACTGCATTTTAGTTTGGTTTTAGTTGGCATTTTTTTGTTAATTTATGAAAAAAAGATATTTGCCAATAACGTAAACTAACTAAAAATTAATATTTGGCCATTACAGCAGACAATCTTTTTTTAGATACTATGTAATACGAAATACACCAGTTGTTTTCTTTTTAAATATTAAACAAAATAAATCTAATTCAATATTTGTACAAAGGTCTTTCTTAATAGTAAATAAAGTTCACTAAATTTTCATAAAAAATTATACTTTTAAAAAAGTTGGCATTTAGGGAATTTGAAAAAACTTTAATGCTATTTGATTTTACCAAACTACAATTCTGAAAATATTATAGTCCGTTATACGTTTACCTAAACAAAAGTATGACCAGTTCCAATGCAATATATGAAACTTCCCTTTGAAAATATCACGTCTCACTGATATTTATTCAAACTTTAATTCTGATTTACCTTCCAGATAACATCTTTCAGCCAATGAATGATCTAACCTCAGCCAATGAATGATCCTAGGTGAGCTAGTATTGCTCCCTGAGAGGGGGACGACACAGAAACGACAAAGCCTTATTCGGGATTTGAACTCAAGCCCACTGCATGGCTGCTTAAAACATTAACCACTACACCATGTGGACGACATTGCAAAAGAAATAAGACTTCGAAAATAACAAGCTGAATAGACATTTAAAAAAATTAATTACTGATTTGCTGAAATTGAAATCTTTATCCGTTGAAAGTATTTTCCTATTCCAAAAATAATTTTATATTTTAAGATTAATTACTAGAATTAAAAATTTATGAATAATAACTCAAATAAATTTAATTTACGCAATTTTTTTTCGGGCACTTAACTATTTCTCTCAAGTGCCTACATTTTATAATGATTTTTTCTAGATAAGTAACGACTATACCGTGATATGGTTTGAGTTTTTTTTTTTATCTTTTTATCTATTTTCTCTACGTAGTTCTTGGAAAATCTGAGGTCTAAAAGACCTTGTTACCAGGATATACAGTGATGCAGAAATAAAAATACTAATGGATCTAGATGAAATCCTTTAATCAGCTTACACTCTAAATAATCCGAATAATATAGGTGATGTTCAAATGCTGTTAATTAGTAAACAGCATTTCCCCAGAGGAAAAAAATCTCATACTTTAATGTTACGATATATATTGCCTGAATTAAAGTATACCAGATTTAATTTCTCTTTAATAACAGTTAAAGAGGAAAAAAATCTCATACTTTAATGTTACGATATATATTGCCTGAATTAAAGTATACCAGATTTAATTTCTCTTTAATAACAGTTAAAGAGGAAAAAAATCTCATACTTTAATGTTACGATATATATTGCCTGAATTAAAGTATACCAGATTTAATTTCTCTTTAATAACAGTTAAAGAGGAAAAAAATCTCAAGGGGCAGAAAAGATTAGAAATTCTTGCATAGCGAAATCCGGATTCATAACTAAGTAATAGATCTCGCTTTTTTTCCCAAAAACTTAAAACCATGTAGTTATTAATCTTTTCGGAGAATCATCAGATTTATATAAACACTAGCTCAATACCCGTGCTTCACTACGTAGTACATTCCAATTAAATACAGCGGTCAATTTATGCAATTAATGCAAAAATATATATATATATATATATATATATATATATTTATAATAAATAAAACGGTCAATATGTGCAATTAATGCCAAAAAAATATATTTATAATAAATACAACGGTCAATGAATGCAATTAATGCAAAGAAAAACATATTTATAAAAAATCGTAAAGGATATTTTTATAGACAAAATAATGTAGAATAAAATATTCAAATTAAATCTAATAGAACATACTAAAGAATATAGCACAGTAAATATAGTACAGTTTGAGGAACATTTCTTTTACTGTATTCTAATATTTTTTGGATAATGTGCAATCGTCTGCAACATTAGAACGAGAAAAAAAAAATGTCAATTTATTTCGTTGTTATGCACGTGACGCAAAATTAATTTAAAGTATCACAAAAAGAAAATAAACCACTTTATCAGCATTTAATAAATTAAATTCTAATAATTAATCTTTAAAAAATTACCAAAAATCAGAAAATGGAGGTAAAGATTCGAAAAAGATTTCATTTTAAAGGAATTTTTATGATCTTTCTCGTGATATAAATTTTCTAACCCTCATATTTTATTTTAAACGCAAACTTAAAAAAAGTTACAAAAACTGATTAAAAATTCAATTTAAAAAAACTTAAGAAGAATTTTTCAAAAATATTTCTTAGTGCACCCCTACACTATAAGAAGAATCGCCATACGTAATGGTACTGCAGTACGTATACTTTGATTTTTGATGACTTTAAAGAAGGCATTTAAATTTTTCCCTGGAAATTTCGTTTCGCATATTTCGCAGCCATACTTTTTACAAAATGGAATTTTCAGTTAGGATATCGGTTAATCGTTAAATTTTTAAAGTGAATCCTGAAAGGAAAATAAACAAAAATGAGGAGATATGACTATCTTGTATATAAATAATCATTTAAACCTAATAATCCTTTTTGCTTGAAAAAATTCTCTTAAAAATTTTATATGGAAAAATTGAATTAGATATAATTAATGATTCATTACTAATAGCTCTATCAACCTGAAAAATCATAATACTTCTTATCACAAACCGTAAACAAAGCAAAAACATAAAATCCCGTTTTTTAAGGAACACTAGGACTCAAAATACTGTGGCATGCATATGGTCTTAAACAAAACTGAGGAATTTAAAACTAATTCTTTTTATCCAACTAACAGATGCCAAGAAAATAAGATATCCTAATAAATATTAGAATGCTTTAACCTATACCCTTTAAACGCTAAAAATTATAAGTACAACTTAGAAGACAGTGACAAATTATTCAAAGAGTTTGTTATTAAACTCGAAGAAAATTACTTTATCAAATACAAAGATTCTAATGTATTTCTCTCCCATACTGTAAACTTACAAATGTATGAATTGTATAAACAATCTTAATGAAGAAGTGTTTCTTCAATAAATGGGAAAGCTTGGTTACTTTTGACATCTTTAAGATTATCAATGTCTATAAGCCTCTGTGCTAAAGGACCTGTCACAATAAATTATAAATGCTGTTATCATTTATCATTTTTGAATTTTTATTCCATGATTACCATAGAGAAATGTATTTATTTTTAAAATAAGCATTTTTTAAATTCTTAAAATAATACGTACAATTTACTTTAATGTAAAATTATTATTTGTGAGTCTAAAAAGTTCCTTTCCATATATAATATATATATTACATTAATACACTCTTGGACGAAAAAAAAAAAGACGTACCCAGAAGGAGTAATGCAAATTGGACACAAATTGATATGCATACAGGTTTCAACGGAAAAGGCAAAATTTTAAAGTTTGGAGACCAATGAATGAACATGTGACGCTGCAGCACATCATAACTGCTTAAGTGGCAGGATATCAAAGAGGAGAAATTTCTATTCCAGGTCATAAATTCTTTGCGAATTTCCTTCCGTATACTCAGGTAGACAGCAACTATGCCTCGCATACAGTTGAACGAACAATATGCTCAGATGTCAGCATTTGAGAAAGGATGAGCTGTTGTGCTCAAGGAAGCAGGGCTGGTCTAATCGGCGAATTACTCGATATTTGAGTAGGAGCGATGCCACTATTAGACGATGTTGGCAGGAATGGGTGAACCATGGCCGAACACAGCGCCAAGAAGGAAGCGGTCGACCTAGAGTAACGGCAGAACGTGAGAAAGGAGCCATCGTCGGAGCGGCACTCACGGCCCCAGATTCATCATTATCATCGATCGTACGTGGAACAGGTGCTTCACTGACCACAAGGAACATTCATAGGCGGCCCAGAGAAAGGGGGCTGAGCTCAGGGCGCTTCTTGCGCTGACTACCATTTACCTGTGTACACCGACAAGTCCGTTTGCAGTGGTGTCGGGCAAATTCGGCCTGGAATGTCACTGACTAGAGTAGAGTTGTCTTCAGTGATGAGTCCCGCTTCGAATTGAGCTCCGATGACCAGAGAATACGTATCTGGAGACACCCCGGACAACTGTGGGATACCAACCTGACTATCTTCGGCAATACAAGACGACAACCAGGAGTGATGGTCTGGGATACCATTTCATTTCGTAGCACGAACTCTTTGGTTGTCATCCGCTGCACCATTGCAGAACAACGGTAAGTCGAAGATATTATACACCCCGTTGTGTTTCCCTTCATATCACGCCATTCTGGGCTTAAATTTCAGGAGAATAATGCCCGCCCGCACACGGCGAGATTTACTACTGCTTGTCTTCGTACTTGCCCAACGCTAACTTGGCCAGAAAGGTCGGCGGATCAACCCCGATTGAGCACGTTTGGAGTATTATGGGCATGGCCCTCCAGCCAGCGCGGGATTTTGACGATCTGTAGTATTTGTTCTCTCTTCATCGGAAAGCGCGATATTTAAAAATGTGTCATGAGCGGATGGTTTAAAATAAAAATAAAATAAAATGCAGATTTTACTTCTTTGAAGGCAGGACTGGAGTTACGTAGTTCTCCCGTCACAGCCAATGGGGTATATACAAGCAAATATACAACAAGTATTTAAGATGTACGTATTTTTTCAGCGAGTGGGGGTTTTGTTTAAGCAGTAACTATTCTGCGAGTGAGTTGGGGCTTTCAGCCATTGTGTTAGTGGCTGTTTTCGCAGCAAGTTTTATATTTAGATGTGTTTGCGACGTATTGTCGAGCCATTAAGTTTGTATCCCTTTTTTCTTCCTGTACCTATCCCAAACTTTGTCGCTCAGTTTAAGTAGGTTTTTAAAATTAAAGTAGGTTAATTTTCGTCCGTTCATGACACGCCTATCTGTATTCTTTTTTGATTAAAAGTTAAGTTTTGTAAACATTTTTCTTCTAATCTATTGGATCAAATCGATCCCTATTTTTGCTATGATTTTATGTAGAATAAGAAAAATAAAGGCATTTTAGTTAGCCTCCTCAAGACTACTTTCTTGTGAAAGATTTTTTTATTTCAGATAATTAAGGATGGGACAAGTTATGCTGTTTGATCCACCCAACACGATCTATCAAGCCAATTGGACAGAATTTGACACGATATCCCACAGGAGGATATCCACCACCTCTATCAATCAATGCCAGCCGAATAACTGCTTGCATAAGGGCCGGAGATGGACCAACACGTTATTGACTTTTTCAGTTTGTGAAGCTCTTGAATGAATCATCCAATCTTCCTAAATTTGAATTATTTTCTCTTTCTGTACATGTACATCACATCTACCGATTTTCGCTTCACTTGGATAACTCCTTCTTAGTGCGTCGTTTTTTGATTTTGTTTTTGTCTGTCTAAGAGTATATGTATATATACAATGCTCAAAACAATTAGGGGAGCACATAGTTTTAACGAAATTAAGCAACTACTTACACCGATAAGTAACATAAAATAAATAATCCATAATTTAAAACCTAGCAGGAAACAGAAGAAGAAAACTTCATATACAAATCAAAGTTCATGACGTCAAAAACCAGAAAAGGAACATACGGGCGGAAATCGGGATGTTGCAGAAACGTTTGTTTCACTGCCTTAACTGTGAAATTCGATTGCTCAGTTATTCTTTTTGAGAAAAGGTGACTTGAAATTGTCTCAACAACGTGATTTACCGGAATCCATGGCATGGCGTATTATAGGCAGACTTGAATCCGGGCAAACACAACGTAGTGTCGTAGACGCTGTTGGAATTGCCAGAAGTGCCGTTACAAGGCTGTGGAATCGATTCCAAGAAACAGGGAATGTTAGACGTCGACCAGGGAAAGATCGGCCACGCACCACTACAGCAACTGTTGATCGGTATATACTGTTAACAGCTCGTCGAAACAGAACAGACAATGCTACTCAGCTGCAAAGACAGTTGCTCCTTGCAACGGGACGAAGGGTGTCCAGCCAAACAGTACGTAATAGGCTTCATCAGGGAGGTCTCTATGCACGTAGGCCAATGGTCTGCATTCCGTTGACCTCACGCCACCGTGCGGCCCGAAGAAGATGGGCTGCTGAACATCGAGATTGGGAGCAACAAGATTGGAGCCAAGTGTTGTTTACAGACGAGTCCCGATTCAGTCTGGAGTGTGACACCCGACGTGTTTTGGTATGGAGGGAAAGGGGCACTCGAAATAACCCCACATTCGTTCGTGAAAGGTCACAATACAGACGAGCTGGTTTTATGGTATGGGGTGGAATCATAATAGGTGGACGTACGTACCTGCATATCATTCGGAATGGTACTTTGACGGCCCGAAGGTATGCAGACAAGATATTGAGACATCGTGTCGTACCTTACGCTGCAGCCATTGGATATTCCTTTGTTTTCCAGCATGATAATGCCAGACCGTATACAGCTCGTCTTGTGGAGAACATGCTTGAAACTGAAAATATACAGCGTTTGGAATGGCCAGCGTGCTCTCCTGACCTGAATCCAATCGAGAATGTTTTGGACATGCTTTAACGACGCATTGCTGCGAGACCAAGGCCTCCTTTTACTCTCCGAGACTTGGACATTGCACTTCTTGAGGAGTGGAACAGTATTCCCCAAAGTCTTTTCGATAACATCATCGCATCCATGGAAAACAGGTGTGCAGCACTCTTAGCTGTTCGAAGAGACCACAAGCCATATTAAAAATTTTGCATCATTTCTATACAATACTTTTTTTTTATCGTTTACATGTAACCAAATTGTTGTCTTAAATCATCTTTTCATGTTTTTTCCATATTTTCAAAGAATTAAAGCTTAATTACAAATTATTTTACGCCTTTTTTCTGTATTGCGCATTGATACGCGTGTACTATCCATTTTATGCCAATACGTGGCTGTCTCCCATGGTTTTCTTAACTCCTTTGCTTGCTCCCCTAATTTTTTTCAGCAGTGTATATATATATATATATATATATATATATGTAGAATTTCTAACTATAAATTACATTATTCTTACTCTGCAGTCTGTCTAATTAATAATTAAATGTTCCACTAATTATTAATTTAATATTTAAAGTAATTATTTATACATTACCTTTATGTGAAATATTATTTCTCATTGAAGAATTTAAATGAAGA
The DNA here is from genome assembly GCA_907164885.2 of Dolomedes plantarius. Lineage (NCBI taxonomy): Eukaryota > Metazoa > Arthropoda > Arachnida > Araneae > Dolomedidae > Dolomedes > Dolomedes plantarius. The sequence goes on from OU015490.1 coordinate 237,340,058, forward strand.
TCTTAAGTTTGTTGATGTTATAATTAGAATATCCATTTGCTTAGAAAGCGAATTACATAATGCATTTGAAACATTTTGTATTTCAAGCTATATACTTTTTTTAAGCGGTATTGCTGTGATTTTCAAAAGAAAAACTTCATAATTGATACAAATTCAGCGTTTCGTCGAAGCAATCTGAAAATACAGTTAAAGGCAAATTAAAAAAGAGACTGCTGATCGCATATCGGTGTTATAATTGCACTATTATGAAGAGTGAAATTTAAAAATTTTGTCCATTAACGTTGATTATTTAATGACTGAAAAACACAAAAATATCATGTGATTAACAATTTTTAACTTTCGGTCGAGAAAGTGCAATCATCCTAAAAACAAAAAGTGCATTCTGAAATCTCTTTTGTTGGGGGAAAATCCTATTTTCTGCCTCAAAAGCAATATCTTGATCTTTTTACGCAGTATTGTCCCAATTAGGGGAAAGAAGATTTATTAAATGCACTTACTCTTGAAAAAATATGTACATAGGGATGTGGAATTTTATATCGTCCTTTTGAAATAGAAATTATACAGCTTGGTACCTGAAAAGACCTTGCCAAGTTATATATAGCCCAAGCATTTTTTTAATCTAATTGTAAAGTGTTTTGTGCTTCCAAACCAACTTTCAGAGTATTCGTTTTGCTAATCTTCAGTTGCTCAGGAAAATGTCTCGTAAAATCGCATACTGACAGATTAATTTTTTTGATTACTTACAAGGTACGCCCATAATGTAATCGGACATGTTTTTTTATAAATAAGAAAAATATTAGTCACCTTCAAATAAATGTATCCCCTTGAAAATAATCGCCAAAGGAATCAATACAATTTTTCCAATGCTTCTTCAAGTCATTGAAACACTGTGTATATTTGGAACTATCCGTTCGCAAAATACGCGTAACATTTGATTCAATATCCGAGACGTTTTCAAATCTCTGTCCGTTCATGGCCATCTTAAGCTTCGGAAAAAGGAAAAAATCAGCTGGCGATAATTCCGGAGAATATGGTGGGTGATTTATCACTGTAATTGAATGCTTAGCAAGATATTGTTGTACCGAAATTGCTCTATGGGGCCTAGCATTATTGTCTAAAAGAAACCATTGCCCAGAATCAAACAGTTCCTTCCTAAATCGCCCTATCCTGTTTCTTAATCGAAAAATCACCCCCTTGTAAAAATACTGATTAATTGTCTGATTTTCAGGAACAAATTCGTGGTGAATAAGTCCTTTGTAATAAAAAAATGCAATTAGCATCGCCGTAATCTTTGATTTTGACATCCGTGCTCTTATTTTGGGTGGGAAGACGGTCCTTTCCGCTCTGCACTTTGTCTTTTCTTTTCTGTGTCGTATTGTAGACACCAGGTCTCATCTCTTTCTATCATACACTTTAATAAATTATTGCCCTGTTGCGCAGTAGTCAGCAAATCTTCACAGCAAGCTTTTATGTCTTCTTTTTGCTGTTCTGTCAAAATTCGAGGCACAAATCGAGCACAAATTTTTTCCACTTTGAGATTTTCAATTAAAATTAATTTACAGCTTTTTTTGCTTATCCTAACCATGGCCCAAGCATGAAAAATTAATATATATACTACAAAAAGCTAAAGCTTAATCAAAAAGTTAAGCAATAATCTAGAATATTGTAACTCAGCGTGATTCGAAAAATCGAAAGTTATAATTCTTTTCCGTGCAATACATTAACAATTATAACCATTTCCTTCTCAGATTTAATACTTGATGCTCACATGTAACATGGTTCCTATGAATTCTAGTTTTTCCTTGCTATGTCTTGCGTAGGTGTTTCTATCTTTGAAGCTCTAAAAGAACAAAGAAATATCTTGATAACTTCTTGATAACTGAATAAAATATCAACCTTTAATAAAGAACACTAGAAGTTTTACAAAACGACAATAAATTAATGATGAATTCGGGAAAAAATTAAAAATGCACTGACAATCTACGTGTAAGAGTGTTTAAAAAGCGTAAATATAATTATTCTGTTAACCAAAGACTTCATGATAAAATAGCCATGATTGCATCTTCAGAATAAAATAAAACACGCTCTTATTCTTGTTTCAGTAAGCAATAATCCCATTTTCAGCTTTCAAAGCCGTGTCTTTACCCTCTTTGAGTGCTTTCTAATTTGGTGAAAGTGTAGATATCCTTTTATGTCAAAAACGCTTTCTAAAGGAGTTTTTTCTTTTACATTTAAGCTCCTAGCGAAAGAGAAAATATTAACACAAGATAAGATATTGAAGCGTTCAAGCACTGAAAAATTATGCACTGTTTCTAATTTACAAGCAGTTATCTTCAAACTTCTGTAATGCATTTTATATATTTAAAGAGTTATCGTTTTTTTATTTGAAGAAACGTTTCTGTGCTAATCAAGAACAAAAACTATTTGAAATAAATAAAAATTTAATTTAATTTTACTATAGAATAATTATTTAGCGGATAAAGAGGTGATTTTATTATCTCTTAACGTATTGTAAATGCTTGTAAATGCTAAACATTCATTTATCAAACATAGGAAAAGAAATTTTAAATATTTAATATTGTTTTTAAGGTTTTACAATTAAAAGGATTTAATTATCAAAAACTGGGAATTAATGGACAGTTTGAATGAAGTCTTCAATTAAAACTAGTTTAAAAGACTTTTATTAGGGGCTTAATTACTTTGGCGTATTTCTAACGAAACACAAAAAAAGGCGTTCTATAATTAATTATTTGTTTTAAAACTTAAAATTTTTCTCTTAAGTTTACTTGAGGAAATTTTACCCTATAAATAAAGACTAATGTTTCAGTATAAAAAGATAATGAATTTCTCTATAGAGAAATTCCTGCTTACAATGTTTGAAACATACATTCATACTACTAAACAAGCCCATATTTACTTCTACAATATATTTTGTTTGTAATAAAATTATGCAATAATTCTTCTGAATAACAAAATCTGTTGAGTACGTTATAAACTTAATTGTATTTTTTATATTACACACATTGTCTGTGTTGAAAGAAAAGAAATTCTTTATATTAGATACTGAAATGTTTTGGTTTTGTTTCTGCAGTGAGATTTGGAGCTCCTATCTCACTGCAGTGAGCTCCTATTTGGAGCTCACATTACTCAATACCTTAAAGTTAAATTTGAATATTCCATACACACTTCTACAAGCCTTACGACTTGCTGATTTCTTATATATGTTGCTCGTTCAATTCGAGCTCCTAAAAGCAAAGCTGATCTAACATTGTTATTTCTTTGCGAAGAGGAGAAGAGTTTAGAAAAGCCATGAAACACGTTCTCAGTTTCTCCTCTGATCGTAGTAAAGGACAGTTGCTGCTTTCTTATATAAGTGGCTCGTTCACTTCGAGCTCCTAAAAGCAAAGCTGATCTAACATTGGTATTTCTTTGCGAAGAGGAGAAGAGTTTAGAAAAGCCATGAAACACGTTCTCAGTTTCTCCTCTGATCGTAGTAAAGGACAGTTGCTGCTTTCTTATATAAGTTGCTCTTTCACTTCGAGTTCCTAAAAGTAAAGCTGATCTAACATTGCTATTTCATTGCGAAGGGGAGGAGAGTTTGGTAAAGTCATGAAACACTTGCTCAGTTTCTCCTCTGATTGTAGTAAAGGACAGTTGCTGCTTTCTTATATAAGTGGCTCGTTCACTTCGAGCTCCTAAAAGCAAAGCTGATCTAACATTGGTATTTCTTTGCGAAGAGGAGAAGAGTTTAGGAAAGCCATGAACACGTGCTCAGTTTCTCCTCTGATCGTAGTAAAGGACAGTTGCTGCTTTTTTATATAAGTTGCTCTTTCACTTCGAGCTCCTAAAAGTAAAGCTGATCTAACATTGCTATTTCATTGCGAAGAGGAGGAGAGTTTGGGAAAGTCATGAAACACTTGCTCAGTTTCTCCTCTGATTGTAGTAAAGGACAGTTGCTGCTTTCTTATATAAGTGACTCGTTCACTTCGAGCTCCTAAAAGCAAAGCTGATCTAACATTGGTATTTCTTTGCGAAGAGGAGAAGAGTTTAGGAAAGCCATGAAACACGTGCTCAGTTTCTCCTCTGATCGTAGTAAAGGACAGTTGCTGCTTTCTTATATAAGTTGCTCTTTCACTTCGAGTTCCTAAAAGTAAAGCTGATCTAACATTGCTATTTCATTGCGAAGGGGAGGAGAGTTTGGGAAAGTCATGAAACACTTGCTCAGTTTCTCCTCTGATCGTAGTAAAGGACAGATAAATGTTTTCTAGATTTCTACTACGGGAAAACACAGGAATATGAAAAATATTATTTTATATCCATTTATTTAATGTATACGAAGAAAATTGTCCCTTAAAATAGAAATGAAATTATGGTTTTTAAGTCCTTTAATAATATTGTCATTTTCAATATTATCTAATAATGTATATTAACAAAGTAAGAGAGTAAACATTTCAAAAGGAACAATTCGTTTGATATTAAAAGATATAATACTATAGGATAGACCGGGGCAAGTTAGCCATATGGGCACGTTGGCCCATCTGCGATATTTTTCAAACTATCCGGTAGATTGCGTTACTATCTAAGCGACGTGTGTCTTAGCACGTTTTCTTTTACCCATAACAGATTCAACAGCGAAGAAGCAATCAAACGAAAGCAACTTCAAATTATCAAATTTTCACTGAAGCGAGTTTTTTTTCTTTTTTTTTGCACTTGTAAATAATCGTTTCGGATTTGTTTCTAAATTAAAAGTTTCACTTAGGTGAATGGCAATCTAAAAGATCGTTTTTCAGAGCTAATTTTCTACCTACTGATTTGAAAAAAAATATAAGCAGAATATTTGATACAACGATCAAAATCCAAAATGGCGATATGGGGTAAGTTGGCCCATTTAATCCGGGGCATGTTGGCTCAATGGCCCAAGATGCCCCGTAGTCCAAGAGTTTGTTTTCTACATTCATAATCCTATAAAAGTCAATAAAATTGTCAATAAATCAGGGGAAGACTGGATTCAATGTACCAGTGCAATCGTTGGGCAGATGACATATGTGTCACTGGTAATTCGATATTTTATGTCTGCATTCATTGTGATGATGAGAAAGATCGATGAAGGTAGTAGTTATGTTGGATAAAATATATTTTCTTATCCTTTGTGTCTTTTATATACCATATTAAAATTACATTTGATATTTTATGTGTTTTTTTCATTTTCGTAGGTAATCCAAAAATCGAATCAACTTAGAAAGCCAATCTGCCCCGTTCGATGGGGCAGGACGGCCCAATGAATTGATGTCTTTCTGAGCTTCATATAGAAACTATTAATAAATATTTTTCAAATTTTCTCATACGTGGTTATGCTTTAAGATGTGCTGATTATAGAAACTAAAAAAATAAAAAAATTTAATAAAGTATTTTTTTTAATTATAGAAGAAAAATGAGCCAACAAGCCCCGGTCTACCCTACTTATAGAGTAGGAAAAACATTTCTACTATTGACAGAACACAGAAAAATCTTTTTGAAATTCACGTTGTCGGTAAAACATTCTCTAGTAATTGTAATTAATGTTAATTTTCTTTTACGATTCAATTCAGTTTTCTTAATTTATTATACTACGATAAGTCGCTATCGATAAGTCTTTACGATCACTCATTTTAACCTTTTAGGTCAGTGTAAGCCAAATAAAACATAAGGATTTAGCATGGGTATCTGGAGACTAACGATTCATGATTAAGTCATCTTTCCTGAATGGAATGTTGTTGTGTTCTTTGGGATAAAATTAAAAATATGTAAACATCATTGGAATATATATATATATATATATATATATATATATATATATATATATATATATATATATATATGTGTGTGTGTGTGTGTGTGTGTGTGTGTATGTCTCTAGCTATAATATTCTGTTATAAATGTGAAAATTTTATTTGTATGCATGTATTTAATAATTATTTTCTTTCATTCAGTGCAAAGTATATTGCAACTGATCATTCTTTCGCCAGTCCTTTGGAAATACGTATGTGACTGATACACACCTGGGACTCGACCAATGTGGCTGATGATTGTCCAGAAAGGTTTAAGGTTCCTGGTGGGATGTAGATACACCTCAAAAGTAAAAAAAAAACTAATTTCCTACCTGCAGATCTTATCTCTTTTACTCCTAAAAATCATACTATATTATGTTAGATTATGGTTAATAAAGTTGTGAGACAAATTTTTTAACGGCGGTTTTACTTTCAAATTTTTCTGGGGCAAAAAATTCAGATGGTAGAATATCATGGGGCATAAACAAACCTCCTTAAAGAGCTGCATAATAAATTGCTTGCAAGAAAAGTAATTTCCTCAAAAAAGTTTACGTTGAGGGAGTTGCTAATCTCTCGATATAAAACTGCTATCTGTAAATTTTTGCCATAGAGAAAATGCAGAATACATAGAGTAAACAAATATCCAGAAGCATGGAAAGACGTAAGATAATAATTGATGAAATGCTATTGAAGTTATAAAAAGCTGCATTGCTTTCTCTAAGCTAAGGAGTACATTGAGTATAATTTCTGTCACTAAATACTGCTTAAAGATCTCAAAGAATGAAGATATTTTTAAATCTGTCCTCAGCTAAAAGGACTGCATTAACATAAACGGGAGAAAACCGGAATTTTAAATCTACCTATCTCTTTAGAGTACAACTCTCCAAAATTTATTTCTGGGTCACTTCTTTTAAAGAAACTTTAGAATGGTGTGGAAAATTTATGATAAAAGGATTCTTTAAAATATATTATGGCATTTTAGAAATCCTTAAACTGAAGTCTTTCAATTCCTTAGCATTGCAGTTTAGTGCGTTTTACAGGATATAGACTGGTAAACCTTAATTTTGATGAATTCAAAAAGGTTCGTGCATGTAGAAATATGTATAAATAGGTATTTGGAAATCATCTCAAATCATAAAATTAATTGAGTCTACGATTTCTTAAAATTTCAAATATCAAAGTTAAATTTAGTAAGCATTAAACGATTATAAGAAATTTAATAACTTTTTAATAAGTATTAAGTAGTTTTGATTCAATTAACAGTAAGGTATAATTTATAAGAAAATATAGATATTATTCTTTGGTTTGGATGTGGTTTTAAAAATCTATATCTTATCAACTAAAATAATGTATACGCTATTATATTAAATTAAATTAGACAATCTTTTTTTAAAGAAATTTTCGTGTTGTTTTATATTTGAAAATAAAACTCTTGGGGGGGGGGGACGACACAAATTTCTAAAAAAAATTTCGTGTTTAAAAACGTACTGCAGAACTTTTAGTATCAAATAATACAAGAGTTTTTGTTGATTACATTACCAAATGCAACACCTCAATGCTGTAAAGTCTTATGCGCACCTTCATCTGATCCTTGAATCAGTTTATTCCCGAGAGGAATTTATTATAATTTGCTCTTTAACAGTATATATGGACACGAAATTAATGAATGTATCCCAATGTAACTTTGCATAGTTTTCCCTTTTTTCTGTATTCAAAATTTTTACTTCTGAATTTTTTGGTTTAGAGCTAAATTTCTGAAAATTACTTTCTAGAAATGAAAAAATTATATTTCAAAAATTAGATTTTTGTCCTATAAAACTATTCAAAATTATAAAAATTAAATATTCCAAATTCCTGTGGATAAATAGCAGTGAAATATTTTATATGTTCTAAAGTGGAAAATTTGCAATAGGATTTATTGTCAAATACATCAACACCTAACCCTGTTTCAGACTGGAAAGTATTTATAAACTTAAAAGTTTTTAAGTGTTTAAATGCGTGTAATAATTTTCATGTAGTGAACCGTATGACGGAAAACGATTTCCAAAATGTCGGTAAATAAAGAAAATACCCCCCCAACACCCTTCAAGTAAAATTTATATGAAGTTTAAAATCACCAAAATCCATCACCATCAAAAATCTGTTTCGCCTTGAAGTTTTTTCTAGTTATTTCCCATTTCAATCCTATTAAATTACCAATCGACAAATTATGCAACGATAGAAAAATTCAAGCTATTGTGAACAACTAGATAACATTTCGATGAGGGCTCATTTCGTTTTTTCTCTTCTTGTTTTTACTTTTTTTTAAACCAATGCGGAGGCACTTGTAATCAAACTTTAAATACTAATTGTAAGTAACTATTGATTTACAATTATTTAATGTTTGTAGTTTTCTAATAAGACTAAATCTATTATCAATGATATATATATATATATATATATATATATATATATATATATATATATATTGTTTCGAATTTTATGAGTCTATTGTAATCTCGCCAAATTAGCGATGGATTTGGTGACTTATTTTGGTCGCCAAATTTGGCGATATTTCGCTAAGTTTGGCGATATGACTCCAAATGGTCACCAACCTTCTGGTACCAGAAGGTTCTGGAACTATCTAGTTGGTTGGCCGATAGAGATCGCTTTGGAAGTCTATAAATATACCTGACATTGTCATAGGGACTCAGTATTCTTTTCGGCTGAGAATTGAATGTAATGAAATTGCGTTAGGCCTTCATTGTATTGAAGAATCTGTTATCCTGACATGTGATTTTAGAGTTCTCTGCTGTTTAGAAGACATATGTTGCGTGTTTTATGTTGAATTTTTGTATGCGCCTGAAAAATTTACAGAATAATAAACTTTATTTTGTGTGCACTTTCCGAAGATAATTTATTCAATCCCCTCGAACCCAGGAAAACGGAACATTTTGGAGTCAGTGGTGTAAGGATTGAATGACTTTTATAAGATCAATGGCGGATCGGACTGTTACAGCTCAAGCTTTGGAAGATAAATTCCAACAGATTACTGCTGCGATAACTAAAATGTCTGCAGGTCCAGAAGAGATAAAGAAAGAAATAAAATAAATCTCTGCTTGTAAAGAAGAGATTAAGAAAGAAGTATCTGCAAGTCAAGAAGAGATGAAAGCCATTCAAGAGGAGGTAAATAAATAAATGTCTGCAAGTCATGAATAGATAAAGAAGGGAATATCGGTTGGTCGGGAAGAATTAAAGTGTGAAATTATAACTACCGTAAATGAAAGAGTGGCAGAAATGGAAGACAAATTTGAAGAAAAATTCCAGAATGTGGAACACAAATTTAATATTTTTGAAGCAAATATTAGCGTTATAAAAGAAAATTTTAAAGGATTCGAGAAACAAAACCGACCTAAGCCGTGAGCCCATTCGGCGAAAAATTATCTACTGACTTCTGGTCGCCAAGACGGCAACTCGCTCGTCTCCGGGTCTACAGGTACAATCACTGGCCATTATCCCCATCTCGCGTCAGTGGGGCACTTCGCTCCATCTATGTCCTGTCAATGCCACTTGACAGCATTCGCTTAGCGGTCTTACGAGCAATAACATCCAAGAACCAGATCCATAACTATTCCAATTTAACTTAAAACTATTCCGTTCCGCAGCCACCATTCCTGCGAAATACATCGCTTATCAATTTTATTGCATAACTTTACAATAATATGAACAGCAGACTGCATCACTTGTGCAGTAACAACAAAGACACCAATGAGACTGCTCCACTTGAGCAGTGAGAACATAAATTTCAAACTCTATATAAATATTAACTTGGGGACCAAGTAAGCCCTATCTCCGCCATGTTAAATTCACCAACTTTATGTACCTTCCGGACTTTATGTACTGCAGGATGTATGGACTTTATGTACTTAATGACTTTATGTACTTAAGGACTTTATGTATCTCCGCCATGTTAAATTCACCAACTTTATGTACCTTCCGGACTTTATGTACTGCAGGATGTATGGACTTTATGTACTTATGGACTTTATGTCCGGACTTTATGTACTGCACCAACTTTATGTACTGCAGGAATGGTGTTCCGCAGCCACCATTCCTGCGAAATACATCGCTTATCAATTTTATTGCATAACTTTACAATAATATGAACAGAAGACTGCATCACTTGTGCAGTAACAACAAAGACACCAATCAGACTGCTCCACTTGAGCAGTGAGACCATAAATTTCAAACTCTATAGAAATATTAACACTCAACTTGGGGACCAAGTAAGCCCCTATCTCCGCCATGTTAAATTCACCAACTTTATGTACCTTTTTCTCAGAAATGGTAAAAGATATGGTTTTGAAATTTTTGTGGCAGTTAGAATGACATGTTTCACACACTTTAGCAGGCTATTTTTTTTCTAAGTTAAAATGACAAAATATTATTATTTATTTATTGAAAATCACTTTTGTATAAGCATTTTTGGTAAAACTTTGCTGCCTAAAATAAATAATTCTGAACAAATAAACAAACCCCTGTGTTAAAGTGTGTAATATGACATAATATAAGTGTCATACAAAAACTGAGTTCTTAAGTTTCATAGATATTCAGAAAAAGGAACACGAACCTGAAAAACCCATGTTTTCAGAAAAACACATTTAAAGATTTCATTGATATTTTTAAAGGTGATTAAGAAGTTAAATTTAATAAAATCCTGCTTTGTATGAAGGATTATAACCTTCTTCTATTTCATAAGTCTCTTGAAGTTTTCTTTTTGCAGATTTATTTCTTTTTCTCGCATTTTTTTGGTATTCGGATAGTTTCCGCTCTTTCTCGATAATACGTTCTTTATCTAAATCCTCCATATTTTTCACACAGTGAATACCAGGACGAATTCCAATCTTGGATAAAGTATAGCACTTTGTTATATCTCCTACATTAAAGCAAGATACCGCATCAAAAACACCAAATTTTAAAGTCTCAATGTTGACAAATACAGTTTTTGGCACACGAGTCCATATAACACTATTTACCGATTAATTGGGATTTTGAGTTTTCCCATGCAGGCATTTTTTAGCAGCTCAGGATTTGCCAAGTCTCTAAATACAGGCTTGATGACTTCCATTATTGGAAGAGGAATATGCGTATGCTTGGTGTGGTCATAAGTTTCGCCTTTTGCTTGGACTTGATGAAACCGACACCAGCTTTCAGATCCAACTGGACAGAGTCCATGATTTGGATTTTCATTGGTCGACATCAAATGAAAATATTCAGCCCAAACAGCTTGCTGCATTTTTTGAAGAGATCCAACATTTCTTCTAATAGCTAAACCATAAAATGTCTGTATCTTCATAATAATATTGTCAGTTAGCCTGTTTTTACCCCCTAATGACTTTTCATCACTAAGTTTTTTACCACTATACTTTTTCTTCAGTTCAGCTAACCGACTCCCTATTCTCTTTAGAATGTGCCCAATGCACTCTAATTTTTGAAATATCTGTGTCACCATAAATTTTAGATGAAACTACATTTTTAAAAGCCTTCGAATCCCCATCTCCAAGATATTTGACATATCGAGCATTATACAATGTTTGTGATCTATTGAAAATTTCTTTGACACCACTGACCTCCATTCCACCACTTGTTCCACTGTAATTGGCGGTGCATGCATCTAAGTGAATTGATTGATTTTTTTGGGGGCAAATACAAAATTTAGACATAATTGCTACATCTATTACTTTTCCTGTATCAACACTCGTTGCTGTTACAACACCATTATGAGATAGATGGCCACGCCTTTGCCAGCTGCCATCAAAGGCAACACATAAATCTCTGTTGCTATCATTAATGGAGATACATTCTTCAGCTGCAGCTTTCATTTGCTCAGTACAAACTTGTTCTGATGCAGCAGTCAAAGCATTAATGTATTTTGAAAATTTTGTGGGTGGAGGTGGTAAGTTCATCACTCCACACAGAATTCTACCATCTGTTCGACCTTTACCAATACTGCGAAGAGCATACACAAATCTCAAGTTTAAATCACACAGATTTACTTTTGATTCAGTATTTTCTAATTTATCAGTGTTAAAAAATTCAAAAGAGTTTTTACAATTTTTGCAAAACAGCTGTAATTCTGATGCAAGGCCTATTCGCCTTTTTACTTGCACATATATGTTCCCATTACAATTTCTGCAAGCAGCAAATTTATCCAAAACATTCTGCAAAACATTCAATGAAATAATTTCGTATCCACAATCTGTATTTTCGTGATATTCATTATATTGAGGACATGAATTGTCAAATTCGGCACTTTCAGTCACCATGGTTTCATTTGTTTCAATACCAGACTTAATACCATTGACGGTTTCCAATATTTTTACGTTTTTTAAACACACGCTTACTTTGTGGCATTCTAAATAATCTAATACACTCAGTAATATCAATAAAATACGACTTACTGAAGTAAATATATTGCAATCTAACTCTATAACACAAGATGTACGAGAAACATCAATAAACCACATGCGAAAAATAACATAAGCAGTTAGAAACTGCGAAAAATAACATAAGCAGTTAGAAACTGCGAAAAACAGTTGCAGTTAACTTTACTGTTGCCAATTCTTCAGTCCAAAATAAAAAAATAGGAAAAGTTTAACAGACATAATAATATATGTAGAGCATTGACTGAGCCACCATATGGAATGAATGTTTGTTTACGTTCGCCAGATCTTTAAATGGCCAATCAGGTGTGAAGTGGCTTCGGAAAGAATGAAAAATTTCAACACTTCTTTTTTTTTCTAATGAACAAGTGTGATACATCGTTAGAAAGATGAAATTTGAAATTATTTAATGATTTAAAAAAGTAAAAATTGATTTTTTCTTCAAAATTCACTTACCCGGTCCCCTTAAAGTTCAAACATCATCAGCGGAGGGAGGAGGAGTCCCAGTCTCTCTAAGTCCATAGTACGTTGTTCTCATAATTTTCTCTACTTCTGCTTTATATCTACTCCAGACTTTATCCGTCGGTAGATGCTTTGCGTCAATCTCTTTTCCTGTCTTCTTCCTAAATTTCTGACAATTAGTACAGACTGGTTCACTTTAACAGGGTTGTCCCTCATGGTGTTCTTCAGCGAAGACTTTACATGTCTTATTGTTCCTACAGTGTTTGGCAACGTGGCCAAACCCCCAGCACTTATAACAGATCGTTGGTTTTCTATAATTCTTCTATGGCCAGTATTTCCATCCCACTTTAAGTCTCGTACTGTTCGCAATCTTCCTATAAGTCTCTCCCTTGAGTCTCAGTATCCAGTTAAACAGTCCTCTCTTCGTTTTAAAATTGGTCATAATTTCAATTTCAACGTTTTCCAGTTCAGCATTCTGCTTTTTTAGTAACTCTATCATATCATCTCTTTCGTATTTTTCCTCAACATCATAAACTATAATACATGGCTCTCTTATTTTCGGTGCACGTGTAACATAAAACGTGTACACCTCATTATTTTTTCGACAAGCATTAACGAGGATATCAAGTTCCTCTTTCGTCTCAGTTTCAACCGCTATTCCACCTCTTCCGATGATTTTACATTTCATTATTCCTATTCCCAATTTTTCTGGTTTTATATTCTCTTTAATTACTCTCTTGGTTACCTCAGATTCTTGCTTATTCTTTGGTATAGCTTCAATTTCATTTCTCACCTCTCTCTGCGTTTTCTGCACCTGCTTTTTCCTCTCATCAGTCTTCCTCTTAACTGCTACAGCATAAGTCTTATCATCCTTTCTTTCAAGGACGCTTATCTTGCCTTTTAAATATTAAATTACTTTTTGCTGGTCCGTAATTGAAATGACTAGCTCCCCAATATCAATATCATCATTTATTTGCCTTTTAACTTCCACAGTTAACTTGGAAGTGCTGATAACATTGATCAGTCTTCTGATTCTTCAGCTTAACTAATTCCTCAGTGAGCTCACGTAACTCCTCCATTTTCTTCTCCTTACTTTCCATGCTTGGCTGCTTAGCTACCTACTGATACACACGCTCCTCCAGTGTTAGCGACTAACCTTTCGGCTAGCCCCGAGGGTCCAACACGGGGAGGTGCCAGAGGTGTACTTGTAAAATATTATGCTAATTGAAAAATTAGCAAATAACGAGGCAATAACCTTAAATTTGCCACGAGAAAGCCTTAATAATAATTCAGCGCAATATATCTAATAATCAGCAATAGCGTGGGGTGGACCCCAAAAAAATTTTAAAGAAAATTTGATAAAATAGACAATATTTTTTTATATCGCTAAATTTTTCTTTCATAGTTTCAAATTTGATTCGATAAAATAGAAAATTTAAAAGAAAAACTTGATAAAATAGACAACAAATTTGAAAATATGGAGGAAAAATTTGGCGTTATAAAAGAAAAATTTGATAAAGTTCACAGCAAATTTGAAAATATGGAGTTTAAATTTGATAAAGTTGACAGCAAATTTGAAAATTTGGAAGAAAAATTTCGCGATATAAAAGAAATTTTAGAGGGAAAAATTTACCGACGTTTCAAGAAAAGTACAGATTTTAGAACAGAAAATGTCAAATATTTATGTTACAGAAGATTCTAACTGTATATCTGTCACCTCCCGGCCACCCATTAAGCTGTCAACCTATGATGGAAAATTTTCTTGGCAAGTTTACAAAACTCAATTCTCGATTGTGGCGGACGCCAACGGATGGGACTCTGTAACAAAAGCGTGTAAATTGGTTATATCTCTGCGAGCCGAAGCGGCGGATATTCTTCTGACGATTCCGAAAGAGCAGCGATTAGACTTTGGCCCACTTTAAAGTGCTTTGGAGTTACGCTTTGGGGAGAAGTGTTTGAAGGACTATAGCCGGCTCCAGTTCACATCTCGCCAACAGAAGCGAAATGAATCGCTACAAGAACTGGCATCAGACTTTTAAAACCTTTCCCATCTCGCCTCGTGAGAATGCACTGCGGAAGTACGGGAAAATCTTTCTTTAGATTATTTTATTGATGGAGTTCGCTACTTTGAAATTCAGCAGGACTTTTGAATAGTGGATGTTAAAGTCCTCCTTTGTTTATGCCATGAAGTTTGAAGCAGCCTAACCAACTTCACAAAAAGCTTGCCTTTCTATTACGGTTTCGAAAGTTACCGAATCTCTCGAATGTTCAGTGGAACATTTAATGGAAAGAATAGACGAGTCGTCAAAATAGGTCAGTGCTATAAGATCTGTTATGCTTGAGAGACGACAAGTCATAAAATGCTGGAGTTGCGGCGACGAAGGCAACACCCGAAGAAACTGCCAATTGCGCCATGACTCGGGAGCGAGGAACACTCCCAAGAAATACGGAATTGCCGACATCCTATCACGAACAGCCTGTTTCGGACACTGCCATTATTGTTCCAGAGAAGAAAAAAAAATCGATGTTGTAATTCCCGTAGCAAGACGAACTACAGCTTCTACGTCACCAGAGCCAGATCTATGGAGGGATGACGAAGTTCGAAAAGGTCAGCTGGAAGATCTTGAAATTAGGCCCATAGCTTTTCACGAAACTACTGGCTATACACCTTCCCAGATGCTTTCCGGTCGTGACCTCTGTCCGCCATGTGATCTCCAGTCCGGACGCGCTCCAGACACGCCTTCATCGCGTGAAGAGTACAACAGTGAACTCGTGGCCCGTTTTGAAGACGTCTATAACTTCGCCCGTGAACGAAACAACACGACGGAGAATATGAAGACACGGTCCGATACGAAAGCAACAAGACATGAATTCCATGAAAGTGACAAGGTATGGTTCTGCAACCCGATTCCACGCAAAAGACTTTCTCCCAAGTTACAGTCGTCTTGGGATGGTCCATATACAGTCCCAAAATCATTGAATGGCGTCGTGGTTCGTATAGGAAATCGTCTAATTCTAAACCTAGAATAGTGCATTATGATAGGCTAGCTCCTTACGATGGACATAGTTAATAGATTAAAGAAATGTACAGACCATAGTATTTCTCTTTTTTATATAACATTTAATTTAGTGTAAATAATCCTTAAGTTCTATTTTATTAATGTTGTTTAAAGTAATTAGATGATCCTTGTATGTGTTTATTAGTTACATAAAGTATGTATTTGACTATATGCGTGTTAATTTTGTATTAATTTTAGTTGTGATTCTATAGTTTAGTTTTCTATTATGTATTGTAAGTATGGCTTCCTGCCCAAGAGCTATACTGCCCGGGAATGCAGTCCTTGAGGAGGAAGCAATGTTAAGAATTTTAGGAGTCTGTGGTAATCTGGTCAAATACGAGAGTTATCGCCAAATTGGCGATGGATTTCGTGACTTCGATGGATTGGTCGACAAATTTGGCGATATGGTGCCAAATGGTCACCAACCTTATGGATCTTTCCAGAAGGTTCTGGAACTATCTAGCTGGTTGGCCGATAGAGGGCGCTTTAGAAGTCTATAAATATACCTGATATTGCAATAGGAACTCAGTATTCTTTTCTGCTGAGAATTTAATCTAATGAAAGTGCGTTAGGCGTATATTGTATTGAAGACTCTGTTATCGTGACATGTGTCTTTAGAGTTTTCTGCTGTTTAAGAGACATTTAAAACGTGCTTTCTGTTGAATTTGTGTATGAGCCTGAAGAATTGACAGAATAATAAATTTTAATTTTGTGCACCTTCTGATAATTTATTCAGTCTCATCGAACGTAGGAAAACGGAACAATATCAATATATATATATATACATAAATATATATAGCCGAATAAGTTATTGAATGGCTGTATATATGTTTGTGTAATACTGAGTTTGATAATTTGAAAACATACAAATAACAAATGTAGATATTTACATATATTCATAAAAAATTAAAAGTGAATTCTTGCAGTGGTAGGAAATTTAGTAATCCAACCACAATAGGCATTTAGTGAAAGCATATTTTCTCTGCATCATAAGCAGAAGCGATTGTTTCATGCATATCATTCCATTAACGATTTAATAACAATGTTCGTAAATATCGATATTTCAAATTTAAATAAAGAATGCTCGTAAAAGTATCATTGAAGAGTAAATATACAATTACCCTTCATATGGGTTGGTAAAGGATCCCGATAAATTCATTTTTAATGCTTGCAACAAAGTATTTCCTCTTCCGTACAGTGGGGGGTACTCTTTCCTGTGAGAATTTTAAATGGGTATTTATTTTAAAGTGGTATACTTTGCGGTGAACTGGAAAGAATTTAGTCTGTTTATTGGGTTTCAAATAAAAATGATCTGGATTTATGGGAAAACGGAAAGTATCCAATAATCTCCCGGCCCGCATAAAATAAATGAGTTCTTTAAAAGCTTTAAAGCATGAAAGGGAAAAATAACATTAAATATCTCTCGAAGTACTTATGGACATACAAATTACCTAAGCTAAAAATACGTAATCGTAGGATTTTTTTTTCTTACATCCTGAATAATTTATTTTGAATTGCATGTAACATTATTGTCAGGTAAGGTAGGAAATAATTCTAGCATTTTGTTTGTACATTTTTTTTTGCAAAGGAGTCATAATTTAAATAATAATTTTTAAAAATCTGCGAAGAACAGAAGTATGGAATCTCTAACATATCTAGTAGGAAACTTGCCATAAAATTTTACAACATTTTTCTTTGTGATTTTGTAAAAGTCAGCAAAAATTTCTTTCAGATATTATTTTTTTAAAAATTATCGTTGACTGTCTGTCGTTGCTAAATCTTCTTATATCTATAAAATCGTAATTTCTGAGAACATAAAAATGAATAAATATTATATTAAAGTGTGCCGCCCGGTGGCGTAGTGGTTAAAAGCGTCAAGTTTCCAAACCACAGGTGCAGGATTCGATCCTGCGACTGGGCATAGTCGATGTAGCGAGGAATTTCGTTACAGGTTCTTTTATTTATGTTAACTTTGCTAAATTTAATTCTGTAATCAAATCTTTTATAGTTATTTTAATATTAATTTTAAATTCTTGAACTAAGTTCAGTCCTGCAGGTGCCCTCTTAATTCCTTAGCCTTTAATAGTTTAAATTTTACATCTGCCCTCAGTTTCGTGGGAGGTCTTAAATTGCTGCTAGGGTCACCTTCTTATTTCGAACAGCTTTTGATGTTAAACATCTGGACGGAACGTTAAACCATCGTAAAAAATCCTCTTCCTTTTCATACGCCTAGTTTAATAGCCTGCAGTTGTGTCCAGAAAATAGAAACCTTATCTCTCCCCTTTCACCGTATTGTGCACGGAAAGCTTACTCAGTGTACTAATTGGGTGGACTTAGCTCAGAGGCGTAGCCTATCTCAAGACAAAAACATTTCCCCATATACCCTACTGCGTGGGAAGATCATTTTGTTACTCTCCGGGCAATTTGAGTTTCCGAAAACCATGGGAAAATTACTCTCCTAGGTTGAAGTTCGCTCCTGATAGCGGTTCTCTGAATCGTCAGTCTTAGCCAATCAGGGTCCTGTCCAACTTCCATTCGACTTATACACAATCAGGTTGGCAATGTTGGGGCTTCCTTTTTGGCAATGTTTACGCGTTTTTATTTTTTGGGCACAAAGTCGTTGGCACAGTTAAGGTATTGAAGTTCTCTTCTCTCTCCACGCGTTTGGCGATTGGCGGGTTTGTAAAGATATAGCAACCCTTGTCTCTCATCTCGCTCTCCAGAGCTTAAAAAAAGATACGCAGATAGATTTTGAATTTTTTTGCTAGCTGTTGGTTGGTATTTTTGCTGGTCCCCAAACAAGGGGTGTGGCTTTCGTACCTGAACTTGGGTCGGGGAACTGATCATCTTTTTTTTTTTGAGTCTGTATATATGTTAGAGCACAAACTCGTAGTTTATTAGTATGCTCTCATCTTCCTACCTGAATGGTTATGTCAACCTTTAGTTCCTGATATGAATCGAGATAGACATCAAATAATTGTATATATTGCTTCATTTTGATATTCCAGAATAAATTTTACTATGTTTAGCTAAAATAAAATTAAATCTAATTCAACAAGCCTATTGCCTCGTCTATTAGTGTGAAGCATTGATTTTTATCCAGTGAGTGATAGTAGTAATCTAGAACCAGGTTGTATTGCGGCACAACGAATTAATGTCAATCAATTCCCTATACATTCTACGGACAACTTTTCTGGGAGAATCTTCAACTTTATTGCTGCGGAAACTTTGAATTCTTCGCGTGGGCGAAATGAACTATTATGTTCCACTTCATATCGCTGCCATTATCGCTAACCTGTACAAGAAGCGAACTCCTGTTCGTCAACTTCAAATTTTAAGAACGCCTTTTTCTTCATCATACCGTTTTGTTTAAATTATACAAAATCTTCAGTACAGAACAGTTCTCCAGTACAAAGACTATTATACAGAATTCCTGTATTTGCAACGGCTATCTAGTTCCTCACGACAGTATAGCACATATCCTTATTGCCAACTTTCTTCTACAAACTTGTTCCCGTGTAAAATACTTCCATCTACAATATAAGTTGCCCTGTCTAAATTCCTCTACAGTCGACTCGGCCGTTCTTCCCTTGAGTGGGTAGATAAAATGAGGATCAAGCATGATTGGGAACTAAACTATGGGGGTCCCGCGGGAAGTTGACCACCTGACCGTATGCTGTAAGGCACCCCAAGACCACGGTCAAGAAAGCAGAGATAGGCACCGCCGGCCTTGGTCCACATTCAGACTGTTGTACCGTGAGTTTAGAGTTATATTAAAGTGTCCTATTTGTCAACTGCTACGATCATTTATACAATCTAAAAAACTTCTGCGTTTAAACAGAAGAATAAACGTTTATATATAATCCTTTAGAGATTAACCTTTTCCTTACCGTGGGGGATAGCATGTATCCCAAGAATACGGGATAAAAAATGAATACATACGTATATATATATGTGTGTGTGTGTATGTATATATATATATATATATATATATAAAAGGCAAAGTCTGTGTGTGTGTGACCGAGTTTATGTCTGCTCGCGGCACGGCGCAAAGACGGCAGGTCGGACAGTCTTGAGATTCGACACGAAGATGCCCCCCGAGGTCACATTATGCACCTCGAAGTCCTTTTTTCGATTTTTTAATTAGATTTTCCATAATTAAATATTTAGTCGCGATTTGGAGCTCCCGGACGAGTAAAAGCTCCGTAAATCCTAACGTATCCGTCCAAGAATTTTTTTTTTCGGACGAGCCTATACGGGAAAGATGACACTATACGGAAATCCCAATTAAAATTGTCTGTCTTAATTTATCGATTAATTGTGATTTTTTTTCGATCGACTGTGCGCACCCGTTTTTCGGGAAAAAACGCGATTTTGGCCGCGACCCTTTTTTCCAAATTGTTGAATCGATACGTAAATGTTGTTACATTTTTACGAAATTTTTATCTCAGAGACCCTTGACATCGCAGTTTCGAAAGCCAGAACCAAAATTAATTTCCAAATTGTAGTTATTTTTTAATAATTTATTTTATGATTCGGAAACTCTTGCAAGAAATCTCATTTTGGAGATTTCGTTCTTCATTTCCGGACGAAGGTAAAGCAGGGGAAAATAGGCGTGTCTTTTTCGACGTCAAGCACGTGATGTGTTGGGGCGTTTGTTTTCTATGAGGGATTGGGCAACACCCCCTAGGGATATAGGGGGTGTTGGATTGGGTGGTTAAAGGAAATCGATTGCAGTCGACCTCTGAATAGAAGATCCCTGAGAAACTGGTCATTCGGGGAGAGTTCTTTTTCGATGAGGGGTGGAACGTTAAAGCGAAGGTCAACGAGAGAGGAAGAGATTGTCACCAAACATCCCCCACTTTTCGCCAAATATCGGCATTTGTCCCAAGGAAGAGTCGAACAGGTGTTTTTCTGCCGATTGACAATGGTTTAGTCTAAAGAAAACGCAGTGTTTACAAGAAACAGATGGGGAGAAATACACATCTGCAGTTACAATTGAAAGGAAATTTTAAACACTATTGGAACTATTATACCTTTTGGAATATTAACTGCCGTGATGTGCTGTATAATCTGAAATGTTTAAATGCTCATTTCTAAAGTCTATTTTCCAAGGTATAAATTTGCAACCAAGCAAAACATCTTTCCCGTCTTTATTAGCCATATTTTGGCCAGTTTAAAAGTTAACAAAAACCAAGTTATGAGAAAATATTTCAAAGAGAGGGAAATTAAAGTTTGAAGAAAGTTTTCCTTATTCAAATTGCGGAAAATGGGAAAATTTTATAGTGTTGATAAAGTTAATTGTGAATTTTGATTAGGAGAGGTCATTAGGGTAGCACACTTTAAAGGGCAGGGCCGACCTTGCCAGTTGAACCTATTTGATCTGGAAAATTAAAAATATGTCTAACCTGAAATGGCTTTAACATATGAGCTGTTATTTTTGAAAGTGGTATAAGTCCATTTTTCACGTATCGAGATATTTAAAGGTTTGTATTTGAATGAATTTAAAAATATTGGCAAACGTTAATCAATTCGAGTGATGTTTTTAACACTATACACCTTTTAAATTTTACTATCTTTATATATAAAAGGCAAAGTCTGTGTGTGTGTGTGACCGAGTTTTTGTCTGCTCGCTGCACGGCGCAAAGACGGCAGGTCGGACAGTCTTGAGATTCAACACGAAGATGCCCCCGAGGTCTCATTATGCACCTTGAAGCCCTTTTTTCGAATTTTTAATTAGATTTTCCGTAATTAAATATTTAGTCGCAATTTGGAGCTCCCGGACGAGTAAAAGCTCCGTAAATCCTAACGTATCCGTCCAAGAATTTTTTTTCAGACGAGCCTATACGGGAAAGATGACACTATACGGAAATCACAATTAAAATTGTCTGTCTTATTTTATCGATTAATTGTGATTTTTTTTCGATCGCCTGTACGCACCCGTTTTTCGGAAAAAAGCGCGATTTTGTCCGCAACCCTTTTTTCCAAATTGTCGAATCGATACGTAAATGTCATTACATTTTTACGAAATTTTTATCTCAGAGACCCTAGACATCACAGTTTCGAAAGCCAGAATCAAAATTAATTTACAAATTGTACTTATTTTTTAATAATTTATTTTATGATTCGGAAACTCTTGCGAGAAATCTCATTTTGGAGATTTCGTTCTTCATTTCCGGACGAAGGTAAAGAGGGGGAAAATGGGCGTGTCTTTTTCGACGTCAAGCACGTGATGTGTTGGGGCGTTTGTTTTCTATGAGGGATTGGGTGGTTGAAGGAAATCGATTACTATTGCAGTGATAATCGATTAAAAAATCGCATTTAGTAATGCCGTAATTTTTTTGGCCAACACTTAGTTAATATCATATAATTTGTCGTGTGTTTGTGGAAAAAATCTATGAAGATTTCAAAGAATTTCAGCACAATAAACATCTTAATACGTTTTTCGTCTCGCTGACTGTTGTGGAAAGTTTTAAGTAATCCTATGCCAAAAATTTTGCCAAAATGTGCCAGAAAGGATTAAATTTATATGGGTAAAATAATGTATCGTGGTGAGGAAAAGGATGACAGCGACGCCCATTAACAAAGGGTTAAGGCTACTAAAAAATTGGTAATTACATTACTCGAGCAACGCCGGGACGGGTACAGCTAGTATATATATATATATATATATATATATATATATGTGTAAACCCCTTAATGGCCGTTCTTACAAAGGGGGTATGAAATTTCCCGTTCAAAAGAGGGAATCGGAAAAATGGGCCCCACATGCTAAAGGTTAAGGAAATTTCAAATTTAAATGTTGTCAATATTTATTTCATATAGAATTAAACTGCAGAATATTGAACATTTAAAAATAAAATTTATGTTTGTTGTGAGATACTCAATTATATAATTGACATTCGTATCTAAAAGGCAAAAGGTGCTGAACAATACTACAGCTCAGTTGTTTTATAGATTTTCTCGGGTTTTAATTTACATATCATTATAAAAGATAGATGAAAAAGCCAAAAATGAAAAAAAAATCACCTAGGAAGTTGCATGGATACCTTAAAAATACCTTCGAATATTTATAAGGACTGCTTTTAAGAAAATGACATTCAACATTTAACACAACTTATCAAAATGATATACACTGTGCTGTCTGTTTAAAAGTTAAAAATCTTGAACTTCGTACATCTTTCTAGTTAAAAATAAAATTAAAATATATACGATTGAAGTGAGTCACGTGATTGCTTACATGTATGTAGAAAAAGGTATATTCCTTCAGGTAGGTAATATTTATTCACATATAGTTTTAAATACGAAATATTGTAATATAGAATCATATTAGAGATTTTTTTATGATTAAAAGTAGATAAACCCTCCCCCCCCCCGTATGTTGATATTTGAGATTTAATATTTCTAAAAGCTAAAGTAACACACGTCTGTATCTTACATCTATAAAAATTAAATTTCTCTTTTTTATGAATTTTCCATTTATTAATATTCAAAAAAGCAATATGTAATTAGAAAACAACTTTTTTGTTCGTTATTTTCTTGTTTATCATATTGATACCCACCACTGTATCAAATCATACAGATGTTGAGAGTTTCTGTTAGGTAGCGCTACTGTGCTTAAATGATTATAGACGACGTTTGGTAACGCTGCTTGACTGACATAATCTCGTACTCTGTCTACCTCAAATATATTAGGTTTAGATTATGATTCGAACTATGTAGAAAAAAGTTTTTGATACGGGACGATAGGTCCTATTTCGAACGAGCTATGATCTTATTCTTGATAGGGTTTTTATCCCTTACGTTCGCCATTTATTTTGTGTGTTATTGAAGTGTTTGTAATGTTTAGCCGTGCATCTGATTATTTGATTATTCTTTGAATTAACCAGTTGAACCACTCATCGATTTTGCAGCACAGATATCGCACTGAGCCATAATGAAGTGTTGGATATGCTCTCTTAACCAACAGAATAAGAATTCCTTTGGTGGTTGAGTCTGAGCCTGGTGGCACATAGTGGCAAACTTATTTCCGATACATGCTAAATCTTGGGATAAACATGTCAAGCCTGGTGGTGTTTTATTAAAAGTCACATCCGATGTTTGTCATACGTACATTGCCGTTATCTCAAAGTATTTAGGTTTTGTCTCTGCTACTTACACATGCAAGATCTTCAGGTTCCAAAATGTCATGGACATTTTAGTAAGACGTTAAATTTTCTGCCATACCTTCTAGACTGGACACGATATCCCAGCTGATCGGTTCGTATAGCACAATAACCCTTGCTATGCTCCTATGGCACATGTTTCTGGGATGTCCCGTCAGTAAGACAATAACCGATCTTAAACATGAAATATTAGTAGTTAAAAAAATATAAATATTTCTAATGGAAAAAACACATAATGGACCCGAGGTGACCTAGTGGGAACGCATCGGCATTCGGTGTGGAAGCGCCATTAAATACCGCGTATCTGGGCCGTATATGGGCACTGGAATTTTCTTCAATGAGGTCACACATCGTGGGAGAGAGTACGATCTCCCCAGATGCCCCCTGGGGACACTCGATCAAAATTGAGGTGGCACCTGGATAAATCAAACTCCTTAATGACTCTTGTGGTGTTATAATAAACCGAAGCCACAACCCTCAGCGAGAAAGTCTATATCGACCTGTTTTGGAATACTTCTAACCAGGGGGTATTTACAAACAACAACAGCACATGATAACATGTGTATTCAAAGCAAGTGTTTTCTGACGGAGTATCTCCAAGAGCAAGATTTAAATATTTCCTTGTTTGACATCTGCAAACTAGATATGAAATTTCGCAACGAGAAGAAAAATATTTCCAGTTTGATAAAAAGAAAATACAACAAAAATCCAAATAATTCGTAAAATCCACCACTCAGGAGTTTTTCCAGTCGCAAACAAGGGTTTCCAAGAAGCTTAAAATTCGTAGACGGTAAAGAAAGTCTGGACGATACACCATATTCTGATTGATGATCTATTTATGTCTGTTACAGAATTAAAAAATTAACTTGAGTATTTAGCAGGCTCCAATGTTTTTCTAATATAAGCTGATAATTTCTGGATTAACCTAAGAGATTTCCCCGTATAGCTTTATTTATGTGATTAAGTTTCTAAGGTCAATATAATTGAGCTTACAGATGTGCAGTGTGCAACAGACGAAGGATAGACTTTAAATAATACTCATTTGTCATATCGAATCTAGTTATGAAATCACTATCACAGATTACCATTATTATAATAATTACTAAATACACACACACACACACATACATACATACATATATATATATATATATATATATATATATATATATATATATATATACACTAGTTATCAAAAATTAAGGAAAAATTGCAAAAAGAGGGATAACACGTTCAAAACTAGGTCAATCTGCTTAAAATTTGAATATGTTGTTGAGTAAAAGGTGCTGAACAATACTACATTATGGAAAATACTGGTGCTGCGGTCCGAATACGTCATTTCTTATGATTGCATGGAGCAGGAAAGTGCATGTCTCATAGCAAGGTGGCAATTGTATCTGAGAGGCTGATATTAGACATCTGGCATAGCCAAATTGTAACAATGACTTCGAGGCATCATGTGACCGAAGAACTGAGATGGCGAGCTATTGGGAGACTAGAGGCAGGACAAAGTCAGACAGAAGTGGTCAGATGGCTAAATGTGAGTCCGTCTGTGGTTCATAGACTTTGACATCAATTTCTAACCACGGATTCGGTATCCAGGAGGTTCAGCCAAGGATTTTCATACAGTACGACGAGTGCCGATGACTGATATATATATATATATATATATATATATATATATATATATCCCGCTGAAAGTTCAGGAAGGTTGGTATCAATGTCAACCGTGCTTAGAAGGCTTCACGAAGGTGGTCTTTTTCCGATGCAACCAGCCATTTGCGTAACGTCATGCCACAGTCGGGAACGTTTGCAGTGGTCACATCAACATGTCCACTGGACGCGTGATCAATGGAGGGTTGTTCTCTTTACGGATGAGTCAAGGTTTATCCTCCAAAGGGATAGTAGGCATATTTTTATTTGGAGAGAACATGGAACTAGTTTTCATCCATCACACATCCGTGAAATAGATGCATACGGATCAGGCAGTGTCTGTGTTTGGGGTCGTATCTCTTTGGGTGGACGCATAGACATCCATGTCTTTCCCCCTTGGAAATGTGAATGCTCAAACCTATAGAGATGACATCCTTGATGCTTATGTGCGCCCTTATGCCTGGACAATATTTGATGATTTCGTGCTACAGGAAGATAACGCGAAACCACACAGGGCTCGCATCGTGGATGCTTATCTTGAGCAGGAAGCAATTCAGCGCATGGAGTGGCCAGCGCAATCATCGTACCTGAAACCTATCGAGCATGTTTGGGACGCTTTGGGACGTATAGCTGCTCTCAATACTCCTCCTAGAACCCTAGCCACGCTTTCAACTGCTTTGCAAGAGCAATGGCTCTCTCTTCCTACCGAACTCATAGACCGCATAATTGACAGCATCACACATCGCTGTATGTGCTGTATTGCTTCTCGGGGGGATCATACGCCATATTAAATGTACTTTTTTCTATACCAAACTGACCCATCCGATTTATTCATTGAATACATATGCTAGTTTCTATAACACCATAATTGTCTGGCGATTTCTGTTTATGCTATTTTATATATATATATATATATATATATATATATATATATATATATATATATATATATATATATATATATATATATATATATATATATATTAGGTTTAGATTATGATTCGAACTATATAGAAAAAAGATTTTGATACGGGACGATAGGTCCTATTTCGAACGAGCTATGATCTTATTCTTGATAGGGTTTTTATCCCTTACGTTCGCCATTTATTTTGTGTGTTATTGAAGTGTTTGTAATGTTTAGCCGTGCATCTGATTATTTGATTATTCTTTGAATTAACCAGTTGAACCACTCATCGATTTTGCAGCACAGATATCGCACTGAGCTATAATGAAGTGTTGGATATGCTCTCTTAACCAACAGAATAGGAATTCCTTTGGTGGTTGAGTCTGAGCCTGGTGGCACATAGTGGCAAACTTATTTCCGATACATGCTAAATCTTGGGACAAACATGTCAAGCCTGGTGGTGTTTTATTAAAAGTCACATCCGATGTTTGTCATACGTACATTGCCGTTATCTCTAAGTATTTAGGTTTTGTCTCTGCTACTTACACATGCAAGATCTTCAGGTTCCAAAATGTCATGGACATTTTAGTAAGCCGTTATATTTTCTGCCATACCTTCTAGACTGGACACGATATCCCAGCTGATCGGTTCGTATAGCACAATAACCCTTGCTATGCTCCTATGGCACATGTTTCTGGGATGTCCCGTCAGTAAGACAATAACCGATCTTAAACATGAAATATTAGTAGTTAAAAAATATAAATATTTCTAATGGAAAAAACACATAATGGACCCGAGGTGACCTAGTGGGAAAGCATCGGCATTCGGTGTGGAAGCGCCATTAAATACCGCGTATCTGGGCCGTATATGGGCACTGGAATTTTCTTCAATGAGGTCACACATCGTGGGAGAGAGTACGATCTCCCCAGATGCCCCCTGGGGACACTCGATCAAAATTGAGGTGGCACCTGGATAAATCAAACTCCTTAATGACTCTTGTGGTGTTATAATAAACCGAAGCCACAACCCTCAGCGAGAAAGTCTATATCGACCTGTTTTGGAATACTTCTAACCAGGGGGTATTTACAAACAACAACAGCACATGATAACATGTGTATTCAAAGCAAGTGTTTTCTGACGGAGTATCTCCAAGAGCAAGATTTAAATATTTCCTTGTTTGACATATGCAAACTAGATATGAAATTTCGCAACGAGAAGAAAAATATTTCCAGTTTGATAAAAAGAAAATACAACAAAAATCCAAATAATTCGTAAAATCCACCACTCAGTAGTTTTTCCAGTCGCAAACAAGGGTTTCCAAGAAGCTTAAAATTCGTAGACGGTAAAGAAAGTCTGGACGATAAACCCTATTCTGATTGATGATCTATTTATGTCTGTTACAGAATAAAAAATTAACTTGAGTATTTAGCAGGCTCCAATGTTTTTCTAATATAAGCTGATAATTTCTGGATTAACCTAAGAGATTTCCCCGTATAGCTTTATTTATGTGATTAAGTTTCTAAGGTCAATATAATTGAGCTTACAGATGTGCAGTGTGCAACAGACGAAGGACAGACTTTAAATAATACTCATTTGTCATATCGAATCTAGTTATGAAATCACTATCACAGATTACCATTATTATAATAATTACTAAATACACACACACACACACATACATACATACATATATATATATATATATATATATATATATATATATATATATATATATACACTAGTTATCAAAAATTAAGGAAAAATTGCAAAAAGAGGGATAACACGTTCAAAACTAGGTCAATCTGCTTAAAATTTGAATATGTTGTTGAGTAAAAGGTGCTGAACAATACTACATTATGGAAAATACTGGTGCTGCGGTCCGAATACGTCATTTCTTATGATTGCATGGAGCAGGAAAGTGCATGTCTCATAGCAAGGTGGCAATTGTATCTGAGAGGCTGATATTAGACATCTGGCATAGCCAAATTGTAACAATGACTTCGAGGCATCATGTGACCGAAGAACTGAGATGGCGAGCTATTGGGAGACTAGAGGCAGGACAAAGTCAGACAGAAGTGGTCAGATGGCTAAATGTGAGTCCGTCTGTGGTTCATAGACTTTGACATCAATTTCTAACCACGGATTCGGTATCCAGGAGGTTCAGCCAAGGATTTTCATACAGTACGACGAGTGCCGATGACTGATATATATATATATATATATATATATATATATATATATATATATATATATATATATATATATATATATATATATATATATCCCGCTGAAAGTTCAGGAAGGTTGGTATCAATGTCAACCGTGCTTAGAAGGCTTCACGAAGGTGGTCTTTTTCCGATGCAACCAGCCATTTGCGTAACGTCATGCCACAGTCGGGAACGTTTGCAGTGGTCACATCAACATGTCCACTGGACGCGTGATCAATGGAGGGTTGTTCTCTTTACGGATGAGTCAAGGTTTATCCTCCAAAGGGATAGTAGGCATATTTTTATTTGGAGAGAACATGGAACTAGTTTTCATCCATCACACATCCGTGAAATAGATGCATACGGATCAGGTAGTGTCTGTGTTTGGGGTCGTATCTCTTTGGGTGGACGCATAGACATCCATGTCTTTCCCCCTTGGAAATGTGAATGCTCAAACCTATAGAGATGACATCCTTGATGCTTATGTGCGCCCTTATGCCTGGACAATATTTGATGATTTCGTGCTACAGGAAGATAACGCGAAACCACACAGGGCTCGCATCGTGGATGCTTATCTTGAGCAGGAAGCAATTCAGCGCATGGAGTGGCCAGCGCAATCATCGTACCTGAAACCTATCGAGCATGTTTGGGACGCTTTGGGACGTATAGCTGCTCTCAATACTCCTCCTAGAACCCTAGCCACGCTTTCAACTGCTTTGCAAGAGCAATGGCTCTCTCTTCCTACCGAACTCATAGACCGCATAATTGATAGCATCACACATCGCTGTATGTGCTGTATTGCTTCTCGGGGGGATCATACGCCATATTAAATGTACTTTTTCTATACCAAACTGACCCATCCGATTTATTCATTGAATACATATGCTAGTTTCTATAACACCATAATTGTCTGGCGATTTCTGTTTATGCTATTTTATATATATATATATATATATATATATATATATATATATATATATATATATATATATATATATATATATATATATATATATATATATATATATATATATATAAATATATATATATATATATATATATATATATATATATATATATATAAATATATATAGATATAAATATATATATATATATATATATATATATATATATATATATATATATATATATATATATATATATATATATATATATATATATATATATATATATACACTCATGGACAAAAAAATTAGCGCACCAAGAAATAATTGCGGGATCGTAACGAAACTTGCAATGAAGGTACATGTCGGGGAGATATGCAAATGATTAGAAATGCAGCGTGATTGCGCATTACGTATAGCCGGTAGAGGGCGTTGAACATCGTACTCTGTGGAGTATAAAACAGGTAACCAAAGCTTGTTTGAGTGTGCTGAATCATTTACAAAGGAAGAACTGAGATAGACATGCCATTACGCCGTGTTCGAAGACAATATAAGCAGTTGTCGCAGTTTGAGAGGGGGAGAATCGTCGGGATGATGGAAGCTGGGTGGTCAGCTAGACGAGTAGCTCGTCAATTAGGCCGCTCTGATTGTGTTGTGAGGAGGTGTTGGGACTAGTGGACCCGAGAGATGTCATGTACACGAAGACCAGGCTCAAGACGCCCTCGACAGACCAGTCGTCGAGAAGACCGCCACATCGTAAGAAATGCACGCGTACAGCCAACTGCTTCATCGGCCGCCATCCAGGCACAGGTAGCACCTTCACTAGGGGCCTCTGTGTCTTCTCGAACCATACGAAGGCGCCTGGTTGAAGGACAGTTGGTATCGCTGCGCCCATTACGTGTGCTGCCCTTGACGCCCACCCATCGACGCCTCCGTTTGGAGTTTTGCCGCGCACGAGGAAACTGGACTGCAGCGGAATGGAACCAGGTCGTCTTTAGCGACGAATCCAGATTCAATCTCGGCAGTGATGACAATCGTGTTCATGTGTGGAGAGCCCGTGGTGAACGCTTCAATCCTGCCTTTGCTGTACAGCGACACATCGCTCCCACAGCTGGTGTGATGGTATGGGGTGTCATTGCCTACAATACACGGTCACCCCTAGTATTGTTCCGTGGCACCATGACAGCCCAGCGGTATGTTCATGAAATCCTGCACCACATGTGTTGCCACTCATGCAACGGCTCCCAGGAGCCATTTTTCAACAAGACAATTCTCGGCCTCATACGGCAAGGGTGTCACAAGACTGTCTCCGCACTGTTACTACCCTTCCTTGGTCTGCCCGATCCCCAGATTTGTCTCCAATCGAGCATATCTGGGATCCTTTGGGACGACGAGTTGGGCATCCCACGAGTTTGAACGAACTAGAGGCAAGGTTACAGCAAATATGGAACGAAATGTCTCAAGACATCATACAGAACTTGTATGACTCAATGCCCGATCGTATCGCATCGTTCATTCGCGCTAGAGGGGGTCCAACGGAGCATTAACTCCTCCGTTCTTTTGCCTTTTTCTCTGAAATAAATTATCCTTTTTCTTTGATTTTCTTATCATTTACTTATATCAAAGTAGTCATTACGTATGTAAAATTTCGTTTCATTTTGACGACTCCTTCTTGGTGCGCTAATTTTTTTGTCCATGAGTGTATATATATATAATATATATAAATATAAATATATATATATATATATATATATATATATATATATATATATATATATATATATATATATATATATATATATATATATATATATATATAAATATATATATATATAAATATATATAAATATATATATAAATAAATAAATATATATATATATATATATATATATATATATATATATATATATATATATATATAAATATATATATATAAATATATATATATATAAATATATATAAATATATATATAAATAAATATATATATTTATATATATTTATATATATATATATTTATATATATATATATATATATATATATATATATATATATATATATATATAGAGAGAGAGAGAGAGAGAGAGAGAGAGAGAGAGAGATGATAGATATAGATATGTCATACTTTTCTACACTTTTTTCTCAACTTTTGCAGTATTCTAAAGACTAGACAGCAAAAAGTTTTAAGGAACAGAGAGAAAAATATTCATGACACTCCTCTAAAATACATGAAGCTGTAGACAATGCCGCTTTTTCACTATCAAAGAACAGAAAATTTTCATGGACTCCTAGGAATGGTTTATTAGACGGCACGTCGAGAATTTGGTCCAGACGCAGTCCTAACTCAATGAAAACAAGTTTTGTCATGCAAATAACTTAATTTTCCCTCACATCGGAGCTCTACTCGTGTCACATTCCGTCATTTTCATAACAGCAGCTGCTGACAAATAGTTCTAAAAGAATTTTATTTAAAGTCTAAATATAGACGACAATGTGAAGTAGTGTAGATGAGAAATTTTTTTAGAAAGTATGTTCTCCAATTTTAGAGGAAGTTCATTTTTAGGCTCTGTTTTATATTTTGTAATATATTTTCCTTTCGTTATTCGGGATTTCAACTTAAATCTCCATTTCTTAGATCACCTATAACATTTTAATTGCAACGTTTTAGCCAATTGTTGATTAAAATACAAATCTTTAAAATATTAGCTGGGTGCTAGATTTCTTTTATGGAGACTAATGTTATGAAGGGAAAAGCACTGCATAATATTTAAAAGAGAATAATTCGTTCTTACAATCAATAGCATAATTAGGATAATTTCCATATAAGTATCTTCAGATTACCCGCGTTAAAGGTTCAGAAAACAACTGAGAAGTTTATCTATGGTAAAATTTTAAAGCATCGAGTTCCATGTTTATATTTTTGGAGTTTAATGTTTTAAGTTCTAGGCTGAATCTTTTAGGAAAAAAAACCCGATCTCTTTTAAGGACTTCAAAGCTCCATATTTCACTTCACAACATCTTAGAGACAAATTGCTCAGTGTATTTATGGTAACACATTCCTTTCAAATTTAAGAAATTTTCGACGAAGGGATTAACAGAAATGAATCCTTTTACTAAACAAAAGCACACAACTTCTGGAAATTCCCATAAAAAATCGAAACTGTCGACTAGTTTTCGACTGATAATTACATATCATAGCTCGAACTTAGTTGTAATTTTTAGTCTTCTCTGCTTCATTATCCTCCAAACATTTCTCTTAGATAATATATAACTTTTAATGAAAAACACAGCATTATAAATTTACAAGTTTTGAACTTTCTTTTACAGTCATGCGTAGCTGCAGGTTACATAGGAGTGTTGTCATAATAGCAGGTGTATCGCCAAACTAGAAGTAGAATATTCATGAAATATATTTACAACGGGGTGATATGTTTAACTGTAGCGGTGCGTTCCGTTTTACGAATGGAAAGTAACAGTCCTGCGGTGTAAAAAAGAAATGCTATTTTAGGTAAAGAAATTATACCTGCTTCAGGGTGTAGTGTTTTTGTTTACAGTATCACACTTTTTAGACATATTTTCTTACCCATCTTCTTATACTTCCCTTTTTGGTAATATGACCAAAATAGCATTTCAGTTTTGAAGTGTATTTAGAGCAGTCATTTTTACAGTATATAATAATTACAGCATTCGTTTTTACAGTGTACAGTATGTAGTGCATTCACTAGAATTTGGTCAATTACGTCCTGGTGTTGGTGTCTGCGATATTTTTAGATTATCAGAGGCAATTTTAAAGCTGAGGATCAACTTGCGGAAATGTTGGAAAATTTAATAATGCCGTTTTTGTTATTATCTACAGTTAAATGAAGTTAAATGAAGATTCCTCAACGCTATTTGGGATTTCTTAAAAGCTCATAGTTAGGTTTGTCATCAAATGAAATTTATTTCAGCATTTATTCCCGCATAAAACTTTCCAATACGACACAATTTAGTCCATTGAGGTATTAAATAAATATTACATATTTAGGGAAAATGCAATTCTTATAGCAATTCCGATTTTACTTAAGGGGATAGTGGACCTTTCAAAACGATTTTTGAAATTTTTACCACAAAGATATGAAATTTTGTATATATATCCATTAAAGTATAACAATATTAAACACCTTATAAAATTTTATAAATATTTTAAAAAAATATTTTATAATTAAAAAATTCAAATTAAATTACCCTTTTTAAAATGCTCTTTGCGACTCAATTTTAAACTTTTCCCCTTAATTTTGCATTTATATTGCTTATAAATACTTTCTGAACAAAGTTATGTATTTTTTTGTACTTTCGTTGAATAGTTAATTTTTAGAAAATATTTTTATGCTTGTACTCTGAATTTTCGCGAAATTTTTGTACTTTTCTACACTAAAGTTAAACTTTTATAACCTAAATGACCTCGAATCCTAAAATGGATACATAACTTTATTTTGATGTATTACAGGAATCTTTATTATAAATTTCATAAAATTTCGTCGAAAATTATGACGCGAGGAGCATTTTAAAGACTTGCAAATCTGGAAATTTCTCATATTGAGAAAAAGTCATTTAAAAGATAATTTTTTATCTACCTTTAATACTTACTACTCTAAAGTCACCAATTTTTCATTTTTCTTTTCACTACACATTTTAAATGCATTTCATTCCAATATTTACATGTTTTTAAAATATTAATACACCCCCAAAAAAAATTCCAATTTTTGCTCGATTTTTGGTAATTTGAAAGTCCACCATCCCCTTAAATGCAATCCAGGGATCTCTTGCACATTAGGGGGGAACGAAAAACTTGTTTTGCATAAATATTTGCTATAGACACCAAAAGCTGCCTTTTAAGATTGCAATGAAGAACATAAAATTTTATTGCTCTACTAAAATATTTTTAAGATCCGAAAAGGGCTTCAAAGGGGATACTTTTAGGAAAAAGCGACCAAATTTGTATTTTATTTCTTTTATAGTATTTTAAAATAATATATGTATTCTGTAAATAAAATATTCAAAACATGATATTTTTACAGAAAACTTACACATTCAAAGAATTGCTAATTTTTAGAAGCCATTATAGAACAATTTTTTTTGAATAATTTCGCGATTTTCATTAAATTAATTTACAGTAGCATATTCTAATAATACATAACTGAAATGAAACAAAAACAATTTTGAATTGATTCGCCTTAATTAAAATAAACAAATCACACTCATTTAGAAAAATATTAATACAATGTCTTTAAACGTAAAACGTTATTTTTAAACTCATCTTTTTCAAAGGTCCATAGTAATTACACATGGTTTCCCTTATTAATTTCACTGACAAATTCATTTTTTTGGTTTCAAATTTTGGCATTATCTTTTGAGAATATATTTATTTTATCAGTGCATCTCTTGAAGAAGTGCCAGAAACCGACAATGATGACCCGGTAACTAATTTAACAATCCATCTACTGCGTGTGTGTGACATGGTAAATTATTAAAGACAATACGTTGATTCTAATGATCAGCTTATTTTGCTTTTTTATAAATTGCTTTAGTTTTACATCAGAAATATGCCTCTCCATAAGAGTTTCTGTTACTTTAACACCATCCCATTCAGTCATATGTATATAATCCTTGGCATAAAAGTTTATACGTTGAATTAAACATCTGATGCCTCCATCATTTCCAGCCCTTGCTTTTAGAATCCGTTGTAATCCAAGATTTCTTGCAACACTGCGATCATCTGGTATCATACAAAGGATGATATTTCAGGAGATGCAAAGTACGCATTTCTTTCAATGACTGAGTCAGTTATATTTTTTAGACCCTGACTGAGGTAACGTGAATAGCTTACAAGTTTCCACAAGTGCTTCCATCCATAGATACAAAATGGTCTCAGCTTTATGTTAAACCGAACTGGTGTATAAACTTTCAAAACGTACTCAGTCAGTATTTGGAGATTTTTTGCTGTACATTCTGCTCCCACACATAAACAAAGTATTCGATTTCCTAAGGCAAGCCATCGTTAATGACAAAGTTTTCCTGGTTTTTTCATGGTAAAATCAGAAAATTACAGCCCAACAGAGATTGCATTACACATTTCTAACAAATATTTTTGGTCTACACTTAAATCATTCTT
Organism: Dolomedes plantarius; assembly: GCA_907164885.2. NCBI lineage: Eukaryota > Metazoa > Arthropoda > Arachnida > Araneae > Dolomedidae > Dolomedes > Dolomedes plantarius. The sequence goes on from OU015490.1 coordinate 237,375,792, forward strand.
AATTCCTAGTAATGGAATGTTATTTTCAATTGGTGAAAATTCAATCACTGCAAGTTCATAACAATTTTCTAGTTATTTACATATTTCTCCTCCAAATTCATTTGGACCTTTTGTTTCTCCATCTAGAAAACAAAATAGTTAATGTAGGGGTAGTTTATTTCCATAAAATAGACGAATCAACCCATGCATTGGCTTTCTTAATTTTTCTTCCAACAGAGGAATCGCACCATTATTCAATCCGGTTTTCACGCAGTTCAATTACATCCAATTGCGGAAATGTTTAAGCACTTTCATGTGTAGGCTGGATTTGGACACTTTAATTCTATAAACAGGAAAGTCATTATCCTATGTCAGTGTGTAGGAGAAATAACGACCTCCCCCCCACACTCACACACGCACACAAACACAATGTTGCCCCTAGAGTTTCTCGATCAAAATTGTAGTGACACTTGGTTATATTGAACTCCCACCCTTGTGGAAGAATTAATAAACCTCAAGCCACACCTCTCAGCTTCCAAGGATATGGTCTAGGAGAGCTCCGGCCAGGGGTATACGTCATAACACAAAAAAACACATATCTACACAACAAAAACATTTTGTTTCTACACTATCTATTCGAAGCCTGTATATTTTGGCATGAAACGATTCAGAATTTAACGTCTCTATCTAAACCAAGGCATATATTGGAAATTCTGTAGAGGGTTACTACGTTTGTTTTTAATTAAAATCGGGACAATTTCTTTTTGCACAATAAATAGTTTGGAAATAGTTTTTAAATCAAAAGAGTAAACAGAAAGAATTTTTTGACTACGTGACTAAAAACTAAAATCTTGAAATTACTATGAGATACTAACTTAATAACAAAGCGGTTAAAAATGTGTAAACAGCTACTTGTTCAGTAGTTTTAACAGAAACTAAACACGGTGTATTTCTGATGTAATTACTTATATAATATTGGCCCAGTTGGCAAAGACAGCGAGGGTAAATCGGAAGAAGCTGGGAAGGTTGGCGACTTTTTGGCGATATTTTTGAAAAGTCGCCAAATTTGCGTTTCTGAGTCCACCATTTTGGTGAATTCCCAATACACGGTGCCATCGCCAATTTGGCGAAAAGTTGGCGCCAAAATCCCGTTTGGAGACCTGTTAGGCTTAAACTGCGAAATGTAAACAAATGTGGCGACCAAGAAAGAACAAATAAATTGAAATACAAACTTACTGCTGGCTTTCTGAAACTCGTAGGTGCACACGGGATCTTCGCTTCGCTCAGATACCCTTGCTTCACTCCGCTACGCTCCGTTACGCATCCGTCCAAAAATATTACAGAAAATCCCCAGCCGCTGGCTTTGCTACGTACCGCTGGCTGTAGTACAGTAAAAAAAGCTTCCGCTGGCTGTAGAGGTCAGTAGAAGAAAGCTTATCCCACAAAAAATCAAATAATATCCGATCCGAATATAAGAAACCATGGACTAGTGCGTCATTTACAACCCCTTCTGTACCCCCCCCCCCTAGTCTCTCTTGCGAAAATCTACATCTAACAATATCCAAAATCCTCACCTGATATTTAGAATCGACATCTTAAACCAACATAGCAATAAACGGCTAACTGAAAAGCATTAAACAAACACAACCCCTATTTGGCATTTTATCGCCAATTTGGCAAAATCTAAAAAATATGCAGGAAAGGGGATACATCATAACAGGAAGTAAATAATCGCCAAGTTGGCGGCAGCCCCAACTTCTTCCGATTAACCGGCAGGGGAGCCAGTGATCTGAACGTCACTGGTTCGATGCTCGTCACTGACAAATCCCCCTCCATGTACACTAAAGGCGGCTGGTGCATGAAAAATCTGACGTTGCTGCAATCTCCTCCAAGGTCTCAAATTGCTGCGGGGTAAAGTGTAACGGTCTCATCACTTGACTCCGGTTCACAATTACGGGACCAATTCGTAGCCAAGTAAGACTCCGACCCTTGGGGTGCCCCTGGCGCACCCAGGGGATGGACCAAAGGGCCCTGCCCCCCCCGAAAGAAATATAAATTGTATTATGAATATTGAATTTGCATTATATGTTTATCCGTTCAACTCGCCCCCCTCCCAAGATTTAATCCTGGTTGCGCCAGTGTGTGGTGCCAATTAAAACCGGGGCCGGTCTCCATTGCCCTATAGCCTATATGGACTTGATCTGATGTTGCTGTCGGTCACGTGGGATAAGCAACAACAACTACAACTTATTGAATTTTGAATTTTAAATGAAAGAAAATAAAATTTGAAAACACATTTCTGAGTGTATAGTGCCCTCTATATCTATTCCACGGAAAAAAATCTTTACAAAGATTCAGTAAACAAAAAAAATTAATTACTAGGACGCCTTTAATCTTATCTCTCTATAAATATTCGACCGATAATTGCCTACTAGCATCAGCTCTTGTAAGTGTAATTACTACCAGTTACAACATGTGTCTAATTTATTAATGATGTCAGCTATAAAGAAAATACCATACAATTAGCCTGAAATAACTAAAACGAAATATGTCAGTAAAGTTAGAGTATCACAGAAATAATTGCGGAAACAGAAATAATGCAAACGAAAATATACATAATTTTATGATCATTGAGAGTTGAAAAAATCTTTCATCTATGTAGCTAATACATCACTTTCATGACGCTCCACGTGAACAAATAAAAATAACATTTGATATTGCCTACTAGCATCAGCTCTTGTAAGTGTAATTACTACCAGTTACAACATGTGTCTAATTTATTAATGATGTCAGCTATAAAGAAAATACCATACAATTAGCCTGAAATAACTAAAACGAAATATGTCAGTAAAGTTAGAGTATCACAGAAATAATTGCGGAAACAGAAATAATGCAAACGAAAATATACATAATTTTATGATCATTGAGAGTTGAAAAAATCTTTCATCTATGTAGCTAATACATCACTTTCATGACGCTCCACGTGAACAAATAAAAATAACATTTGATATATAACACATCTTCCGCTAATTTATATGGGACCATCATTGTATTTATCGGAGCATGTAAACAATATCCATTTATAAGCATTAAACACTGGGATGTAATGAAACGATGCTTCTTTCGCTAATATTGATTTATATCTTTTTCCTTCTGAAATGTTTGCATGGTACGGGCTAATGAAGACTCTCTATATTTACCCAGATTATGTCGTTGCTAGGATCTGATTCGTTTAAGAGAATCTTAAGCAATGAATGAGAGACCCTAAACAGCAAAGAAAATAAATGTTTAGATGAGGGTAATCGGATTATTTCAAACAAAATATGCCATTTTCCGTGACTTCCCAGCCATATGTGAGATGAAATTTGAGCTATGAGTTTCTTTATATTTACCGCAAATACACTATCATTTTTGTTTCGGTGTACCCGTATTTAGATATGTCAAAATGCAATTATTTGCGAATTATACGTAGACTTGTTAAAAAGGTATTAAATGAAAGAAGTCAAATGTCTATGTGTGTATGAAATAAAATGAGATAAACAATGCATATTAGTAAAGTGTACAAAATGGTCAGTCAAAGTTTGTCACTTGTTAAATGTTATTGTCGATTAGATAATTTAAAGGTTAACTGACTGTCTCTGAGAAGGATATATGCATATGGTATACAGATATTCCTCGACTTATGACCCAGATAGGGACCGAGACAATGGTATATATATATATATATATATATATATATATGTCCAGGTGGTTATCTAAATAATGGAAACACCCATAAATATTAGTAGTGTTAATAAATGTGCTTCTTATTCCTTAAGAAACAAGTCTGGCCACCGGTATTTCTTTATATAATATAGTGTATGTATTCTTCTACTGTCAGGTAGTAGTAATGAAGCTAAGGACCTCGTGCTCTTGGGGGGTGGGGGCAGCGTAAAATATCAAGCCTTGCAGACCTTGCGAAAAGGGCATATTTTTGGAGCTCGTTTAAATTGGAGTATCTGTTACTGTAACCCCCAGACTAATGGGTTTTTTTCGAGCTATGGTATCAAAAGTCATGATAGCATACAGAGTGCATGGAAAAACATCCTTTGCCAAACAGATTGTGGACGAAAAGGAGAGCTGAGTGAAAGAGACGGACGAGGTATTGAAGCCGATTGTGACATGAAGAAAGAAACCAACTGCAACCAAAATGACCTAAGAGCTCAATCTGCATCTGCATGTTCCGGTACCAAAATTTATAGGTAGAAGGAAACTTCACAAGCAAAGCATTTACGGAAGAGTAGCTATTCCCAAACCCCTTGTAATAGATGGCAATACACAAAATCGTCCACAATAGTGCCACGAGCTCAAATCCTAGTCGAGTAATATGTCGAAAAACGGAATTTGTTACGATGAATCATTGTTCACATTGTTACTCGTAACAGGACGTGCGGATGTCTGGATAACACCTACACAAGCGTAAGATTCTAGCTGTCTCATATCAACTGTCAGTCATGGAGGTAGATCTATCAGGGTTTGGGATGGCATCTCATGGTTTTCTTCAGGCCCTATTGTAACCCTAATAGGAAGATTGAATGGGAAGGACTATGTCGAAATTTTAGATCACTAGTCCATCTAATGGTGCAAACATTGTTTCTTGCAGAAGATGGCGTTTTCCAGGATGATAATCCCCCTATACATACAGCTAAATCTATCAATTATTGGTTTGAAGAGCATTAAAAAGAAGTCAAATATCTTATCTTGCCCTTTACTATCCCTCCGACTATATATCATCGAACCTCTGTGATCTTTATAAGCGGATAGAGCCAGGTATTGATATCCAGCACAGCATCTCTACAGGAACTTTCATGATTTTTCCTTGAAGAATGGTATAATATATTCTTGACCATAATTCATGACTTGTATAATCCAATTACAAGGGTTAATCAGGTGGTACTACACGACAAAAGGTGATCCTGCGCCGTATTAATAAAGGTTTTCACAATGTTTCTTAGTGTTCCCATTATTTTGATAACTACTTATATATATATATATATATATATATATATATATATATATATATATATATATATATATATATATATATATATATATATATATATATATATATATATATATATATATATATATATATATATATATATATATATATATATATATATATATATATAATTTTTTACTTTCATTCATACATACGTAATTTAAAATACATTGTATTTACAATACATAAATTATTTTTCGTTATCATTAATTATTATGTTAGTATAATCCCTTCGTTCAGAATTTGCGACAAAAGATACAATGCAATTTTTTTTAAAGTTATCCAAGGTAGTTTGAGCAGTTTGCGTCTTCTTTTCCTTGTATATTTTCTGAGGCCGGATTTTCCTGAATATGATGATTTACTCTTGTGGATCTTTCTTCATTTCGATCCATTGCTACTAATTGTTGCAGTCCTTTATTAATATAATAAAAAGCTGAAGCCATTTTTGAAGCCAATGAAGGTTTATTTGATTTATCGTGTGGATATCGAAACTATTTTATCATACATTTTTTATTATTGCGTCATAAATTTTTACTGTATTGTAGAATATTGCATCATATTTTTTTTAATAACTATGTAATATAACTATGTATTTTAATAACTATGTAATTTAGAGTATTGGTATATACTCTACATTCGAGGAACAGTATTTTTGAGACAAAATAGTAATAATAATATTTTTTTAGCGATTATAAGTCGACGAAGGCCTGTATATAAAAAGTACAGATATTATGGAAATTTAAAAAAATCATATTTAATCCAGGTATAACTTTATTTAAACTTTGAAAGAATAGACAAAATCTTGCGGTGATATTTTAAAACAGGAGTCGCACTCCCCAGCCCGAAAAGCCAACACACTGTAAAAATGATTTGTCGTTTTAGGTATATTACTAAAATGGAAGCATAACTAGAATGATACGAATGTATGTTTAAGATACAAAAATGAGATACCCAAAACAGGTGAGTTCGCTACACAGAAACATTACACCTTCAAACAAATAGTTTCTTTGACCTGACTCTGTATCTGATTTTTACATTGCAGGGGCCTAGTTTGAAACACTTACTTGAACTACAGCCAGTTTGAACTACTGCCAGAAGGCATTAGAAAAAAAATTAAAATATTTATAAATTTAAGATTAATAAAATGTTTTATCTTTCATGTATTACATTTCCCCAAAGGTTAGAACTACTATTGATGTTTTGTTAATGATAAAATTATCTGAGATACTGAATTTAGTGCATTTATGGTAAGATTTCAATTTATTAAAAGATTTCTTTACCTACTTCAGAATATTATGCAAACTGTGGCTTTTTATGTAACTACATAGCATTTCTAATGATCATTATTTGTAATGTATTTTCCCCCGTTTATTACTTTATTTTAACCTGATATCCGTAATCTGTGAATTTTAGTAATCCTGCACCACGGATGTTCTGAACTAGCCAAATTTTCGGTTGTTTACTGTATGTTTTTGTCATGAATATTAAAATCACATAGTAGCATAAACATGGTACATTAACGAGGTACCGGAGAGCAGAGCTCCATATCCTCGGTATGGATAATTTTTTATGGCTATATTTCCGTTCTTAGGATTAAAATAAAAATGCTGACTTGAAAGTTAAAAAATAATAATAGTAATATTAATAATAATGATAATAATAATAAATGTAAATAAAAATAATAGTAATAATAGTAATAAATTAATAAGTAAATACATATAAATTTGACAACTAATTAATGTGGCAGATTTAAAAATAAATAAATAAATAAAAATAGAATTGCTACTATTTTGAGATCTTTTTCTAATAGAAAAAATCTTGTTGGTGGATGTTTGTTTAGAAAAATATTACATACTTAAAATAATGGAACCAATATAAAATATTTGAAGCTGTTGGGAAAGGGAAAAAAATTATAATAGCTTTTTTATTTTGAACTGATATAACACATTTTTTTTTCTATTCCTAACAAACTAATTGAGGCGTTGCATGAATTCTCGAAAAAAATTATAATAGCAGATTTTGTGCATTTATTCATTAAGAAAAAACCTGACTATAATAATGTTTCACATTTGAAGTAGAAAATCAAGACTAGATTACAAACATAAAAGAAAAAAATTAAACATCTTTGTATTAGAACACTAGAAACGTTTCACAAACATAAATATCCAATGCTTTAAATATTCCTTAGTGTTTTAATTCTTGCTACAAAGATTATAATCTTTTACGACCTGTGGAAAAATAAAGTTTCATGAACACAGAAAAAATGTTTTAAAGAAAATTTCAAATGATTTTAACTACAGAAAGGGGAAATACGAAAAAATTGAATGGTATCAAAGACCATAGTTTAAATGCAAAGACTTTAATTTATGTATAAATTACTGTTTTGATCTTGCATCTATAAAACATTTTCTTAGTTGAGTTTTGAATGCGCCGTTCAAATAAATATTTATTTACGAATTGAAAAGCAAGTAAATTTCTAAAGATTATAAGCAGTACCATTAAGTCTCAAAATTAAAAATGTTTGTTTAGTAACTAATTACTGTTTCGTGCCTTATAAAAATTATTGTAGCGTTAAACCATTCAATAACATATTTAAACTATTCAATACCATAATGTATTTTTTAGTAATTTTTAAATCAAAGATTTTTATGTGATTCTAATTCTCTTCCATCATATTCTGCCATGCTTTGCTTCCCTAGAGCCTTTCGATGATGTACGAGTAAGACTTCATTGAAATAGACTGCAGCAATTAATAAACTTATTTCTTAGCATTTAAATTTACCTCTCGAATTTGAAAAGAATGTGTAAGGTCTACCTAATGATCGATTAATAATAATCGGTCATTGTATTTGCATAAATCCGAAGAAGGTACAAAAAATGCTAAATTCGGCATAAACCATTACTATAAATACCGCGTAGCCAGATTGCGAAAAAGTCTGGCTTGTTTGGAGCAGTTTATGCGAGTTGCCTTCAGTGGCTCATAGCTGGATCGCTTCTAAGCCTAAGCGAGTTTTTGCCACTCTGGCATAAAGAGTTTGTTGTGTTAGTAATAGTGGATTACCGTGCAGCATCACTGGTCTGACTTCATATATATTGTGAGTACTTAAACTTCATTTCCTGGTATAGTGTTTATAACATTTCGTACCAGTCTTTACTCAGTAGGGTGGATCGAAAAACGCGTTTTTTCGGCAATACAATTCTAATAGCGCGGAAAACTTGCGCATAGGCGTCATTATAAATGAAAAAAATATTAAAAAAATGTTTTTTCAAAATTTGAAATCGCGCAGAAGGCCTGAAGTTACCAAAAAAGTCAAAATACCGGTGAATTTTAAAAAAATGCAAAAATTACAAAAAAATACATTTTTTGTTCTAATAGTGAAAAAAGTGTTTTTAAGAGTGTCCTTGATGCATACAAAATATAATTAGACCCATTCTTGTTTTACTGAATACGCGCAAAAGGACTAAAGTTGCGGGTTCTATCGTAAAAAAAACGATATTTCATGATTTTCGACGATTTTTAAACATGTGCCAAAACCCATAAAAGTTTTATTTTTAATTTGTAATAGTTTAAAAACCATTCAAAATAGTTTTCCCAATCCAGAAATAATACTTTCAGACCTGTATTTCCTTAACTGTATTCGCGCAAAAGGTCTAAATTATAGTATAAGTTAAGTTATAGAGTCCCGTAAAAACGACGTTTTCCATATCTGATGAGTGTTTATTTAACACATTAAGGTTTGCAATAAGACTCTGACGAGTGATTTGCAAAAAATGTATTAGCCAAACATATCATATTGCAGCTCTCAGCTCATTTCAACATTTAATCTGTGCTGAAATGACCCAGGACTCACGGCGAGGACGTGGCTGCAAGGCGAGTCCCACCTCCACCCTACCCAACCAACCAACCAGGGTGAATTTTATTTACAATATTTACAGTAACTATTTACTTTGTACAATGCATATATGTTCGTTGTAGGCAAAAGGTTATTTACATAGAAGCCCCTATGAATTCTGACTTTGAATTAAATGTGGGCATCAGCTGTCTTGATTTTAAAGTAGCTCTAATATAACCATCTCGATTTTCATGCCCGCACACTTTTTCTGCTGCTTCTGTAACCAGTTTTACACACCTCTCAACTGACTGGGTGTGGCATGGGAATTTGAGGTAGTGAAACTCTGGTAGCGCTTTGTCTTTCAATAAAGAAGCAATGTGTTCAGTTGGCATCTTGGACAGTAGTGACGGCGATGTTAACTTGCAGATTGACCAATCAATTAGTTCGGTATAGTCGTTTGCACTAAAATTTATTGAAGGTATTTTGAAGTCTCTTACATAACCTTCAGCTGATGGCTCATTTCTGGATTTAAGGATCCTTCTGTAGCCAAGTTCTCTAATGTGTGGTCTCTCATCCATTATCATAGCCAACATCATATTTTCAGGGTGGCAGAAGAATGCGTTCCTTTGAATTGCTGGATCAATGATTTGCTTGATATTGTCCGGTAGATGTCTGGTTGTTTTAACTACCTTCAAAATATGCTTCGGTCCATCTTTCACAGTGTAGTTTTTCTTTATATCAAACCAAACAGGTGCATATGACTTCACTATGTAATTTGCAAGAGTCTGTAACTCAATTGCTGGACTAGTTTGGGATACATACAATCTTAAAACCCGGTTAGCACAGGTTAGCCAACGTGAGTGGCTGATGCGTCCAGGATCCCTAGCAGCCAATTCTGGATTACAGATTCCTGTGTTGACCGCTTTTACAATGTCTAGGAGATACTTCTGATCTTTACTCAGATTGTTTTTAGTGATATCAATGACTTCTTCTCATTGTATCGGCTCAAAATCTACAACAGGGAGTTTCTCACATCCAGGGAGTTGTTTTCCAACTGGACCGCTAAATGATACTGGTCCTGTTGTCGTTCCATCCAAGTGATCAAACAAATGCCTATAAGGTAACTCGTTAAAATGTAGCAAGCAGATAAACCATTGCAAAGGACGGCGACACTTAACTTCAATGTTATGTACAACACCGCTTTTCCATCCAGTGTTTGTGACTGTTCCATCACATCCGATGGCCTCCACTGCACTCATATCAAATTCCTTCTTTTCCAAGTGTTCGCAAATACTGTCAGCAATTTCATTTGCGGTACCTTTCTTTGGTGTGACATGGCCAATGTATTTACCACCTGGCTCACTTATCACGCTAATATGTTCTTCTTTTATAGTTCTGCGGTACATTTTAGCTCCAATCTTTTCTTGAGTTATTGTATTATCTTTTCTTCCGTCGAAATAAATTGCGTTGACTTCTTTCATCTGGTGGTCTTCTTCCGTTATTGCTTTCCGAGTCTTCACTTTATCTCTTCTTATTTTGTTTCTGTCTATGACTTTTGCTATGTTTGCGTCAGATATCAGTCCCAAATCGTGTAAAACACCGGTAGCTATTGCAGCGGTGGCTCTGTCCGACACCCCGAACCTGTCACTCAGCAAGGATGTTGTTGTCAGCTTCGAACGCATTTGCGGAGAGAACAGCACCACGTGTGGGTAAGTCCACTTGGTGCCGGCGGAGGGGAGTAAGCGTTGTTCTTTTGCGCGAATACAGTTAAGGAATAAGGGGTATAAAAGTATTTTTTATGGATTAGTAAAACTATATTACATAGTTTTCACACTATTAGAATAAAAAAAATACAATTTATATGGTTTTAGCACATGTGTAAAAATAGTCGAAAATCATGAAATATCGTTTTTTTACGATACAACCCGCAACTTTAGGCCTTTTGCGCAAATTCAGTTAAACAAAAATGGGTCTAATTATTTTTTGTATGCATTAAGGACACTCTTAAAAACACTTTTTTCACTATTAGAACAAAAAATGAATTTTTTTTTGTAATTTTTGCATTTTTTTTAAATTTACCGGTATTTTGACTTTTTTTGGTAACTTTAGGCCTTCTGCGCGATTTCAAATTTTGAAAAATAAAATTTTAAATATTTTTTTATTTATAATGACGCCTATGCGCAAGTTTTCCGCTCTATTAGAATTGTATTGCAGAAAAAACGCGTTTTTCGATCCACCCTATTACTCAGTATTGTTTTTACACTGCACGTTATATATGTTAAGGGAATAATAACATATATAACGTGCCCTCTAAAAAGTGTCATTTCTACTTTATTAGAGGGTGACTTCGATATACATATATCCTAGAAAGTGTAGAAGTCAGATATCTCTATAAATGTTTTGCCACCTTTACGTATACACTTTATTCTCAGACTCATTTTTAAATTACAATATTTTTTGTGATTATTTCTGTGTATTTAATTTTACCTAATGTTGCTAAAATTAGGTATTTCATGGACATTTTGTTTGATACACATTTTTAAAATTCTGCGGAATCTCCTGATGATTGAATGTTGTAACATATGCCCCTTTTAAACTCCTCCCAAAAGAGTTCAATTACATTGCTTTCTAGTGATCGCGGAGGAGAGCTAAGCAAGGCAATGTCACGTCATGCTCTTCGAACCATTTGTAGACAATGTGAGATTTAAAGCAGGCATCATTTTCCTGGTGGATGTATTCATCTCCAGATGATTGAATCCTTAACTTAACAGGAATTGGTTTGTCAGCGGCAAAATTTCAAATACCTTTAGGCATTCATATGTCCTTCACCAATTAAAGTCCTCAGACAATGCCAGGAAAACATTTCCCAAACAATAACATTTCCTCATCCAAATTGGAGCTTCGATCCTTACCTTCGTGTTGTTTAAGCAATAATCGCACCCTGCCATCTCCATGGTGTAGTTGGGTAAACCATTAACAAAAGTGAGTGTAATAGGTCAATATTTAAATACCTTTGGCCATTTAGACATTTTTCTACACAAATTAAAACACCCTATCAATATCAAGGAAACATCTGTCAAACTGTAACAATGGCTAGACCATTTTGAAATGTTTATGGCATTTGCATGTCTATTGCAAGTTTTATGGCAATGCAATTAGAATCCACAATGCTGTTTCCTCCATATTCACACACTTCTATCTCTACGCGTGGTTTGAAATTAAAAAAAGGATTCATCAGACCACAGTAACTTTTCCCATTCAATTAATATCCGTTCCTTGTAATCCTCTGCAAACACGAGACGTTTAATCTTGTTAGCTGCAGAAAGCAAAAGCTTTCAGGCCTTCGGCCTTTCATACCTGATAATATGTAATATACAGTAAGCAGTATGTTGAGAGGCCTCGGATTTATTCCCTGGTTGTAATGTAACCAGGTCGCCTTTTCTGTTTGACTGGGGATATCTGAAAACTCTCCTCTCAGCTCGATCATCCAGTAACCGATGACTACAACACATCCTACATTGAGACTAAGTATTTTAATTGATAGTCCTTACTTTATAAACCATACGCCCTTTGATAATGAAATAAATAAATATATAAAGTATTTTTTTCCCTTTTTTTATCATGTAACATCATTCAGTTTCCATACCACAAAATTTAATTTACAAATGCTTTTAGTTCCCTTTTATCAGCGTATTCGATAAGGAAAAAACCAGTTGTAATATTGTTTCACCATTAACTTGGAAAATTAAGATTATAGTATACATAAATAGAAGTTTTTGTAAAGGTTTTTGTGTATGATAATAACACAAAAACCTCTGAATTATGTTTCTGAACTCGTTTCTGAATTATGTTTCCTAAACTCGTCAAATAAACTTACATTTATGACTTGGAGACAGTAACATACTTTTACAAGATACGTTTTTGCATATACAATTATTTAGCATTCCTGAGGAGTAGTATGCTGTGCACTAAAATAAAGATCTTTAATTACGAATATTAAGAAACAACGTGACTTATTAAAGCCAAGTCTTGTGTGTAAAGCTGTTCAGATAAAATCGATTTTTTTTAATATGAAAAGGATCAAATAAAAACTGATTAACTTATAAATTCTCCTTAATCAAAATAATTTTAAGCACGTATTTTCCCGATGAATATAAAAATTCGCATTACAGATTTCAACGTTAATTTTGGCATTAGCCTCCTAATCCTCAAGAGAATTAAGGAAGTAATTTTCCTCTGGCTTAAAAAAAATCAAATTAGTCTGAGACATAATTTAATTTCTATCAGTAGTACTGGTTTCACATCTGAATAATATGCATCCATTATAATTTACTTACACATGCGAGTTATTTATTTAAAGGTCACAGATTCATTATAAATTATAAATAACGGTATAGAAAGAATTTTAAAAAATGAAGTAGATTAGAACTAGGAATGAGTATGTGATCATAGACTAACATTTCAACTTAGTGTTTGTTAACTAGGGAGAATATATTGTTTATGAAACCTTTTAATCTCTACCGGGTCTGTTGTTTGATTCGCAATTCAAAAGACACATTAAAGATGATTCTTGCATATTACAATGATGAGATCAACTTGAGGTCCTTTGTATGATTGTGAATAGTTCAAAATTCTTTATAATATAATTTATATTTTCTCTACGACAAATTTCTTAATTGTATCTTTTTGAATTTCGTGTTTACTCAGTGATTAAAAATATATCTATAGTTTGTAAGTGTTAATACAAACAGTAGTTTCTAAAATTTGAATGAAGCTTATATTTCAAAAAACATATTTTCTTTAAAACTTTTTTGTTTCGCAAACTGCTACCAAGTAATTTACATTTTTTGAAGTCTTAATTATTACTATTAAACGTAAACTATAATTTTCTGACTAATTAATATATATATATATATATATATATATATATATATATATATATATATATATATATATATATATATATATATATATATATATATATATATATATATATATATATATACGTGTATATATATATATATGTATATATGTATATATATGTATATATATATATATATATATATATATATATATATATGTATGTATATATATATATATATATATATGTATATATATATATATATATATATATATATATATATATATATATATATATGTATATATGTATATATGTATATATGTATATATATGTATATATATATATATATATATGCATGTATGTATATATATATATATATATATATATATATATATATATATATATATATATATATGCATGTATGTATATATAATTTTTATGGAATCCTGATAAAGTTTAAATAATAATATGAAAGAAAAATTGAAGTAGTTTTCACGTATCATGAAGATATTAATTCTAAGGAATATTTCTCCTTTGTGTTTGTTAATAAATGGAATGCAGCCATCGAGATCCCGTTCCATTCATTTAGGGTTCTTTGTTATGATTTAGAGTTCAGTGTAGTATACTTTAATGAGTTCGTATATTTTCATTCCCACATACGTGAGATGCGCAGAAATTATGATTTAATTTTTAAAATTTTGTAAGTGAAAATAAACTTTAGGAGTGCTCATCTCAACTTTATCCGGCAAGACTTAATATCCCGTAATGCCACTGCATGTACGTGACAGATGAATCATTTCCTGATGTCTGAAAACTTAGATAAATTTCACAAATTTTAATTTTATATTCCAAGGCCCAGGAAATTTCTGCACATAATTGGAATTTCAAAAAAATTCAGAACTTCTTTTGCCAGTATCGGGATTAGAGAGATTTTTTGTAGTTTATCTTTCAGTGTAGGAAATTAAGCGTATTTAGTCCTGAGGTGGTCTAGTGGTAGTGCTTCGGCGTTTAGCGTCCAGGTTATTCGGTTCGAATACTGAAAAGCGCTGTTAAATACTACCGTGTCTGAGTCAAATATGGGCATGTTAAATCCGTAGATAGGAAAGTCATTCGATGACGTCAGAGAGGGGGGGGGGTACGATCCAACCAAATGTTAGCCTTAAGGATGCTCCGTCAAAACTATGCAGGCACCTAGCAAGGTAGTCCGATCGTTGTGGTGCTATTAAAAACAGTAGTCACACTCTTTAGCCTGCAAAGCCTACATCGACCTTGTCTGGTACTTCCGTCAAGGGGGGGGGGGAGGAAGGAGGGGGGGATTAGGAACAACAACAGCAACAAGCGCATATAGGATATCTTAAGTCAGAAATGATTCAATGATTTAATGCTTGAGATATTTAGGTTTCTGATCCTCCGGTGTGGAATTTCTCATTTTTTTAGCCTTTGTCCAGTGTTTGAGTTAGTGTGCTGGTGATCTCCTCGTGGATGCATTTTATAAGGCCGGGTTGAGATATCCCCAATCTATCTATCAGTCTATCTACCAATCATTGGATTTTAAAAGTAGGGGCGTGGTTGCCCGGTTGCCAACGGCGCCGAGACAGTGATCTGATTGTTGCGGGTTCGATGCCGGTCGCTGACAAAATCCACGGCCGTGTTCACTAACGGTGCAGGTAAAATCTGTTATGGCTACAATGTCCTTGGAGTTCTCAAATTTACCTCTGGAAGTGAGGGGTCAAATGTTCCGGTCTCGTCACTTGACTCGGTTTTAAATTACGAGACCGCCTTGTAGGGGATAAAGCTGGCCACATACACGTTGCCCCTTTAAATGAATTGCAAGCCGTATCTGCCTTTATTGAGAACAAATGGCGTCACAGCCTATCTTTCGGGTATTTGTAATAAATAAATTTTTAAAAAGTACCAGGATATAATTATAACGAATATTAACTCTATTGTAAATGTTAACTCTGATGTAAATGCAAAAAAGTAATTGTAAGGCTAACATAACTCTTTTTGAAAAATAGGCTACGAAATAAGACCTACATTAATTTCAAAATCAACAATGATATGATACATACACAGTCTGTATAAAGTGGAAATAGCGCAAATTCATTTATCAAAACAGGGAAGAAGACTCATTTTTCAAATGCTAAAACTTCCACATAAAATCCAAAATCTATTATTAAATTGGGAATGACAAGATAAATATATAGCTGCAATAAATTAGAAATAAAGCAGATTAGTTTACCGTAAGAGGATAGCATTTTACTCACCAAAGCGTAGAGCTACCAAATATAACCTAAATTACCTCCGTTCGAAATGTCTGTTGTAAATCTAAATTAATTCTACTGTAAAAGTAACTATGATAAGATTAATATGTATCCTCTACAAGTTAGAAATAATGCAAATTCATTACCAGAGAAAATAAAGCGTAGATCCATTTAACAACAGAGGGAAGGCGGCGATCCTACTGGGTGATCCGGTTTCAACACTAAATCTTGGAGGAAAAATGTTTTAGATTTTTGTGATAATTATAATTAAGGGAAAGAAATTTTACTTATCCAAAGAGGATCCGAGACACGAAATTATAAAGCATACGTTTAAAAAAGCTTAAAATGGATAGAGGTTTTGTAATCATAGATGACAAATAGTGTATTCTTTGTACAATTTTGAAAAGAAATTACAAAACATTTGTGCTCGAGGAATGAACGGGAAATCCAACGTAAATAAAGCACAAATAGCAGTAAGGTGCAATTTTGAAAACGGCCGTTTCGAAGCTGTAAAGGAGCTTCTTCATCAGTGCAAATAACTTAGTGGCTGCTCAAAAAGCCGAAAACTAAGCGACCAGAGACGTGCGCATGCACTTAAGTACCCGCACGTGTCGAACGCCCGAAAGCGCGAACAACGCAAACAAATCGCAAGCGAGCAGCGAAGAGACAGACATAGGGCAAGCAGCGCCAACTAGCGGCTAAAAGAGGAAAAATGTGAAAAAAGTGAAGTAACAGGCCGAAACGACTAAATAAACCCTTTCCACAATTGAGGAAAACCAGCGATGCTAGACAAATAACCTAATTAACCAAAGAACCCGAATTTTCCACTAAGTTATTTGCACTGATGAAGAAGCTCCTTTGCAGCTTCGAAATGGCCGTTTGCAAAATTGCACCTTACTGCTATTTGTGCTTTATTTACGTTGGATTTCCTGTTTATTCTTTGTACAATTGCATTGTCTGATACAAAAATTTTGTGCTATATACTCAACCGTGAGCTTATGAATATATGTACTAGTCCATTTCTCAATGAAAAATTTTCTCATTTAAAGCAATATATCTGCAATTCATTTCAATATACTTCTACCTAAATACAGTAAAACCTCGATTATCTGGCCCTCGTTTATCCGGATCTTCGATAATCTGAATTAGATTTGCAGACATTTTTATTTAATGTTCACATTAGATAATAATTTTTAACTATCATAGCAAGAACTGAACTAAAAGTACGCCAAATATACGCCCTGCATAGATTACTGTACAAAAAAATTATGGTAATAAAATACTTTTATTTAGTTTAAGAAAGCTTTACTATACTTACTAATTCTTTATTAAGAAATGATGTGAAAAGTTATTTTTACATTTTTTAATGTCTTGTAAACAATACTATGTAATTTTGATACAAAACATAGTTTTTTATCGTAATAAACGGTAAGTTTGCTGAGTTAAGTATTTTGCTTTTGCTTTTTACCCATATTACCCGGATTATCTGGATTTTGGATTGTCCGAATTGTTTATCGTCCCAGTTAGTCTGGATAAACGAGGTTTTACTATATAAAAAAACTATTTTGTTTAATTAAACTGTCTTTCGAATAATATGTAAATAAATAATTTTAAATAATAATTAAAAATAATATAAAATAATAATTTCGAATAATAATATAATTTCGAATAATAGAAATTTAGAGTAATATATCTTAATATGCTCTGCTTGGAAGAAATATTTCTAAAAATTCAATTTATTCTCCTTTAGCGGTTGAAAATTACTTACTTACTTACACACACACACACACACACACACACATATATATATATATATATATATATATATATATATATATATATATATATATATATATCTTATATATATATTTCTTCTGTCCGTGTGTATGTAACTGAACTCCTCCTAAACGACTGGACTGAGTTTTATGAAATTTTGTGTGTGCGATTAAGTTGAATCGAGAATGGTTTAGATTCACAATTTGATCCGATAGGAAAAATTTTTATATTTTTAATTAATTAATAAAAAACCAACAATTTATAAGGGCTTGCGTCCGGTAAATGGAAGCTGTTAAAGTTTGTGGAATCGGCCCTCTGGATAATGCCGTCCACGTTAGGTTTAGTTAGCAAACAGCGAGCGAAAAGATAAAAATAAATAAAATCAAAAAGTTTCAAGTCATGTATAGAAGTTTCAAGTCATGTACAGAATAATAAATGAAAATAATAATCTTTAAAGTCATATTTTATACTCTAAAATAGATCAGATCCAACGGCTTATTGATACTCTCGACACGCGATAGAAAATTCGAAACAACCACGCTAAGTGACACGAAATCTTTTTTAATCGCTACTGCAATCCCTCTCGCCTATATCTTTGTGTCTATTGAAGAGTTGAAGACTAAGCTTCTATCCTGCTAACTTATTTCTGACTATAAACTACTCTGACATGTATAATCACCAGCCTACAACAACTTGCCAATGACGAACATGTTTCACTTTACTCAGTAGAATACCGTGTCATCGTGGCGCATTCGGAAGGTCGCGCAAGTACCATGCTCTCGACCCGGGTTCGAATGCAGAGTCGTGTAAATTTTACTAGACCTGTTATTTCAGCTTTTTTTAAGGCTTTTTTATTTCACCTTTTATTTTATTATTTTTTAAATTATTATTTTATTTTATTATATTATTTTTTAAATTATTATTTTATTTTATTATATTATTTTTTAAATTATTATTTTATTTTATTATATTATTTTTTAAATTTTAATTCAATTTTATTGTATTTAAAAATTATTATTTTTATTTATTTAAATTTTTTCTGTTTTTTTTTAATGAAATATCGAATATAACTGAAATCTGAGGAGTTTATTATACATTTTTGCATTTTTAATTGGGTTTTCATATTATTAATATGTATAACATTTCGTATGCTTTTTTACTTATGTTATTTATACTGCGTTTAGTTTTTAATGGATTTTTATAGGTTTATTATAAAATTATATATTTTATGTTTTACTTTTCAGGATTTTTTGCTCCAATGATAAAGGGTAAATCTTTTCTATGTTACATATACTGTGTTTAGTTTTAAAATTGATTTTGGTTAACAAACATTCTTAAAATGTCGGGCAACGCCGGATAAATTATCACCTGTGTAGGTTGATAATTTATAAATCTTAAAACTGTTCCCACATGTATAAATACCGACCCACAAGAACTTTCCAATATTTTTAATTAATAAATAACCAACACTTTTTGAAGGATGCTACTACCGATTCACAGACGTACAGTAGATGGCGCCACTATTTTAAACTTTTAGTATTAAACCCATTTGAAAACACGCACTTCGCTACGGAGTACATTCGCTACGGAGTACATTCAAATTAAATACAACGTCAATGTATGCAATTAATGCCAATATATATATATATATATATATATAATAAATACGACGATCAATGTATACAAATAATGTAAAAAAATATATATTTATAAAAAAATCGTAAGGGATATTTTTAAAGACAAAATAATGTCGAAGAGAATATTCAAATTAAATCTAATAGGTCATACTAAAGAATATTGTACAGTTAATATAGTACAGTTTAAGGAACATATCTTTTAATTTATTTTAATATTTTTTTGGATAATGTCCAATCGTCTGCCGCATTAGCAAGGACATTTTTTTGTCCATTTCGTTGTTACGTAGCGATAAATTTATTTAAAGTACCAGAAAAGAAATCACATGATCAGCGTTTAATAAATTAAATTCTAAAAATTAATCTTAAAAAAATTCAACAAAACTCAGAAAATGGAGGTAAGGATTCGAAAAAGATTTCATTTTAAAGGATTTTTTATGATCATTTTCGTGATATAAATTTAATAACCCTCAAATTATTATTTTAAATGCAAACTTAAACAAAGTTATAAAACAGGTTAAAAATTTAATTTAAAAAAATCTAAGAAGAATTTTTCAAAACTCTTTCTTAGTGCACCCCTACACTATAAGAAGAATGGCCATGCAAAATTTCAGCCCTTTAGGTCCAGCGGTTTGTTCTGTACGTTGTATGTCAGTCAGTCAATCAGTTAGTCAGTCAGTTACGGAACTGTTATATATATATAGATTTTTATTGCTATCTTTATATCGTAACGTTGACTTCATGCGCACGCATTATTTTCCTACGCTTTTTTTATTATTATCTTTAAAATAGCGTAATTTTCATATGATTTTAAACAACAATCGTTTTTAACTCGCATTCAATTGGCTGTTAAAAATTTATATTTACTCCATATTAAAAAGAAGTAGGGTGTAAATTTGTCAAAGAGGATGTTTCAACACCCAATTTCAAAGAAGTAGGGTGTAAATTGTAGGGTTGAAAGTTAGTAAAATCAAAATTTTGTGCAATATATTTAATTTGTCGATTAAAAGTAGTTTTATTCTAAAAATTATTTTATTTCGCTTGAAAAGCTTAATATTTTATGCACGCGGTTTATATTATTATTACTATCTTTACATTGCAATGTTAACTTCATGCGCGAGCATTACTTTCTTATGGCTTTTTTATTATTATCTTTATAATAGCTTTATTTTCATATGGTTTTAAACAACTATCGTTTTTATTCATATTATGTTGGGTTTTTATTAATTAAAAATTAAGGGTAGTTAATTTCGATTTCGGAAGTTCTTATTATCTTTATTTTCATATGCTTTTTCATTTACGAATTATTCAAATGTTGGCTAAAAAGTTTTGTGTAATTTATACATTTGTATGTGTTTAATTATTGAAATTAATAAATTTATATTTCTGGAGAGGATGTTTCAGTTTTTAGTGGTACTATGATGAAAGGCTGAATCTACCAAAATTCTGAGGAGTTTATTGTGGAGAGAAAAGGAATTTACTATGTAGAGGATGTTTATAGGAGTTAAATGTGGAGAGGAGTTAAATGGTTTGCAGCCCTCCATCAAACACTTCATTTTTTAAGAGGGGCGCTGGAGTCATATCATGGTTCTATTGGAAATTTCTGCTAAACCTGTAATTTCAGCTTCTTTTTTTTGCCCCAATGATGAAAGGCTAAATCTAGCTGAATTCTGAGGAGTTTATTATAAATTTATGTATTTTGATATTGGGTTTTCCTTTTATTCATGTGTATAAGATTTCCGGTGGTTTTTTTCTATGTTATTTATACTGCATTTAGATTTATATTATTTTTGGTTAACAAACATTAGAGAATTTGATATTTTTACTTTAGTACTACAAGGATTAAAGGCTGAAATTCTGAGATGTGTATAACATTTCACATATATATTTTCTATGTTATTTATACTGTGTTAATTTTTAAATAGATTTTGGTTAACAAACATTCTTAAAATCCCGAGCATCGCCAGGTACTTCAGATAGAATGACAACGTTTGAACAGGACAACGTCTGTCGGGTCCGCTAGTATATATATATATGTATATATAAATATATGTGTGGTAATATTACTAACTGTCTATAATAGCCCATTCTGAGCTTTATCTCTGCCATGGTACCCCTCTTTCTTTACTTTGGCGTTAACGCTTCGCCTTCCCACATACTAACTTCCTCCGCCAATTCTGGCAACCTCTCTGACCTAATTCTATTTTTCCAGCGCTTACGAAGAGACGCTGGACTGACTCGAAGCGAATAAGATGTGTTGCTTTTCTCATTAATAAATTAGTTTGTTCCTGAAGCTGACTGTATTATTTTCCGGCCACGATGATGCATTAGTTCATGAGATGACCCAATTCGGGTCATTTCAGGAGCCGGTAGGATATGGACTTTTAAAAATGCGACTGCAAATGGAACAAGTTAAAAAGGCTTCATTCTACACATGATTCGCTTTGGATTCCCGCCATTGTTCCAGTTTGGATTTCGAATTCTGTTTCCCGTCCGACATCACCATTTTTCTTACTGTTTTTTTTCTTACCGTTTCGGACTACGCCATCGTAACCTCAAGTACCAGTTCTGCATCATCCGATTCAACTAGGCCTTTAAGAAGTGATTCAAGTTTTAATATATGTGAGCGACAGTCATCAAAACATTCAATTTCAAGAAAAATAATTACGATTTCAGGGTGAATGCCGAACGCTGCTCTGAAACAAAGAAGCTCATAAAACCAAATTTTCAAGTTACCATCAGAGTGTTTTACACTTAAAAAGCTCTTATTTAGTATTGTAATTTACAATACAGAAATTGGTGTTGTAAGCAGGTCAGTTATTATATTATTTTTGTAATTTTTAGTATTATATTTGTAAAACAAAATGGCGACGGCCAAACCAAATCCCGAACTTGACGATTCTTTAAGAATAACGAGTAGTGAAACAAAACTAAATATTGTGCCTTTTGATTCAGACAGTAATATGGACATAAACTCTTGGTTAAATTATTTTGATAAAAAATGTATTGAAGGGAATAAAGATGAACAGTGGAAATTACAAAAGTTTTCACGTTTTGTGAAGGGTAACGCTCTTAACGTTTATATTCAAAATTGTTATAAAGTTAATAATTTTGCAGAATTAGTGACCGTATTAAAAGAAAATTTCTTTACCCCTTCTTTAACTACCCTTAGTGAATTTACAGGGTTAAAATATAATGATAATGGCGACGATATAACAAAATTTTTAAGGAAAAAATTTGAGATTGGAAGAAATTTAAAGTTGAGTAATGAAATGATCATAGAAGGTTTGACAGATGGCTTCCCCAGAGAACTAAAACCATTAATGACTATTAATTCGCCTTCTGACAAAATTGTTCGGCTTGATCAAGCTCAGACTAGTAAAAATAAGGGAAGATCCACAACCTAAAAATGACTCACCCAGATATATGACTCCCTTTGTTAGAATTCCCCAAATTCAAAACAGAAATGATTACTTTAGGAATGATTCCCAAACTTGGAGTAGGTCAGGTGTACCAAGATATACAAATGATGCTAGAACTTATGCCCCGAGGCAAAATACTTACTACCGACCTTATAATTACTACCGATACCAAAGACCATCTAATCCTAACTATCAGAGCAATAACCCTAGATTTTCTAGCCATCATAATTATGATAACTCACCCACTTTGTCTCCCACTCGATGTAGAATGTGTACAGAGAAAGGGATTCCAAATGCTTTTCATTGGCATCAAATTTGTCCATTTAGAATCAAAAGATCTGATAATGAAAGGACTTCACCCTTTGCAATTGAACCACCCTCAGAGAATACATCTAATTCCTGACTATTGAAGGTGTCGGGTTATTTGTCAAACAATAAATATGTAGATTGTGTCATAGACAGTGGCGCAACTTTGTCAATGATATCCACCAGAACTGCTCGACAGTTAAATTTGAAAATAACCAGAGTAAGAGGTATAAGAGTAGTTAAAACTCAGGGTCATATTGTAATGAACAAAATATGTAAGGTTAAGATGAAAATAGGTAACATTGTTAGAGATATTGTGTTATATGTAATTGACAATAATTTGGATTATGTAATATTAGGTCTAAATGAATGTAAAAATTATGAAATTTATATTGATTGTAAAAACTTAAAGGTAAAACAAAACTCTGTAATAATTAATAATGAAAGTAAAATGCCAAAACCAAATATGTCACTCCATATTCAATTCCAAGGTGGCCTGTTCAACAGCCACAATAAGTCCAGTCCTCAGCATGAGTACTTTGTACAAAATAAGTATGAAAATGATAATGAGAATATAATTCTAAATGATACCATACCTAAAACTGTTGACTCTGTAACCAATGTTGTTTCTCAGAATCTTGGTCGAAAAAAAAAATAATGTAGAAAAATTGTTAATTAAAAATTCATCTGTATTTTCAAAAAATAAATATATTGTTGGTTGTATCAATATTGAATCCCAAAGAATCAATTTATCGTCTAACTTGCCTGTTTCTCTAAGACTCTATAGAACTTCCCCTAAGGAAGAGGAGGAAATTAAATCACAAATTGATGAAATGTTGAAAGCAGGCATAATTAAGGAAAGTTGCAGCCCATACAGTTCACCTGTGTGTTTGGTACTCAAACGTGTGGAGGGTAAGAAAACGGGATTGTGCATTGATTATCGAAAATTGAATTCCCTTACTAAAACATATGCAGAACCTTTGCCCAGAATTGATAATTTATTAGATAAATTGAGTGACGCCAAAATTTTTTCTACCCTTGACCTCAGATCTGGTTTCTGGCATATTCCCATTCACCCCGCAGATACTGAAAAGCTGGCTTTAAGTACAAACTTTGGATTATTTGAGTGGCTATGGCTCCCCTTTGGACTAAAAAATGCTCCAGCCATTTTTAACAGAACCATTAGGTGAATTTAAAGAAAAAACAAAAATGATTTTGCATGTAAATACGTTGATGACATAATTGTCTACTCTTCTTATCAGAAAGAACATTTGGAACATTTAAGTATATTATTTGAAGTGTTTAAAAGAGAAAATATAAAATTAAACCAAAACAAATGTGTGTGTGCTAAAGATCAGATAAAATTTCTAGGTTATGAAGTAAAAAATGGTAGAGTAATTCCTGATAATCACAATACTGAAACTATTAAAAAATTGAAAAATCCTAATAATACCAAAGAGTTACAAAGAGTTCTCGGTAGAGTAAATGTTTATCACCGATTCATTCCCAACTATGCCAAAATTAGAGCTCCTCTTAATAGCTTACTGAAAAAGAATGTTGTGTGGCATTGGGATGAAACATGTGAACAAGCTTTTGACGATTTGGAAGAAATCTTAATATCAAAACCAGTGTTACAGTTATACGATTCTAGTAAACCATGCACCTTTATGTTGATGCCTCCCAAAGTGCTGTTGGAGCTGTTTTGAAGCAACCAGATCAAAATAATATTCTTCACCCTGTATCATACCATTCGAGAACTTTAAGAGATTATGAAAAGAATTACGCGATTACAGAATTGGAATGTTTAGCCATTGTTGACGGATTTGACAAATTTTATTATTATCTCCATGGGCAAAAATTTGTCATACATACTGATCATGCGGCACTTGTTTGGTTATAAAATGTTAAAAATTTAAAAGGTAGATTATTCCGCTGGTCCCTTAAATTGAGCATGTATGACTACGAAATTAGATATCAGAAGGGTTCAACTAACATTGAGGCGGATATGCTTTCAAGGCATCCCGTTTCTCAACATCTCCAACACTGTGTACATTTACTAGATAGGAATGAAATAATTCAACAACAGAAAATTTACAATGTGTGTGGTAAAAATTATAAGGAAATTAATGACATGATGGTAATTAAGAAAAAGAACTTTTGTAAAATTGTAGTACCTAAATCCTTAAGATTAAAATTGTTAATTAATACCCATGAAAATTTTGGACATCCAGGAGTTCAAATTATGCTAAATTTAATTACCCCTCAATATTATTGGCCCCATATTAGTGAAGCTATAGGAAATTTCGTGAAACATTGTCATACTTGTCAGTTAAATAAAATGAAAAAAACAGAAACAATTTGGATTCCTGCAAGAAGTGCCCTCAACTGACCAACCGTTTGAATGTTTATCTATTGATACTGTAGGAGGGTTTAATTATTACAACTCAACCAAAAAATGTTTGCATATAGTGATTGATCATACAACCCGATATGTATCGGCATTTCCCTCAAAGAGCGTAACTTCAGAAACATATGCATATTGTCTAAGTCAAATTTGTAATGTGCAAATTCCAGAGAAAGTGTTAAGCGATAGAAACGCAGCTTTTACATCATCCAGATTCAAAACATTTCTTAAAAACCATAATGTGAAACAACTTTTGACTTCTTCTCATCATCCCCAGAACAACGGAAAAGTGGAGAGGGTAAATCAATCCCTTGGAACTCGCCTAAAATGTAAGGCAAATGCTACTTCTAAAAAGATTCCGTCGACAAAAGTACTAGAGCAAGTTGTTACTGAATATAACAACTCACCTCATACTGTAACTAAGTTCACCCCTGCCTACTTATTATTTGGCAAACTTCCTTTTGATTCTCAAATTGACCAAAATGCTTATCCTCCAGTTAATTAAGCAAGAACTTTAGCTAAAACCAGAACTCTTGAATACCACCAGAAAAATAAGACGAGATATCATACTAGATTTGAAGAATCTAAATTTAAACATGGAGACTTAGTAATATATGAGTAATTCGAATACCGAAACACTAGAAAGTTAACCTCACCTTGTTCAGGACCTTACCAGATTATTAAAAAATTATCTGAAGTTAATTATGAAATTGATAAAGAAAATTACCACACGAAAAAACCCACTGAAATTGTACATTCATCAAAATTGAGATTTTACTATTCACCTGAAAAGTTCAAACTACACCACGAATAAGTCACCAATATGTAAATCATTCAGCTATCCTTAATCTTTCTACTTTAGTATTCCTGTCCCATCGCCATCCTAGTTAATTTTGAAGAAACCTCGTGAGTGTAAGTGAAACTCACATATTTTTTTTTTACTTTTGAAGCTTACTACATTTTATATGAAAAATACTATGTACTAGATAAATATTATTGATTTTTTATACTGGGGTTTCCACTCACTGTCCTCCCTGTCTCTTGGCACTGTTCAAATGTTCCCTTTGAACAGTTGCCTTTTCTTCTCATGTTTGAGAAACTTGCCTGCCCCTTTTCATTTTGTGCAGTTTGCTCAACTTGAGATTCAGGTTGGAAGCACCTTCCCTTTGGTAAACGCTCACGAGGATGTACTAACAACAAGTCATATACCTCAAATTTATGTTTGTATTGTCTTGCTTTATTTTTATTCTTCACATTAATTGAATGCTAGTGTCAATCGTTGGAATTTGTATTTTTGTTCGAATTTTTGCAACATCAGGTACCAAACATTTGGTATTGATCTTGAAAGTTAATTTTGACAGCATTTGGTAAATTTATTCTACTAATTGCTGAAAGAACTTTTAATATTTTTGTGTACATGATCTAGAAAAAAAATTTGAAATTGAAAACCAATGATAAAAAAATACAATATAGATAATGTTTTGCTCAAAGAAAAGGGAATAACTAATGTGAAACGGACAATAAAATACAAAGAACATTATTTTTCTGAAAGTGACTACACCACAGGAGATCTTCAAAACGACTAAACCATACTCCACGATTAAAGACTGTGAATAAAAATAATAACTTTTGTGAACTAAGTGGAACTGTACCCGTCCAGGATTCTGATCACTTTCAAAGACTGTGATACACATGTCAGGGACTGAGACATGCACATTTTTATTTACTTGTATTTTTATTTGGAACATCTTTACATCTGTTGTTATTAGTGTTTTCATTTATGTGTAACATTCCATTTTATTTTACTCCAGCTATTTGTTTTTAAAATTTTGGTATTTTTCATACTATTATGTATTTCAGTTGTTACATTTTAACGTAAAAATTTGTGAGTTTCGAGCCAGCTTCAACCTAATATTCTAACTACTAATTTTCATGTTCTCACTATCTGGAGTGTCTTGAAGTCGACGGCCGCGGCTCCAATTCATTTTAGATGGGTGGGGGGATAATCTGTGATAATATTACTAACTACCTAAAATCGCCCATTCTGAGTTTATCTCTATCCTGGCAACCCCTCTTTCTTTACTTTGGCGTAAACGCTTCACCTTCCCACATACTAACTACCTCCGTGAATTCTGGCAACCTCTCTGACCTAATTCTATTTTTCGCGCCCTTACGAGGAGACGCTGGACTGACTGGAAGCGAAAAAGATGTGTTGTTTTTCTCGTTAATAAATTAGTTTGTTCCTGAAGCTGACTGTATTATTTTCCGGCAACGATGATGCATTAGTTCATGAGATGACCCAATTCGGGTCATTTCATATATATATATATATATATATATATATATATATATATATATATATATACTTAATATGTAAATTATTAGGTTAAGTAGATATATTTTTAAATAAACATTATTTTAATATTTAATTTAAAACATTTTAGTAAACTTTCGAATCTCTTAATCATTTTATATGCGTAATGATTATTGTATAAAATCAAAATTTGTGGAAGAAAACTATTACTATATGAAAATAAATAGAACAAAAATATAATGGTATTTCGGATCTCAAAATTTTTTAACTTTTTTAAACTAATCCTCAAACTTGCTGAAGCATACATCCACAAAAATAAATTTAAATGAATGAATCTACCGTAATGTTCGACGCACTTTAATAACATTTATCCAGCGTTTAGTAAAAAGAACTATTTAGCCCCCTCCATCACCCCCTTTTCCTTTGTTCCTGTCTGTCTGTAACTCTAAGCCTTACCTCATTGCCCTAATAACTAGGATCCCGAATGGAGTAATGCGGGTTTGTAATGCAAATGAGTTTAATTTGCCACTACGCTCCAGATTCAGGCGTATAATATTGATCTTTATTTCAAAAGAGAGTGAATTTTCGAAGCTAAATGTCGACCACAAAGGGAATTTCTGCAAAGGTTGTTAAACATTTAACGGTGACATTCAGTTGCCAAAAAATATTTATTATCATGTGATACAATAAATTTGGAAAAACTAACGAATTTGTTCAGTAAACTTTTCCTTCATTCACGATGTGATTGTTGCATAAAATTAAACATTCCCCCCTTGTTAAATTATTGTATTTTATTATCGACCGCTTTAAATAAATAATAAACCAAAAAATTTCTATTTTGAAATCGAAGATCATGGCTATGATTTATCATAATACGTAAGAGGATTATACGATCGAACCCCGTTATAGAGAACCCGGTATATGACGAACTCACGGATATAGCGAACGAAAACTTTGGTCCCGCCGTTTTTCAATTGTATTTAATGCTAATTTATCCTTTTACAGTAAAATTTCGAAATCTTAAGAATCGGCTATAACGAACCTTTTTTTTCACTCGATTACTGAATTTTTAATTTTAATTTTTATTTTAAACTCTTTAAGAATGTTGAAGATACAACGAATGTTGAAGAAGCAAAGGATGTTGAAGAAGATGATGATGAAGTTTTACCTTTCGCGATGTGGATAGAAAAGCACAACATTTCATCATTCTCAGATTGTGATATGTAATTGTTCGAAACATGTGATGATGAAGTCATTACATGTGAAAACCGACTGATGAAGATATTGTGGAAGAAATTAAAATGAATCATTATGAAATCGAAGATTCTGCATCTGAAACTGATGTAGAGGAGCACATAAATCACGAAATCTTAGATACTGGAGCAGAGATGCGTATAATTTATAAGTTTTTGTGTACACAAACAGTGGAAGAAAGATTGTTGGAGTCATTTGACGTATTGGACAAATAAATTCATAAAAGGTTTTTGAGATCGACATCACGCCAATAGAAGATTACCGATTATTCCTGTATCAAAACAGTGAGCAACAATTAAAGGTAAAATGAATTTATTTCCAATTGTCTTCATTTTTAGTTAATTTAATTAGTATAATGTGAGTTTAATGTAATCTATTTAATTCATTAACGATCATTTTTAATAGATTTTATAATTTTTTAAAAATACATCATTATTGAATACACATAGCAACTAATGAGTTATTCATTTTGTGAACTCTAACATTTTTTAAATGGTTCGGATTTAGCGAACAAAAGCTTTGGTCCCTTGAAGTTCACTATAGCGGGGTTCGACTGTATACTTTTCAATAAATCAGTACCTTGTATAAAATTTTGAAATATTATTTCCATGCTACCGATTTGAGGGGGATTTTTTGGTATAATTTGAATTCTTAATTCAGAACTTGGAGTTATTGAATACCGAAAACAGGAACCTTAGTAAATTTAATACGTCTGTAGCAGGTAATGAATGGCATTTTTATAATTTCAATAAATTATCGTATTTCATTTCCGA
This sequence comes from Dolomedes plantarius, assembly GCA_907164885.2. Lineage (NCBI taxonomy): Eukaryota > Metazoa > Arthropoda > Arachnida > Araneae > Dolomedidae > Dolomedes > Dolomedes plantarius. Next base: position 237,405,653 of record OU015490.1, read on the forward strand.
TCTCTTTAAATCAGTGGTTCTTAGGGGATGGTGGACCTTTCAAAACGATTTTTGAAATTTTTACCACAGAGATATGAAATTTTGTACATATATTCATTACAGTATAACAATATTAAACACCTTATAAAATTTTATAAATATTTAAAAAAAAATATTTTATAATTAAAAAATTTAAATTAAATTACCCTTCTTTAAAATGCTCCTTGCGACTCAATTTTAAACTTTTCCCCTTAATTTTGCATTTATATTTCTTATAAATACTTTCTGAACAAAGTTATGTATTTTTTTTGTACTTTCGTTGATTAGTTAATTTTTAGAAAATATTTTTATGCTTGTACTCTGAATTTTCGCGAAATTTTTGTACTTTTCTACACTAAAGTTAAACTTTTATAACCTAAATGACCTCCAATCGTAAAATGGATACATAACTTTATTTTGATGTATTACAGGAATCTTTATTATAAATTTCATAAATTTTCGTCAAAAATTATGACGCGAGGAGCATTTTAAAGATTTGCAAATCTGGAAATTTCTCATTTTAAGAAAAAGTCATTTAAAAGATAATTTTTTATCTACCTTTAATACTTACTACTCTAAAGCCACCAATTTTTCATTTTTCTTTTCACTACACATTTTAAATGCATTTCATTCCAATATTTACATGTTTTTAAAATATTAATACACCCCCAAAAAAATTCCAATTTTTGCTCGATTTTTGGTAATTTGAAAGTCCACCATCCCCTTAACCCATAGAAGTCTGCGGACCACGAAGCTAGAAAATGAATCATGTACGGATCACCACCATCCTCCACCGACTTGAGGGGGGGAGGAACCTTCTGGGGCGTATGGGGTATAGAATATCCCTCAGGAAAGCTAGTTACAGGATTAACGTACTCACATTTTAATTTATCATTTTCTAATAATAAAATAAATGTTAAACTTTTAAGAAATTTTAATTCAACACCTGATAGTCATCGGTTATAGTCCGCCCATCTAGTTCAATAATCACTGCTTTCAAAATCCCCATTCATTTGGTGACTTTTTTACGCGTGGTGCCGTACCACTTCCGAGTCTCTCGCGGACTACAGGTTGGGGACCACTGCTTTAAATGAATAATATACTAAAAAATTTCTATTTTTAAATCGAAGGTCATGGTTATGATTTATCACAAAACCTGCATTAGATTATAATAATATTAATAACTACGTCAACATATTGTAGGAAAGTTTTAAATATATTTAGGTACTCTGTTGAAATTTATTTTCATACAAACGATAAGGGGAGTGTTTTAGTACACTATCTGGCCAAAAGTATCCGGACGCCCAGTGGTACGGACTCGGAGAGTCCTGATGCATAAATTAATATGATGTTGGTCCTCCTTTTGCATTGATGACAGCCTGCACACGTCTGGGGAGAATTTCCACCAGTTTTTGTTAGGTGTCCATGGGAATTTACTTCCAGGCGTCCATCACACCTGAGTGAGTGCTGGCAGTGAGGATGGTCGATTTGGCTGGCTACGTAATGTGCGTTCTAATTCGTCCCAAAGGTGTTCAGTGGGATGTAGATCGGGGTTCTGAGAAGGCCAGCCCAGTTTTTGAACACCCATTTCGTCAAACCATGCCTGCGCAAGTCTCGATGTGTGAATGGAACAGTTATCCTGCTGGAAGAGAAATGAACCTTCCCCGAAATATTTCCATAGAGTTGGGAGGGCTGCATCGTCCAGAATGTCCACATACATCTCAGAGTTAATGTTTCCAACCACAGGAACTAAGGAACCCAGGCCAAACCATGAAAAGCACCCCCACACCATGATGCCGCCACCACCAAACTTAACAGTCGACACAATGCAGTCACGTAAGAAGCGCTCGTCGGGCGTCCGCCAAACCCAGACACGTCCATCGGACTGCCAGATTGTAAAGCGAGATTTATCACTCCAAAAAACATTTTTCCACATTTGCACAGTCCAATGACAGTGAGCTTTGCACCACTGCAATCGACTCTTCGAATTCTGGGGAGTGATATTCGGCTTGTCTCGCGGCTGACCGACCATGGAATCCCAGGTTTTTTAACTCTCGACGAACAGTCCTGCTGCTAGCACTAACGCCCGATGAACTTTGGAACTCCTCAGTGATTTCAATCAGCGAGGACTTGCTATTTTGTTTCACTACCCTTTTCAGAGTTCTACGGCCGCGTTCTCTAATTTTTTTCGGCCTGCCACTTCGTTTTTCTGAAGTTTTGAGGCCTCGACGTTTCCACTTCGCAATGGATCACTCACAGTGGATTTGGCTTCTGTAGAATGTCTGAAATTTCATGAACTGATTTCCCACAAAGTTGGCATCCCACTATTATGCCAAGATCAAAGTCACTAAGCACCTTTGACTTACTCATAGTCTCACAAACGCATAACTATGACCTGAACTGAGCTGTTGAATTTTAGCAGGGGAGTGTCTGGACCTGCTGGTTTTAACTCCTGTCGCAAGATATATTGTCATCAAAGTTTATGTGCACAGTAAAAAAAAATAAAAATCGTTACGGTAGTTAAAGTTTAAGGATACAAATCTTAAGGAGAAAGTTAAAAATTTAAGGCGTTCAAGAGTTGAAGGGTAAAATAAATAAAAAAAATAATATGTAAAGAATAAAGTTAATATAACTAAGATAAAGTTAAGTTTAAAGAATAAATTAAGTATTAAGATAAAGTGAAGATAAATTGTCAGAAAGAGGTAATTTCGTCCACAGTAAACAAGATGTTAAGTTTACTAAAAAAAGACCCCATTCAGGGTCATACAATAATAATGTGATGATTGCAGATTTCCACGGGGGAAAAGTGAAAGTATCAAGATAAGGGAATTTGGACTAAGCGACACCACCTAGACCCGAACCCTCATTGTAGGGTTTACCGGGTCAGCGCGATTGCACTGCGCTATGGCAGCGACGTAAGTAGGTGAACAAGATAGGAAGAGTATCGCGGTAAGGGAAATAACGTTAGCTCCTGAGTAGACACACCCTAGGGCGTTTACGATTAGCAGGTAGACTGAAGTCGTAATCTGGGAGTTCAGCAATGATCATATTATTAATATTAGGCAGGTTATTATAAAATCTCTTGGAAATTTTATAAGCCTGCTTGGTGACAGTAGAGATGCCGAAGTCTATTATGATTGTTTCATTCGACGTAAACCGGTAAACTCGGCGAATTCGCCTGAGAGTTTTATTCTGGAGAATTTCTATTTTATTAATGTGCGTTTGTGCAGCGGAGAACCACAAACGGGCAGCATACAGTGCAACAGGTAGAACGCATTGCTTGTAAAGTAGAACTTTATTTCTCATGGAGAAATGAGGACTGAAAAAAAGGGTGCGGAGTTGCATGGTGACAGCATTGCACTTACTAATAGTATTGGTAATATGGGGTTTCCAAGTAAGTTTTCGATCCAGAGTAACGCCAAGATACTTCACTGTGTTTTCTCATTCGAGTGGGGAGTGATGAATATAAAGCCACGGAGGATTGCTATAGCGATTATTGAAGTAGATCGCGTGACACTTCGAGGGATTGATTTTAATTTTCCAGCGCGTAAACCAAGCCTCTAAAGTGTCGATATGACGCTGAATTTGAATAGACAGGTAGTGTTCGTTGTTAGAAGAAGATAGGATAGCAGTGTCATCCGCATACATAGCGAGGAGAGTATTTTCTCCACGCGGCACATCATTGACGAACAAATTGAACAAAGTCGGTCCTAAAATCGAGCTTTGTAAAATTCCCGAAGTGATGTACCTGTTCCGGGACAGGCTGTTGTGTATGTGGACGATGAAATTCCGATTTTGAAGATAATTATGAATCAGATGGATGAGACAGGCTGGCAGGTTAATTTGAATAAGTTTAAAGATTAGTCCCGGGTGCCAGACCTTGTCGAACGCACATTTAATGTCGAGAAACAGAGCAGCGGTAGGTTGTTTACCCTGTGATCCCTCACGTGCAAATTCCACTACCCTTAAGAGCTGCTGCGTCGTGTTGTGCTCAGACCTAAAGCCAAACTGCTCTGGGATGATAATATCGTGCTGGTCGAGGTGCTCGGTGATTCTGTGAAGAATGACACGCTCCGCCCCCTTACTAAGGGAGCACAGCAAGCTGATTGGACGATAACTCTGGGGAAGATTACGGTCACCCCCCCTGACTTGGGTATAGGGCAAATTATTGAAGTCTTCCAACAAGTGGGGAAATAATTAAATTTAAATGGAATTAACAATTACAGTGATGTACAGTATGATATTAGTTGGGAGGTTTTTGAGAATTAGATTGTTAATGTTGTCTATGCCAGGAGCTTTTTTATTATTAAGTTTTTGAATAATGTCCGTGATTTCAAAGAAGGTAGTGGAAGAAGTAGTCTCGGTGGGGGTGGTGGAAAGGAACTTTTGAACGGTCGTGAGGATGAGTCTATCATTTTCCTCATCGACCAAGTCGTCGTTAGGAGAGAATTGCTCTCTGTAGGAGTCAGCGATGGCGTTTTCTTTGACTAAGTCAGTCATAGCAACTCCCTGTCTTCCTTGAATGGGCGGAAATTGCTTGTGCTGCTTACGAAGTCGTCTGACAAATTGCCAGACGGAGTTATCATCAGGATCAAGCCCATGAATGAATTCAGCCCAAGTGGAATTTCGGAAGATTCGAATATCGCGACGAACACGCTCGCGCAGGAGATGATAATTACTCCTGTGGTGGGGGAGACGGGTAAATTGATATAATTTACGGGCCACGTTACGATCTTTAATTAATTTAACGATATTAGGCGGAAGATTATGGTAATGTGGCTTTTTCAAAGCGTGCGTGGAGTTAGCCTTGGCGTATTCAATGGCTGTCGTTAAGCTGTCGGCATACTCGATGTCCTTGGGACTACGAATGATGGGGTAGTAGTGGGTGGAATATTGAAGAATTTCTTGCAACTGCTTCCAGTTGGTGCGAGTGGGGGGATTGGGATTTTGGATATCGACCTGCCAATCAAAATTAATTAACACAGGAAGATGGTCAGAGTCAAAGAGATTTAGAGTTTCAATGGTGTATGGGTAAGGGAAATTTTGGTGAGTGCAAGGTCGATAGTGCTAGAGCCAAATATATGAAAATGAGTGGGGGTGGGGGGGGCAAGAAATTTAATATCAGAGTTATCGGTGGCAAATTTTTGAAGGGCTCGGCCGTAACGATTTGATCTATGGCAGTTCCAAGCTGTATTGTGTGCGCTGAAGTCACCAGCCACAATACAGTAGTTACTAGCATTAAGAATATTATGAAAGTCTGAGCACAGAAAATTTTTATTAGGGGGATGTAGATGGAAGAAATTAAGATTTTAGTGACTCTGTCAGGAAGAAACATAATGGAAGTGCTCTCCACATTAGTGGTATTAATATCATTAATTTTAAAACGTTCCAGTCCCCTACGGACATAAATAGCAGTGCCACCGCCAGGGTGCTGAGAAGTATTAGGGGGGCGAGGGCGGTTGGTCCTATGTAGCGTGTAATTACTAATATTAAAACGCTAAGGTGCGGAGAATTTGGTTTCCTGAATCAGGGCAACGTCTATATTGGAATTCTCCATAAACTCCCTGAATTCATTCATTTTGCAGGCAAGACTATTTGCATTCCAGAATAGAACTCTCAGTGAACATTTAGTGGAGGAACTACTCATGGCCGGTTGGTGGGTATAAGTAGAGTGCAATTTCGTGAAAGACAGCTACCATTTTGGAAAATACATCAGTGTTAGTTCGCATATGGGCGGAAATTTTCTTCAAGAGGTATATAATATCAGCAATGTTATATTCGGACATAAAGTCCTTAATGGCACGAAAGATAGATGCGAAATCAGCGAAGCTTGATATTGGCCGCTCGTCGTGAGTAGTTTCTCCACTCTGAATTGAAGCAGCTGCGACCGGGGCAGAACTAGGGATGGCGCGCTCTGATTGGGGGAATTTCGATCCGATCCTTGATTATTTAAGGGGGCAACTTCGGCATTTCTCGGAGTTTCGCTAGATGTCGAAGCAACGCTCGTTTCGCTATCAACTGGTTTTACTAGGGGGTATTCCATGCCGATGTTTTCGGTGGAGGAGCAGGGATAAAAACCACAGGTTTCTTTTTATTGCTGGGAGTGTTTGTACTAGTTTCAATGGACTTAGGGTCTTCAACTTTTAACTTATGTTTATTCTTGGGGTTTAGGGGACACCCTCTGTAGTTCGATGTGTGATTTCCCTTGCAGTTGCACAGCAAGTTTTACCATCAGTGTCCTTCAGAAGGCATTCCCCTTGGACGTGAGATCCACCACACTTAACGCAGCATGGGGAGAGTTTGCATGTCATAGAAGAGTGTCCGAACATCTGACACCTATAACATTGGCTTACGCCAGTTTGGGTGTAGTTGTGGAATGACACTCTGAGAACCATCTCATCGATGGTAGGCAAGGGAGTGGATTTATCAGTCGAGTCCATCGGTATAGCCTGGTCAGTCACCGGTGACGCTGAAGCATCACCCTGGGAAGGAACTAAGTCCATGATCAGCGCAAAGCACACGTTAACCGAGAAAATCAAGCGAAAAGCTGCCACTAAGACTGGCTCGTCACTCACACGCAGGATAAATCCCCGTGTGGTCACAAGACAGAAGTAGAGACAAGACGGAAAATATACACGTGCAAAAGCACGTGCAAAGCACCGTTCTCCTCGGAGTCCGGAGGCGGGGTATGTAATAAAATATGACCTGACAAACCACTACCAACACTTTTATAGCTTTCGGCTACACATCAAATTACGTCACCTCCCAGTTCCACTTCTTTAGACGGGGGGGTTTCGGGATACTTATATCCCGAGTTAGTGTATAAAGTGAGATTTTAATTCATAACTTGCAGTTAGTGAATGCGAAAACAAGAAGATTGGAAAACTTAATAAGTTTATTATGTGTTATCTATATGTAGGTAAATTTTTGAAGTATCAGTAATATAAGAAGGGTACTTTTTTATCACTTACGTAATTATTAAATAATTATTTAATTAATCACTTTCTTCTCCGTTGATAATTCATATATAGTTTTCATGAGAGAAAATGATAGTGAAGAATTTCGCCTGACAGTTAGAAAAAAATATATACATGTGTTTTTCCAAATAAAAATCGGATGTAATATTTATAAATATTTCGTTGAGGTAATTTTATTTTATTATTTTTATATGATTTATAAAGCTTATGAAGAAGTAGACTGCGTCGATGAAAAACAACTGACAATGCTACCCGATCCGATTCCCCGCCTCCTTTGCGAGGCACCGCCACACGTTTCTTCATAGCTGTATGGCAACGTGTTCAGTTACAAATCAGATCGGTGGGCGTTGTTGGAAGCGGATTGCCATTTATATATTTTTCGAACAGATGCAACAGAGCGGAGTTATAATAAAAGTTTCTGCTGTCTTGTATTGTGCCTAGGCTCTGAAGTCGAATATGTTTAGCCACAGGCAAACAACTACAAGATCTTAATCATCTATATATATAAAAGAGCTTGTCTGTTTGTTTGTCCGCTATAGAATCATAGACTGTTTCACCCACCGGGACCAAATTCGGCACAGTTAATGTTTTGGACCCTAGAAACTTAAATCAGGAAAAACGAAATTTGGGGCTCAATTAGTTTTTTTAAAATTAATTTTTTAATGATTTTTGTGCCCCTAAACGCACTTCTTAAATTTGGATACAGTCCCTTTACGACAACCCTTCAAATTCGATACGCTGGGGAAAAGCGGTAGAATTCTGAGGGGTGATCTGGGGTGGTTTGAGAGTTGGTCTGGGGGTAACGGGGGGGGACGAGGTGTTTATTTTTCTTACGTTTAGTGGAATCGGTTGGTTGAGAAATCGGAAAATGTTGAGAACCGCTACTTTAGACAATTTTAGACAATGGCGTTCAAACTAATAGAACTTAATAAAATTTGGAAAAAAAAGCAAGAAAAAAAATAAGGATTAAGTTTGGAAGTTTTTGGAAGCCTTCTGTTGATCTAAATATATTAATTGTTTGAGGATCATACAATGGGAAGAAGTATAAGAGTTCTACAGATTTTTTCCCCTAAGTTCGCGAAACAGAGTTAACATATGATATGTATTTGAATTACTTATTCCGTGAAATCATATAAGATAAATCTTTTAGAGTTTTGGGGCTTTTTAAGCAGTGGGAGGATAAGCTCTTTAAACAGAGAAACATAACGACACATAACTTTCATTCCGAACTGTTAGTCCATTAGTTATATTAAGGCATAAGAAAATTAATGAAATTATTTTTAAAGAATGATTGCCCGGGTAGATATATAGATGTAAAATTTTTCATGCCTTCCATCAAAAGAATATTGGGTATATCATTTCAGTAGAAACGCGCTAAGCGCATTCTGTCTGGCCAGATGAACATGAAGAGCGGGGGGTGCAGCCCAGTATTTTTTTGATGGAATTCATGAAAAATTTTATATCTATATATCTACCCGGGCAACGCCGGGCAATAATGCTAGTAGATGATAAATAGCATGTTTTATTTAGGATTGAAAAACTGGGAACAGCGGTATTGCATAGTTATGTAGTCATGATCATCTGGGGATATCTCATTTCTTTAAGGTAATAAGACTGTAGATACATTGCATAGCCCAAAGTGTACAGACACAATATTTTTATTTTGTTTTCTTTAGAACTTAGGAACGGAGACAACGTATGTCTATGACATATCCATTGATGTGATTTAATTAATTGGACATTAAAATATATACATAAATATCCTCACTGAGATTCACCAGAAATATTGTTAAAATGTACTCTGAAGACAAATTTGAATTGAATCGACTTTCTTTGGGATTGCGTTTTCAGGGAAACAGGATCTATCCGCATTTCCCTCTAATGAATCCGCACTGGCAACTTAGAATTTCTACCTGCACAAATTTAGTTTAATTTTTTTTTCTAATGAATAAACCCGTGACAAAGTCATAAGGTTTACAGAAAAAAAGGAAAAAATAAAAATCTAGTATCCAGAATGTGGGCCATGGAATCTGGGATACAGATTGTGCGTGGCAAACATATTTTTAATAATAGCCAGATATTGGAGATTCTATGGCAGAAACCTGTGACAAAGTCCTTAGGTTCACAGAAAAAAGTGAAAAATGCAAGTCTAGAATTCAGATTGTGTGCCATGAAATATGGGATCCAGATTGTGTGTGATAAACGTGTTTTTAATAATAGCCAGATTTTGGAGATTCGGAAATCACTCTTCAAGCGTTTCTTTAAGTAAGAAGTTTTACTATATACTATGGTACATAACAACAAATTGCGTTCTTTAAATTGTAGCCGTTTTACAGTAATAAATGTTAAGTTAACAGGTTATTCGTGTTTCCTTAAAAGCAACCTCCGTAAATTGCATTTATATTTCGTAGTTATACATAATTTGCATCCATATTTCAAAATTCTAGAAGTTGAATAACATATGTTAAAATAAGGCAATAAACCTCTATATAAAAAAACGAAGATTTATTAAAATGTCTCTTTCGTAATTTTATAATATCTGTTATAATACTCAAATGAAACCAGGCAAGTCTGAAGAATGCTGGACAAATAAAAATTTCTGTTTCACCTTCCAGTGAAAAAAAAAAGTTCTTTCTCTTCTGAAGAACGCAGTTTATTTCTGAGATAAACAAAGTGCCGGTGTTCTTTTCATTGCTCTTTTAACACCTTCTTATTTATCTTAAGTATTTCCTATTCTTCAGAGTTGCTGTATTTTAGTACTTGTTATAAGAGATAATGGTTGACGGAAGTTCCACTGAATAGCGTGTCACTGTAAAGTTTCTACTCAATAAAGTCGAATTTAATTAGATATCTGCTTATTTATTGTTGTATTATAGTTGTGTCTGCGCACATTACGTGTGCTACTAACTATACTGAAAAAGTTATTGTGCAGTAAAAAGAAAAATATTACCAGTTACTGCAGTTTGCAGTAACACACAAAATGTTTTTGGTGCTTCTGAATAGTATTCCTTTAACTGCCTTTGAACGATGTGATGTGATTAAACTCGTGTATAAAATCTATAGTTGTAAAGGATTATATCCTTAACCAGGCAGATAATCAGATGTTTTTATGTCATGAGGAATTCATCTAAATTGATATTGAAGAAATTTGGTTTACTTTGCTATTATTTAATTAATTAATAAATGCAATCAATCGTTATATATATATATATATATATATATATATATATATATATATATATATGTATATATATATATATATATATATATATATATATATATGTATATATATATATATATATATATATATATATATATATATATGTATATATATATATATATATATATATATATATATATGGTAAGTATGCCGAGTATGAGATCCCTTTTAATATTCATATATAACTAGGATAGTGAGGGATTATAGTACCAACTTGATATCCTTTTAATGCATATATTTTACTACATATAACAATAACAGAAAATGAAAATAACCTTCCAATTTTCTTGTAGGGAATTATAAACAGAAGTGGTCCATCTCTGGGGGTCTGAAAAAGTAGTCCTAATATGAGACCCCTCTTCTAAAACTCTATGAATTAGAATTACTGAAAAGTTCGTAAAAAACAAAACTGACACAATAATTAGATAACAGATTCTATATACACTAATAGGTGAAAAATAAAAGTGACATTTTAAACAAATTAGTTGGTTTACACTACAGATTTTATTTTATTTTTGTTTTTAGATTGAAACTTTTCACATTGTTTACAAATAAAAAGTTCGTGAGCTCCACAATCTTCATGCGCCCACCTAAAACACCTTCTACACTGACGCCTTTGCTCTCCCCGTTTGCCTTCTAAACATAAACAACCACAAAAAAGGAATTCAGCATCGTATTTATCAATGCTATTATCACTCCTGTTATGAAGAGAAAGTTTTTCATTGTCTTCTATTGAGCTGAAATCACCATACATATAATTATGCTTATTCGCTCTCTGTTTTTAACTAGGGTTGTATTTTCATCCATCCTTAATTTTACCCTTCCTGTAGGGACCTCTTTGACTTTTCCTTTTCCCTTTATTGTTTCCTTATCCTTTTCTGTTTTTTGATCGTCTTTTCCTTGTTTATCCTTTGATTTCTTATCTTTCAGGTCTATTCTTTTTTTTTTTCTTGTAGGAAAGACGGTTTTTTTTAATATGCTGCAGTTCTTTTATTAATGCTATCAATCAATTTATTTTTATATGGCGATGATGTAATAATATCCACTTTACGGTCTCTACTTGCTTTCGAGGTGTTTTTCTCACGTAACATAGGCAATGGATTTATTTCTTCATTCGTCACAAAGAGCTGCTTTGAACGTGTTGTTTGATCAATGATCAATACCTTCCAGATTGTCACTACTGCTACATGGTTGTGGATTTCTCCTAGGCATCTGCATCTCCTAGGCATTTCTCCATTGTATCTGCAGCTTCAGAGGAAAAAAAGCTGTGAAGGGAAAACTAAAATGCCTGATATGAGAACCATATTAGGCATGCTTTGGGGTCTCATATTGGGCATGACCATGTTGTTGAACACGCCAAGGAATTTTTTAGATTAGGATTGACGTTACCTTAAAACCAAACAGGCATGGTTACACTCCACATTTATAGCTACCTATACAACACTAACAATTTTAATAAGAATCTTACCTTGAAGGTAAAAACAGCCAATGAAAATGGTAATGGAAAAAAGTCGACGAGCACACATTTGGGAAAAAAAAATACTGTACCTTTCTGTGAGTTTACAAACACTCGACTGACTCACCGATTACAAATGTTGCAATAGACTACTGTTTTACGCTCATGCATACGCGGCAGTATTTGATACGTCCTGCAAGCTGGGGTCTAATATTAGGCAAGTCTCATATTCGGCATACTTAACCTATATATATATATATATATATATATATATATATATATATATATATATATGTATATATATATATATATATATATATATATATATATATATATATACAGGGTCATCGAAAAAAAAGGTGCTGTTGATTGCAACGTGAAATAAAGAACCATATGACTCATGTTGTTTATATTTCTACCAAAACATACAGAAACGAATCATGTTTGTGACATTACCTGATAGGTTTCGGTATGAGCACCCCTCCGTCGCTTGGCACACATTTCGGGGAGAGTCGATCAATACCTAGATACGCTCGATCATAGCAGGAGTAGTCGCTATTGCAGCAGTGATTCTGTCCGATAAATGGCTTAGCTCGGGACTTTTTCAGCGTACACAATGTTTTACAGTTAACCCCATAGAAAAAAGTCTAGAAGGGTTAAATCGGAGCCTTTTGGATTCCAAAAAAATTTGGAACGTCGTTTCTTATCCAACGTCAAAACCAATGTAGGACGAAGCGCGATGTCACAGTGTTCGTGCATGTCCCCAGCACAGTCACGGTCACCATGACATGAAAAAATGAAGTCTTCAAAAGTAAACATACCATCTGCTACTACGCAAAATCTGATTGGTCGAAGGTTATTCTCGGTGAGAATAACTAAAATCACGGACACCTTTCTCGATGACCCTGTGTAATAATGGCCGGGAATCGATTTTTTCTGGTCATTTTGAGTAGTGATTTCTCTGGTGTGAGAAATAAAGTCGTTACCGACCTTTTTTGTTCTCATCTAAAGGTACACACACACACACATACACACACACATACACACACACACACACACACACACACACACATATATATATATATATATATATATATATATATATATATATATATATATATATATATATATATATATATATATATATATATATATGTACCTTAAGATACATGAGGCTACAAAGCAAATTTTTGTGTAAAAAAGGCTTTGTCGAATATTTTTAGTATTAAAAAAAATTATGTTTTTATTATTATTATCATTGCCATGGTAATCCTTATGTTATATTATAAATATTTCCAAGTCAGTATGACAGAGATTGGCCTCTCAAACAATTATCCTCGTCATCAAAAGGAATAATTACAAGATAAAAATAACTTTTTATACACCATGTTTTTATATGTTCTGTTGAATCATATAAACTTGACAATTTTATGCATTAATAGATAGTTTTTTAAAAATTGTTTGAAGAACTATCCAATCAACGTGAAAGAAAATAATGTTAATTGGAAGTTAATTTGCATTTAACTTTTCGTTCCCGTTCCGGCCGATAGATGGCTGCGCCAGTATACAAAACAAAATTAACGGAAAATAACTTAAAGTTAATTCAATTCTGCTTAAAGATGGCTAAAAGTATAAAACAAATGTATTGCCATGGTGTTCTGAGCTATTCTAAAATTTTCAAATGTCTAGCTAGTCGGGAAGTTAGTTAAAAATCGATTGCAAGATTTGTACTAGACAAACACACAGAGAAACAAGAAAGCGAGTTCATAAAAACATGTAAAAAAGTAATAAAATGTAGATATCCAGACTACTGTTGTGCCGCTGGCCTTAAAGAGAAAAGGTGAAATACATGAGAGGAAAACTCATAGGGAATAACATGTAGTACCACTCGGGTAGTTAAATTCGTATAAAAAAGACCTCTGGGCTTGGAGAGTTCGATAACTTTTAAGCGATCGTTATATTGGCTTTCGATTGCTGAAAGAAAATGATGATTAATCGTTAGTTATCGAAATTTACCGATCATAAAAATCGATATTGTCGAAAGAAGTCAACTGAAACAGCTTCTCAGACCAACATGTTGTGTTTTCGATTTAAAAATTATACATTTCGGGCTTGGAATAAAAGATCTTTCAATCGCTGTGGTTGTTTAAGTGGTAAATGACCGACCACGAGGCTTGGAAACATTTGTTCATTCCATGGTCGAAGTAATCAATCGTAACAATGTGTTCCGCTTTCACTCCAAATCATCCTAGAAACATTGAAAAGAATTATATCGTCTTTAGAACTAGAGTCTGGGGTTTAGAATTCCACGTAGACGTGAGTTTTTATGACCATTCGTAACTGGTTTTAGGACACTGCAACAACTGACAACACAGTATAAGCGTTAAGATGAGAGGAATATTAATCTAAATAATTTTTCATCACAGACTACTGATTGCGTATTTTTAAAATATAGTTTTTGCATTTAAAGAAAAAAGCTTAGCTAAAGGGTGGGCAGCTTTTAAAATTTCATTTGAATTTTTCAACTGTAAAACTTTTACAGCACATTCAATTAATAATAACTATCTCTCCGAAAATGAGAGTGTTTTTTGAAAATATTGAACTAAAGTAGAAAGATGATTTAAACACGTGATTTGCATTTTGAGGTATATTTCCAGAAGAAAGAAAAGATTTTTCAAAAATATGCATTTGTTAATGTATTATCGGAAAGTTTTACATGATATTTTAAATATGTTTAACTTTTACGGTGAAACTTCTTTTGCCGGCCACCCCTCCAAACCGCAATGTTGTTCACAACCAATTAAAGACTCCATAGAGCAAGTGTTAAGGAAGAAACATCATTTTGACGACCATCATTCTAAACGGCCACTTTTTTTCGGAACCATTTCTGGCCACTTTAGTGTAGTTTTGCTCTACTTACATCCAAATAAATATTAAATCTTTTTAAGTAGTTTATTTAGATTTTAAGTAAATTAATTAATATATGTCAAAAAAAACTAAAATTTATAAATTAGAATGTTGCCGCTTCGACACGTTGGCCTCATCAAAGGTTAATATTTGGCGATCATGCTTGGCGCTTAAAGTTAGTTTTCATGGGGATGTTTATATGTGCTATGCGCTATCGGAGCCTTTTTGGCTTTTCGCTTAAAATGAAAGTTGTTTTTTGTTAGTTGTGTTCGATTGAAATTTCAGTCCACCAACGACCCCCAACAGAGAATATAAATGAGAAATTAAAGTATAAAAATTAACTATCTATATTACATAGTATTTTCGTTTGTATAATATATAATATTTGTACTCTTCAATCCAATTTTTCCCCTTAGATGTCATTTGTAATACGGTTTTCATCGGGGCTGTTTAGATTTCGTTTATACGTTATAAAGACCCATATTTTATGAAATCAATCTACTTCTTATAAAAGATGTTCTCCGGAATAAAATGCAACTATTAACCAAGAAATATTTCTTTGTTCAAATATTAATGGAACACTCAAAAAGATGGCAAGAATCCCAAATGTACTGTGGAAAATTGACAGTACAGGAATGAAATTGTAAACATAAAATAAGTACACCTTGGTAGAAATATTTTATGATCACCTGTCTCATTTGTCATAGAAATTATCTCAGAAAGTGTTGGTAACATTTTAAAAGATATAACTGTACAAATACTAAGAACTGGAATCACAATCTAAGGACTAGAATGTAATAAGGAATAATCTTTTTTGGGGGCGAGAGCTAGAAAAACGTTTTCAATCTATCAAACTCTGCTAATATTAATCAAAGAGAAGTTATCTGCTGAAATATTCTAATGACATTCGCTCATTTACCAGTACTGATAAAACATTGCTGTCAATTTTTAACACGAGGTATAGGTTAGATGCCTCATTTATTTTTCTAGTGTCGCCTACAAAATGTTAGTAATATTAAGGATTTAAACATTTTTTTTAACGTGGGATTACGTTCCTCTATAACGGTGCTCCGGAAAGGAAAATTCCAGACGCTAAAACCTTCCGTCCATCCTCGCGAATTACAATTTTGTCTGCGCGCCAAACTCAGTTAAAGCCAAGTTACTTTTCTATTTAACTTGTCCAGCCAAACAGCTTGGACAAGTTAAACAGAAAAGTTCCAAGATGAGTCAAAATTTTGACATATATATATATATATATATATATATATATATATATATATATATATATATATATATATATATATATATACAGTGATTTCCGCTTATAAGAATCATGTTCGTTATTACTGTTTTTGATTCTTATAGCCGAAATTTAGGTGTTTGGACAAGGCACTTACACACACACCTATATAAATATATTAGATAATTTACCATAAAATACTCTTTAATTTACGTTAATTATCTTTTATTAAAATTATTTTTTATAATTTCAAAAATACAGCTTCATTTCTAGACCTATAAGTAGATACACATGATTATAGTAAGAGAAGAAAAAATCCAATATTTGTTACCACATACCTGCTTAACAGTTTGAATATTTCAACTACAGGAAGGGAGCAAGAAAAAGTTTTCTATGTTAGTTTGACGTAATGCAGTTTTCAGGAGGCTGTTTATACCTTCTAGCTTACGTTTCACAATTTGATAACGTGCTGATTCTACTAATGTCACGTTTGTCTAAGTGATAGTGGACACTTCGCTGAATATTTATGTGTTTCAGGGTCCAGGAAGCCGCGACCAGGATGTGGGAGGTGGGAGAAAAGAGTCCCTATTTTTGTGTGTCAGTGGAGAAAAGTGAAATCGGACCCGGACGGGTAAAGATGCCCCTGGGTCAAGCTAATAGGACAGTGTTGTGCTAAAGCGTTTAAGGGGAAACTATTATGTTATGTCTAACAAAGAAAGGGATGAATTTTACGACTATATTCCATCCCCGCTTATCAATCTTTCCTTAAAAAAAAGAAAGAAAGAAACTCGTGCCTTCTGAGGGTTTAAGTGGCTTTTTTGGAAAAATGAAAGGAAAGCGAAGAGTGTAAACTGATTCTTAAAACCGGTGGATTGATTCTTTAAAGCGAAAATTTTAACATGGAAATAATACATTTGTTTTTGCTTTCGCGATATAAATTCTTATAAACGGTTGATTCTTATAACAAGTGATCACTATAAGCGGTGGTTACTGTATATATATAAATATATATATATATATATATATATATATATATATATATATATATATATATATATATATATATATATATATATATGTACATTAAGATACATGAGGCTACAAAGCAAATTTTTGTGTAAAAAAAGATTTGTCGAATATTTTTAGTATAAAAAAAATTATGTTTTTATTATTATTATCATTGCCATGGTAATCCTTATGTTATATTATAAATATTTCCAAGTCAGTATGACAGAGATTGGCCTCTCTGTGTCTGTGTGTGTATATATATATATATATATATATACAAAAGAAGTAAGCAACGATAAGTAATACTACGTTAATTACCAGCATTAGTCTCGTTAGAAGATACTACCTCAATTTGTTTTTATCTTGGTGAAATAAAATGAAAATAATTATTGTGCATATAAATGAATTGGGCCCGAGGTGGCTTAGTGAAATCGTGTCAGTTTCCCGTGCCTAGAGTGCTCGGCACATAATTTCGACAAGTGACATTCGTAAATACGCCGGATATAGGCGTTGAATCCGTACGCCAGAAAGTCCCTCTATGTAGTCAGAGAGGGTGGGAGAGGATATGATCCCCTTTATCGCCCCTGGAGGTGTCCGGTCGAAATTGAGGTGCCACCTAGCTAAGACAGATTTCGACCCTTGTGGTGCTAATGTAAACCGAAGCTGCACCTCTCAGCCCTCAAAGCCTATATGACCTGGTCTGGAAATTTCCAGCCAGGGGGCATTAGCAACAACAATAAATTTGTTTATTTAGCCTCAAGAATAACTTAATACATAGGTTCTTAAAATGTGGTCCGCGGACCCCTGGGAGTCCGCGTAGCCATTTCCGTGGGTCCACGAAAGAATTTCAACATTAACTTTACATCCTCGAAATTTTCGCTTTTATTCAAGTAACTCATTTAATAAAAATCCTACATAGTCAAGACTTTTTGTATTTGTTGTTACTTAACTAGTTATTAACATAACTAAACAATAATTAGTGAAACTTTACATTATTTTCATTCAACTGCTAATACGGAAAATTAAATAAAACAATGCACTTTCTTGCATTGTTTTGACTACTGCGCGGCGCGGGAACATGTTGCTATAAATAGACTAGTGACTCGGGTGAAGTCCCGTGTTCAACCGTGCTTTTCTATGTGTGTTACACACGTCTTTCTGTCGTGCCTTCAGTTGTTCTACCTGTTTCAGTTGTCTATGTTAATTATTTTACCCATAAAATGGTTTATTGGCTAAAAACTGGATCAACACTGAAACAAAATATACACGAAAGCAACTCGGATGATGGAACATCAACCTTGAAATTCATCAAGAAACGTAAAATTAGAAAATATTGTTATGAATATTTATCATTTGGATCGACATATACTATATGCAATAAAGATGTGGGAAGACCTGTCTGTGTTGCATGCCGTGAAAGTTTATCAAACGAATGTATGAAACCCGCCAAACTCCGACGTTATTTGCAAACAAAACGCAGTGAACACAACAGTATATGTCTATCGATTTTTCGATACAAGAACTTGCTTCCAGTCAAAATCTGATACAAAAGATTGCAACTGGTGGTAGGAATAAAAAAGCAGTAAAAGCATCGTATGAAGTATCACTACTAATAGCAAAAGCTGGAAAACCCCATAATATAGCAGAACAACTAATTCTTCCTCATACAAAAGTAATAACGATAAATAGAATGTTTGGAGCTAAAGCAACAAAAGATATAAATTTGATTTCATTATCGAACGATACAGTCAAGAATAGGATTGAAGACATGTCATGCAATATAAAAGAGCAGTTGATTTCCAGAGTGCTCAAATGTCAATATTACTCACTACAATTGGATGAGAGTACCGACATATCTAATAATGCTAATTTGTTTGCATTTATTAAATATCAATTTGAATATAAAATACAAGAGAATTTGCTATTTTGTGATTCACTACTTTTGCGTACTACACCTAAGGCCATATTTAATTGTTTGGATCATTTTATAACCAAAAATGAAATCGAGTGGTCAAATTGCGTTGGAATTTGAACTGATGGGGCTCGTGGAATATGTCAGGAACAAGAATTGGATTGATTGTTCGTATTAAAGGTGTAGCAACCATTGCTGCATACACAGGGAATCATTAGCATCCAAAAATATGTCAACAGAAGTGAAAAAATCATTGGATCAATTGTTAAAGCTGTCGATTTCATTAAGGCTCGCCCACTCAAATCCCAAGTTTTTAAAATTTTCTTCGAAAAGATGCAAAGTCAACATACACACCTATTCTTACACACATAAGTATGTTGGTTGTCACGTGGGTTGGCCCAAAAATCTGGGATAGTAATTTTTGTGTTTTTAAATATAAGTCTAGAAAAGTAATCCTGCTTTATTCAAGAAGAAGGATTTAATAATTTACGTTTTTATCATAGACTTATCAATCGTTCAACTTTAAAACTGCAAACACATCTGTTAAAACTGAATATTTGTAGCAATAAAAGGGATTTAATTTTGCTCTCTTAGTAGAGACGGTTCGAGGTAAAATAGAAAATCTGTCCTCCATAAGTTTTTCAAAGTTATTCAGTTACATATTTCAATTCAAAATCTTCTACAGAGATCTACTCAAAAAATCTTGCAATACATTGCCTCTTTAGAATATTATTTTTTTCGTTGTGGTACGTTTTATATACCACTTCCCTGTATCTTACACAATTTATCAGTTGAGAACAAAATATGCATAGAAAAGTTAAAATTTTTAAAATTGTGATAATTAACACAAGGTGAACTCTTTGATAATATACAGTTTATTTTTTCCCGATAAAATTGCAGTCGTAAAAAACATTGGACCACTATTATGAGATTGCTTCATTTACCTTTTAATCAAGGAGTGAACGATATCCTTATCATTTTGGGTATGGCCTTTGATTCGAAATTTGTGAGTGATGGATTTAAGGCCGTATTTATAGAGAGCAAAGATGTATGCGGCTAACATGAACTGATTCTTTTGCTCTCCGCGACAATTATCGCAATAAAAATTTACATCCTTGTATGTTCCAGTGTTTTTCGCAATATATTTTAAAATACACGAACCGAGTTCGTTTACTCCACTGTGGCCGTTTGATTCATCGCAAGCATAAATTTCAATGGTTTTTTTTAAGAAGATAGTAATCCAGGTAATTGTGGTGTTTTACCTTGCAAAAGGTCGTACAGTTCTGATTTTTTAATATCTTGTATATATTGGGTTCCTAGTAATAAATCTAAGTTTTCGACCTCCTCCCCCCTGTGCTCGCCCCGTGGGGCGCAAGAAACCTCAAGAAGTTTGGAGTATTTTTCAATTTTTTGCTCATATCTTCGTATTTGTACATTTTTGAGAGCAACTTCGATTGCAAAACCTGTAAAGAACAAAATTTACTATAACTTAGATACCTAAAGTTTTTATCCATGACCATTGACTCCGGCGCTCCGGTCCGCCGAAGTTGAGCAAAATTTTGAAAAACACAATATTTTACATCAAAGACTTTAGTTCTTCCTTCATATCATTTAACCAGTATTTTATAGAGAAAAATGATCTTCGTAAAATTTATACAAGATGAAGTTTACAAATATTCGCATGTGAAAAGTTTTTATCATGATTATTATTAAAGGTGCTACACTGATAAATAAGAAAGAAGCTGAATTTGGAAAAATACCAATTTTCCAATAAAAAACTGTAGTTCATTCTTAATAGTGTTATAAAAAAATACCAAGAAAACAAAGTAGGGCCAAATTAGTCAACAATTCCAAACATTAAACATAATTATTAATTCATATTAAATTAAGATTCATGGAATAATTTAGCCTAGGTATATATAGTATGAATCCTAGAGGAAATGTAACGGCAGGAAAATTTCATAGTTTCCTTCGTTTGGTTGTCAGTCTTGACAACTCGGTTGGTTCCTCCAGCTGTTCTGCTCTATGAATCTATTCTAGAAGAGAAATAAAGGCATCATCTTCTGCTTCTTCATCCAGAAAAACATCCATAGAATTCTCACAGGTCCCGCAAGAGTGCTTACAGATGGAAAAACACTTCAACCCTGCTTTTCTGCAGCCACAAACCTTGTTGCATCCTTTTTTGCAGTTGCAGGAAATGAATTGGAGAAGTGATTGAGGAGCTGGATCTCTCTTGGTCTTTACTGGGTCAAGTCCTTGACAGCTTCTAATCCATCCCCATTCAAGCGGATTCTTGTACACACCTAACCGCGTCTGGATTTGGTGGTACGAACGAAATATGTGATGCATGCTAGCATCATTTGTAGGTGGTAATTTACCCAAAAGAAATTTACTTCCAGCTGCAGATTTAGTAAATATATGGTACCGTAAACTTTCCAATATTTTTTCTTACCACCGTACAAAGCTACCAGATTCTGTTCTCCTGCTTCAGCGATGCTAGACGCACTGGCACCTGGATCTCGGAATACACTTGCTACTTCTTGTAACTCTGGGTGTTTCTCAAAGAGAGGAGCTACATTTTCTTTTGCCGATTCCAAAAATTGAGGTCGCGGTATCACAGCCAGGCAAAGCATGGATAAGAAGTACATTTTCCGACGTTGAATATCTGTATGACCTGGAAAACAATGAGTCTGGAGCTCTACTTCTGCCAGGTTTTCTGAAATAGATTAGAAGAGAAGGAGGAGCAAGACCTGTCAATAGGACAAGAAGATCTATGTCCTCCGCTATGATCTCCACAGCATCATATTGTGAAGCTAGGGATACTGCAGAGTTGACAATTAACCTTTTACATGCCAATGTTTCTTTTTTGGAACATCATGTTTAATATTTTTTTAAATAAACTGTTATATCTGTCAGTTTGAAAAAAATACCGTTTATTATAGAAGGTATGTTTGATTTTTTGACAATTTATTTTTCAAAATTGACTTTTAAAATTTACTTTCAAAATTGACAATTTATTTTTCCAAATGACAATTTATTTTTGAAAATTTATTTTTCAAATATGAATATTTCAGCATAGGAAAATATCTAAAAACCGGCTTTTTTTTACAATTTTTACAGTACGTAAGAAAAAAAATTCTATAAAATTCCTAAAAATTCAAATCCACCCAAAAATTTCTCCATAGTACTTGTAAAGAACAAGTTTAATGAGTTAATATAAGAAATTCAAATAATAACAAGAAATAGTTCCTCAAGATTGCATAAAAGTTCAATGTTCCAAAAAAGGAACTCTGGCATGTAAGGATATACAAAATCAGTGATATCACACGTATATTTTTCTTTATTCGACTTAAATGCATTCAGTGCTGATATCTTTTAAACATGCCCTTTATGAAAGGTATTAACGATGCTTTATTTATTTCTGAAGAAAGGAGGGGGGAGGACTGGATGAGGGGGGGGGTCTCATCTTTCTCACCAAGGTTGGGTGGTAATTGGTTTCAGCTGTATTTTCCTGTTTTGAGCTCCAATAGCTGCTTGTTTCTTTTGTTAGAAATGACCAAGTGTGCTTCACAAGGATTTGTTTGATAACTAGATTCTAGAACGGGACAATGTCCTCTTAAAACAGCAAAAGAAATGTCGAAATTTCAACGTGAAGAATTTGATTACCGATGCGATGGAGAAGTTTATTTGTGACGTTGGAACGATAGTTCTGTTGTAACTATTGCATCAAATTTTATCACACACGAACCATTGGGAAGAGCAAAAAGATATGTCCGAGCTCAAAAAATAAAGTTGAAGTTCCCAAATCTTACATTATAAAATTATATAACGAAGGAATGGGTGGAGTAGACCTGTTGGACCGAATTCTTGGAAGTTACCGACAAAAATTACGCAGTAAAAAATGGTACTGGACCTTATTTATCAACGCCCTGAATACGGTTGTGACTCCTGGGTGGATCTTACACACTGATTTACACTAAAACACCACTTTAGAAATGACTGAATTTTAGAAGAGAAATTACATTGAATTTGCTTCGATCGAAACCTAAAATTCACGTTATACCTGGACCCCGTGCCCATCAGTCGACGTCTGCAAGAAAATCAGATGCACATTACATAGTTACATCATCACAAGGGTGTTGTATAGCAGGGGTGGCCAACTTTTGTGTACATAAGATCTACTTTTTATCTTAAAAATGTGTCGCGATCCACTTGTTCTCATAAGCGTAGTCTAAGTTGGGAGGGGGAGGTGTGAAATACATACTATGTTTATACACTGTGTTTCATTACGAAGTGCACTCTCGCGAGCTATGGGTATATAAGCAAATTATGTGTTCAAACATTCGTAAAACAACTAACTACGTGAAAAACAACAAACATAACGGGCCAAAAAAGTCACGTCCAGGGGAATTAAAACAACATGAGCAATTATTGACAATATTAGTTCAAATTAGCAACAGCTAATGACAGATTTAGAATTTATTACATTAACATTAATGGGAAGAGTGACTTTGCATGTCCCTAACCAAGGAATCGTAATTACGCGTATATAAATGTCAATTTTCTTATGGTTGCAAAGCACGGGTGCCATGGTATGCGTTCGGTCTCAGACTGAATTACAGTCCCGGTCTAGTGCTGTGTAAACAGAACCCTTACTGCCGCCCTAACTAGGTCCTAAATTAGTGCTCTATATATCACGTAGACTAATATGTTTCTAAGTTAAGACATCGCGAGTGATCGACCAAAATTGTCTTCGCGATCGACTTGTTGGCCACCCCTGTTGTAAAGTGTGTCAAAAAACACTACAAATATGTGTTTTGAATGCAAGAAAAGGCTCCATGTACACTGCTTCCCACAATATCATGGACACTGAGAAACTGCTGAAAGGATTACAAAAAAAAAGTGTTTTAGAATGTTGTGTTGTATAATTTTTATACTAATGGTTGAAATCCCACGCACCTTCTAAAGGATAAAATATTTATTTTCTATTGGTAAGGTACTTTACATTTGTAAAATCGCATTTATTCATATTATGTATATTATTAGTCAAGTTTGTGTAGGTGAAAAATTGTTTTTATTGTTTCTTTATACTTTTTGCATTCCATTTCTTATAAAATATTACGCCAATTAAAACTTGTGTAATTTTTTTAATGAGTTTTACTTAAATTTTAGTAATTTCACATCAAATGGTTCAGTAAACTCTTATCACAGCATAAAATTTTAAAAAAATCATCATGCAACACTTTGTTTTTATGAAGCGAAAAAAAAGAGAAAAGATAGCTTTATATGCCAATGTTCGAAAAATGGAACATCCGGAAAATCATAGACAAAAATTATTTTACGGCAATTTTTTCGTTTTATAGTCTTTATGGGTGTATTCTAATGTTAATCTGATGAATTAGTTGTGTCTTTTATTCCTCGATCATAGTGCAGCATGTAAAAGGTTAAGACGTCAGCATCATCTGCAGCCTGTTTCACTGCTATATTAGCATTTTCAAGTTCATTCCTCCGCAGTGAAATAAATCGACATTTAATGTTTTCATTTGAGAAAATTTTCTCCTGGGGCACTTGAAGTAGTGTAGTTATATCAAAAATGACATCAATCGAATTGGATATGCGACTTCGTCTGTAAATTTCTGTACTTTTAGTGCTTTTCATCTCAGGATCCTGAGGATAGTCATAAAAAATTACCATAAAGTTGGCACCGTAGTGATTTTGAATAAATTTCCCATACCCTTCGCAAATCTCATAAAAAGTGTGACCTCGATTCCAAACAATCTTTTGAAGAAGGAAACCACCATCTACTATCACAACACGGTTTGCTGGGAGCTCAGTGGTGATAGGTAATGGTGTAAAAGCAGAATACAAAGTTCACTTTGTGCCCTTGAGCATTCCAGATTCTGGAAATAAAGACATTGCGTAAGGGGCTGATTCATAAGTGAAATAGTTTTCCATATCTTCATCTGACTGCTTAGCAATACACATTTTCAGAAAATCATAAGAGGATTAACCATTACTGTTTCATCTCGTAGTTACGGAGCTCACTTCTCTGGCTAATGTTACAACCTTCTTTTTTCTGGACATTTATACAGATCCAAAATTTTGACCAATGATCATGGAAACTGCTACCATTTCAATCATCTGGGATAAGTGACAGTTTACATTTTCACTGCCTACGATTCCAGAGCTGATAGATATCATCATGTTAATGGTTGGAAAAGGAGAATGTGTGGTAAACCACTCCTTTAGATTTTAATTGTTCTAATAATTCAGTAAGTAACAACCGACTGTGGACGAGGATAAGAACCGACTAGAGAGGGTGAGGTGGAACAACAAAAAGCGGATTCATGACATTGGAATATGTTTAACCCTATAAGTGACAAACCCTAGTCCAGATCGTCCAGGTGTTTTCCGCCCTGCGTATCACAAACGAATTGAGCTCGAGCACCTGCTTTAATGAATTCGAGCACCTGTTTTATTGCACCTGTTATTTCTCCTTGTACCGGACTGTTTTTCACCCCTCCCCCCACACAAATTGACTCTTCTTTTCACCACCTGCTATGTCACGTGACCATGTGTCCTGTGTTCGTGCCTTGTGTCAATTCGATACTTTTATATCAGCATGTATAGTCCACGGAATAGAGGTGCTTTAACTTGCAAAAGGTCGGAAAGTTCTGATGTTTTGGTATGTAGTATAAATCGGGTTCATAGTAAAAATTTTTCGGACCCCCCCCCCCATCCTATGCGCACGCCGTTTAATTAATGTACACTCATGGACAAAAAAATTAGCGCACCCAGAAGGAGTCGTCAAAATGAACCGAAATTTTACATACGTAATGACTACTTTGATATAAGTAAATGATAAGAAAATCAAAGAAAAAGGATAATTTATTTCAGAGAAAAAGGCAAAAGGACGGTGGAGTAATTACTCCGTTGGACCCCCTCTAGAGCGAATGCACGATGCGATACGATCAGGCATTGAGTCATACAAGTTCTGTATGATGTCTTGAGACATTTCGTTTCATATTTGCTGTAACCTTGCCTCTAGTGCGTTCAAACTCGTGGGATGCCCAACTCGTTTCCCAAATGATCCCAGATATGCTCGATTGGAGACAAATCTGGGGATCGGGCAAGCCAAGGAAGGGTAGTAACAGTGCGGAGACAGTCTTGTGACACCCTTGCCGTATGAGGCCGAGCATTGTTTTGTTGAAAAATGGCTCCTGGGAGCCGTTGCATGAGTGGCAACACATGTGGTTGCAGGATTTCATGAACATACCGCTGGGCTGTCATGGTGCCACGGAACAATACTAGGGGTGACCGTGTATTGTAGGTAATGGCACCCCATACCATCACACCAGCTGTGGGAGCGATGTGTCGCTGTACAGCAAAGGCAGGATTGAAGCGTTCACCACGGGCTCTCCACACACGAACACGATTGTCATAACTGCCGAGATTGAATCTGGATTCGTCGCTAAAGACGACCTGGTTCCATTCCGCTGCAGTCCAGTTTCCTCGTGCGCGGCAAAACTCCAAACGGAGGCGTCGATGGGTGGGCGTCAAGGGCAGCACACGTAATGGGCGCCGCGATACCAACTGTCCTTCAGCCAGGCTCCTTCGTATGGTTCACTTCGTATGGTAAGACATAGAGGCTCCTAGTGAAGGTGCTACCTGTGCCTGGATGGCGGCCGATGAAGCAGTTGGCTGTACGCTTGCATTTCTTACGATGTGGCGGTCTTCTCGACGACTGGTCTGTCGAGGGCGTCCTGAGCCGGGTCTTCGTGTACATGACATCTCTCGGGTCCACTGGTCCCAACACCTCCTCATAACACAATCAGAGCGGCCTAATTGACGAGCTACTCGCCTAGCTGACCACCCAGCTTCCATCATCTCGACGATTCTCTCCCTCTCAAACTGCGACAACTGCTTATATTGTCTTCGAACGCGGCGTAATGGCATGTCTATCTCAGCTCTTCCTTTGTAAATGATTCAGCACACTCAAACAAGCTTTGGTTACCTGTTTTATACTCCACAGAGTACGATGTTCAACGCCCTCTACCGGCTATACGCAATGCGCAATCATGCTGCATTTCTAATCATTTGCATATCTCCCCGACATGTACCTTCATTGCAAGTTTCGTTACGATCCCGCAATTATTTCTTGGTGCGCTAATTTTTTTGTCCATGAGTGTAATTCATGTTTGTAACTCATGTTTGAAGTAGTAACGAGTGAAAAATGAGTAGATTGTATTTACTAAGATTAACTGATAACATAGGTAAATTTGACAATGGTATGACATTTTTGTAGTTTTTGAAAATTTTCCTCATCTTTGGCTGACCGTAGTGCCGGAGCCAATGATCATGGAATAAAACTTTACATTTCAAACTTGTAGTAAATTATATTTTCTACAAGTTTTGTATGGAAGTTTGTCTCAAAAATGTACGAATACGAAGATATGAGCAAAAAATTGAAAACACTTTAGGTTTTTTGCGCCCCACGCGGCTCGCATAAGGGGAAGATTGTCGAAAATTTAGGTTTTTTTACTAGGAACCCGATATATACAACATATCAAAAAATTAGAATTGAATTAGAAACCTTTTGCAAGATAACCCCCTTTTATCATCCTCTATTTCCTGGACTAAAAAGGCAAGTCGGAAAAAATCCTCCACGATGCCAGTTGCTTGTCTGGACCTGTTTGTTAGCACCACTAGGTTTCAGCCTAGGCCCGAGAAGTGGCGCTGAGAGCCGGACAAAAATTCGCAGTTAAGTTCTAAACGTCAGTTCTAACGTCACACTCTAAACGTCAGTTTGCCTTTTATTGTGTCTGTACTTTTTTTTTGGTATTACGATTTTAGTTTCCTCAGCATGTTGAAACAATTTTGTTTAATAAATATTTCTTCTATTTTTATTGTTATATAATTCTTAAAAAATAATTTTTTTCTAGATTCTCTTTTGTTCTGTTCTTGATTTTATACATATTTGGCTGGGGGATGAATATTTCTTCATGCTCCCCATTTATTACAAACTTAATTTTTGTTGTATTAAAAATTTGTTTGGAATTATATTACAGAAAATGCATTTTACTGTTTTTTTTTCCTTTATGCCTTTAAAGGCTTATTGTAATAAAGATGTGGAAGGATGGAAGGGGGTGGGCCGCAGGATGAGTGAAAATCATTATAGGGGGTCGAGACTCGGTAACGGTTGGGAAACACCAATTTACATTTTTAATGGTATCAAACATAACACATGTTGAGAAGCTATTAATAATTTGCAATGTTTGCTATCCTTTTTCGAGTAAATAAACTATTTTACTGAAAATATTTGAAGCAAAGTTACAGATTTAAATTCAATGATGTCATTTAAATATATGCACATGCTTACTTTAGTATTAAATTAAAAAAACAACTCAGTAAATTGATCTCGCGAATCTTTAAACTATGATCATTTAACGTATTTTTCTATCGATATTTCTTTCATACAGTAATTTCTAACAATATTTTAAAGATTTATTCAGGCATCTGAACAAATATTAGAGAGAAGATAATGCGTAATTCCGAGCAAATTTCGAAATTGCTTTTTAATTAATTATTAATATGTTCAAACAACCGTTGTTTGCCCTTTACCAAGAATTTGTCAAAACCAATGAGTTATCCGAACAAAATTTAACTTTCACTGTATTAGAACTCTGCTTGAGCAAATGTGATGTACCAAGATAATTTCTATAATGCTATCACTATATAACTAACATTTCGACCGTGGACTTGAAAAATTTGTTACAACATCTTTATTTACGTTGACTCTCCATATTATTTATAATCCTACACTTCATTGAATGATATTTTGAAATTTTCCTGTTATAAGTGATACATTTTAAGTTTTATCTTCCATTTTATATGAGGCATTATTACTTTGTTATACTGTTATGCCAAAACACGTTTCAAAGTTCTATCTTTTGGGCATGCCATTCATGACCTATAAATTAACCTGTAAGGTATACACAAGATTCGATTCACAAGAATCGAACTTTTGAATTAATGAATTAAAGAAGCTGCTTTAGATATGCTAATTTCGGCATACGCGCTTAGTATAAATACCACGCAGCGTCATTAAGAATAAAGGGGAGGTTGTTAAGGTTGAAAAGGTGTTATCCTGCGCTAGTGCTTAGCGGGCCAGAAGTTTACGTGGCAGTACTGCTGGTTTGACTTACTGTTCGTGAGTATAAAAATATATTGTTCTTGAAAGCTGTATTTATATTCCGTACAAGTAGTACGCATGCTTATTGTTGTAAAAGCCAATTATATGTGCAACGAATTCAATAAACATTGTTTCATGTATAAACTGTGTGTGGTTCAAATTCAAATAGAGAGCCACTTCAAATTATATACACCCAGGTCTGGGTAGAAGTGAGCATAGATTCTCTATAAACCCCATCAATTGATACATCGCTCACTCCTTTCAACAACGTCACGTCTCAAAAATCGGCGATATTTAGTTATACCTGTTTTCAGAATGTCCTGAAAGAGTAGTAGGGGAGACCCGTGTATTATGGACCATCGTGTAATGTGGACCATGTGGAAATTTATCTGTTCACCACTAGGTAGCAGAACCATCCCATTGCATTTAGTGAATATTAGTGTTATCCAAAGCAGGAGGTGACTTGTACATGTGTGCCTTAATTTCGACGATTATGAAATTGTGTCTTCGGTTTATATGATCATTCATGTAACAGGTATGTCAAAATGAAAGTATTAATTTCTACTGTTAGGTAATTTTAATATAATTTTCCCGTTAATACTAGCAAATGTACTTATTTCCTTAACAATCCATACATGTATTTTATGCGAACCATTTCGCATAGCAATATGTGATTGGAAACAAAGTTGCTCCGTCCATGCGTGTAATAGGAACCATGCGCTGTTGTGCAATATGAACCACTGGTCCATATTACATATTGTAGGCACGTTGGATAAATAACATCTGCAAAGAAGAGAAAGAACGTCACATTTGTATGTAGAATCAGTGCTGCTGGTCACTTCATCCTCCCGATGGCGATGTTTCCCCGTAAACGATGGAAGCCGGAGCTGGAAGCAGGAGCTTCTCCAGGAACTCTTTTCAAATGCCAGGGAAAAGGTTAGAAGACAATCGAATTCTCCAGTGAATGGATGAAACATTTCATTAGTTTCGCTAAACCTGGCAATTACACGGAGGTTTTGTTAATTGTCGATGGACATGTGTTCCACACTCAAAATCTCAAGGCTATAGAATTGGCCAGAGAAGCAGGGGTGATCGTACTATCACTTCCTTCTCATACTACCCATCGAATACAGCATTTGGACCTCGCTTTCTTTCGTCCATTCTGCGTCTACTATTTCCAAGAGATGGACAAGTGGATGAGAGAACATGCTGGACGGGCCGTTACACAATTCCAAGTGTGTGGACTGTTCGAGAAGGCTTATGCACAGTCGGCATCTCTTGAAACCGCTGTCGATGGTTTCCGTGCAGGTGGTATTTGGCCTGTCAGTCGCCATGTATTTCACGATTTCGACAGCGCCTCATCCGAAGTTTCTGATAAAGCCCCACCACGAGTCACATCAGAAGACGAGACCAACGACCACTCTCCAGAAAATACAGTTCCCATCGACCCAACACTTAATGATACAGTACAGCAGAACACGTCTGTTTCCGAAGAGCCAACTTCAGAGGATGCAGTCCAGGAGAACATCCCAGTTCCCGTTACTCATAAAATTACATTTTATAGTTTGTGGAGTATAGTTTGTTCGCACTGGAAGACATCAGTCCCCTTCCTCATCGCGTACAAATATGCCTAAGAAAGAGAAAGGGAAACACTCCAGATGCCACTGTTCTGACTTCATCCCGTTTCAAGAGGTCCGTTGCAGAAACACAAGAAAAAGAAGCAAACAAAGCTGGACATCCAACAGCGTCGGAAAGAGGAATGAATAACAAAGAAAGCTTAAAAAGACATGCTTGCACAGATGAGGACGACAGAGCGAAAACGCCCGGCAGTTCCAAGGGTCTCAGTAGGGACATCCCCAGGAACCTCCGGCTAGCAGACAGCTGCGAATCATGTTACTGAACCGTTTACTTTCTTCACATTCGGCGGGAGAGTACGGAGGAAGATTGTATCAGATGCGAGAAATGCTGCTCAAGCGTCCATGAAGATTGCTTCAACATAACCAACCCGATACACAATTATTGTGATGTTTGCTGTACTTCAAATGAATTTACTAAATCACAGCTTTGTGCATCCGTCTTTTATTCTATATCATACTTTTTATTCTCGTGTCAGTGGTCTATATTACACATACGTTCGGTCGATATTACACGAACATATGTGTAATATGGACCACTGACACGAAAATTTAAAAAAATATATTTCCTGCAATTATTAATAGTTACTAGAGTACTTTACCAAGTTTGAACCATGCAGCTATACAATTGTAATGAGCAGCCAACAAATTAATTCTCTTTTAAAATATTTTAAGTTTTATGAGCATTCTTGCTTAGGGGGTCCATATTACACGGATCTCCCCTATATCCCTGCAAGATCGTCATATCTTGATCATCAATATTTTGTCGCTGGAGGGAAGAAGTGCCGTTTTAGCATCATAAAATATTTCCGGAGTGTCCTTTTCAAGAGCGTCACAAATTAGTTATCGTGGAGCCGTTGAGCAGGAAAAATCTGTGTCGTTTAGTGAAGAGTGTATTATTTCCTGAGAAAACAGTATTGCGTACAAGGTGGTAAGAGCACTTTTCATTCTCTGTGTTGTATCAAGATCGTACTATTTGGTTTATGTCAGTATTGTACGGGAGACGAAAGTCATCATGTTGTGGTTTATTTGGATTTATGACGTTCTTGCACAATAAGTGCGAGACATGGATTGTACTATTATGACGCAGGCATTATTAACTTATGAGATTATTGTGAATAAA
Organism: Dolomedes plantarius; assembly: GCA_907164885.2. Classification (NCBI taxonomy): domain Eukaryota; kingdom Metazoa; phylum Arthropoda; class Arachnida; order Araneae; family Dolomedidae; genus Dolomedes; species Dolomedes plantarius. The sequence continues at coordinate 237,437,340 of OU015490.1, forward strand.
AATTTTGTTTCAAATTTCCTTCAAAATAAGTATCTTGCCTAATAAAATAAAAGTTGAATCTAAAATAAAAGTTGCTCAAATGAAAGTAGGTTAGGCAACGGGAAGAAGGAAAAGGCACATGTGTCTCTAAAAATAACTATACGTTTATTTAAAAAAAACATCGAAAATTTCCATAAAGAAAAGTATATAAACTCTAAAAACAAGGCAGTGAACTTCTAACAAAAGCTGAAAGCTAACCGCTAACTAGCAACCCCCATCCTCATTCCTATTTTGAACAGAGATTCATTCTATCTTATATATATATATATATACATACATATGTTGTTTTGTACTAATTCGACCACGCTGATCACAAAAACGACCATGGAAATCCCCGATTAGCTCTAGTTTTCGATATATGAGGGGGGGGGGGCTCGTATCAGTTAATGATAAGCATTTCCTTTGAGCCTTCCAGATATTGCTATCGAAATTCCGAGGATGGTAAAAAACATGACGTTATCTCCTTACGAAAACAACCAGCAACATAAAATCATACAATGTGAGTTGAATGATCTGGTAAGAGATCTACAATTACCTAAAGGTAAAGCCGAAATGATGTTGGAGTCTAAACGGCAGCAATGGAATTGTCTTGACCAGAGGGTAAATGTGAATGCGTTCCGTGACCACCATACTCCCTTTATTCAGTGTTTCAACGGTGAAAATAATTTGGTATTTTGTAGTAACATAGACGGTCTCTTGGCAGGTATGAAAATTGACTACAAAATTGATGAATGGAGACTGTTCATCGATTTATCAAAGTTAAGTCTAAAAGCTGTCTTTCTTCATAATGCAAATGTGTTTCCATCTGTTCCGATTGGTTACACAGCTTACATAAAAGAAACGTATGAGAACATGAAGCAACTGTTATGCACAGTAAACTATGTCAAGTTTTAAGTGGCAAATTTCCAGTGATCCGAAATTCATTGCCATATTACTTGGCCTGTGACAAGATTATACCTAATTCTGTTGCTTTTTGTGTTTATGGGATAGCCGTGCAATGGCACGTCACTACAGACAGGAGGATTGGTTTGTGCGTCAATCAGTTAAACCTGGAACACACGATGTTTTATATCAACCACTCGTCGAATCAAACAAAATTATACTCCCTGCTCTTCATGTAAAACTGGGCCTTATGAAAAGAAAAACTTCGTAAAAGCGATGGATAAGACTGGGGAAGCATTTTTGTATTTGTCCACGAAATTCCACGTGTCAGTGAAGCCAAAATATAAGATGGGATTTTCGTTTGTCCACAGATACGCAAACTGTTTAAGGATGAACATTTCGATAATAATCTCAAAGGTGATGAGAAGTTATCCTGGGATTCCTTTGTTCAAGTGTCCATAAACTTCCTTGGAGATCATAAGGCAGAAAACTATAAGGATCTTGTGGAAAATCTTCTGCAATACTACGACAGACTGGGGTGTAACATGTCTTTAAAGTTACACTTCTTACATTCACACTTGGACATCTTCCCCGAGAACTGTGTTGCTGTTAGCGACGAACATGGCGAACGCTTCCAGCAAGAAATTTCGGACATGGAAGAAAGATACCAGGGAAAGTGGAGTGAATCAATGTTAGCGGATTACTGCTGGACGCTCATCAGGGAATCACCAGCAACAGAATACAAAAGGCAGGCAAAGCGATTGCGCCATCACTGACCTTCCTCCGAGGGAGAACTACAAGGTAAATACATGCATGAGCTTTTAAGGGCAATTCTGAAAAGCTTCAACAACTAAAAAACTAGAGCTAAACTTGCATTTTCATTATCATTTCCGTGTTCAGCACCCTTGAAAACACAAGGATGAACTGTTTTCATCAATATTACAGAAAAAAAAGTTAAATTTTGTTGGTTAGTGCTATGTGTTGCTAGTACTCGTGCCTCAACCAGTAATTCCGAAACCACCTTTGTTGAATCCAGCTGGAAGAGGAACATGTTGAAGGCAGCTAGAAATAGGGAAAAGTGTATGAAAGTCATTCAAAGAAACCTGAAAAATGAGTGAAAGAAGAAAAATTAAACATCTTTGTAATGATAAATGTCGATTAAAGAGCTCTGAAAAATTAACTCAAGATGATAGGAAGAAAGTTTTGATGCGTATTGGAACCTGGGGGACATTACCAAACAGAGGGAGTTTATTCTTAACTGCATAACATATATTTTACCTAATTATAGTTACGTGTTCGAAGGTGGACAAAGGCCACAAAGGAGTCATAATGCTGAGTTCAGTTTTAATCTGGGTGACAGACGCATTCGTGTTTGTAAGTTGTTTATCAGAATTATCTTAGATACCAACGACTGCCCTATTCGCATTGTCTTTCAAAAGAAAGATGAATTGGCAGGTACCGTGATGGCCGAAGATAAAAGAGGAAAGTACGGTGATAACCCCAAGGTGAACGAAGCTTTTAGGAATAGAATTGTAGACCATATCAACAGAATTTCTAAAATTGAGAGTCATTAAACTCGCAAAAACACCCCGAAACACTACACTGAAGTGGGCAGAAACATAACTGACATTTACAACGATTACGTGAGCGACTGCAAAAGAGATAATGCAACCTTCAGTAACTTCAATTCTATAACATTTTCACTAATGACTTTTCCAAAGTTTTTTCCAGGCCAAAAAAGATCATTGCGAAACATGTGATGTTTTATGAGAATGTGTCAGAAATACAGAAAGTGAAATTGAAGGCAAGTTAGGATCAGTATCTACTTGAAAAAGAGCTATCAAGAAACGAAAAGGAAATGACAAACAGACACTAGTGGGTAAAGCCGTATTAGCAGTTTACGATTTACGAACTGCCATTTCATTTCCAACAGGAGACTGCTCATTTTTTTACTATTCGTCTAAATTGAATGTCCTAAACTTAACAATTACCGATAGTCCAGGAAATAGAGGAAGAAAAAAAGGGGGCAAAAGGTCTCTTTATCTTGCAAAAGGTCGTACATTTCTCATTTTTTGATATGTCGTATATATCGGGTTCCTAGTAAAAGAACCTAAGTTTTCGACCTCCTCACCCTCTGCACGCCCGTGGGGCACAAAAAATCTAGAGTTTTTTAAATTTTTTGCTCATATTTTCGCATTCGTACAATTCGGAGACAAACTTCTAATAAAAAACTTGTAGAAAATAAAATACACTACAACTTTAATATATAAAGTTTTACATCATCGCCATTAGCTCCGGCGCTACGGTCCGCCAAAGTTGAGGAAAATTTTCCCAAAACGACAAAAATGCCATATCGTTGTCAAATTCACCTAGGTTATCAATACTATCTACTCATTTTTCATTCACTACTACTTCAAACATGAGTTACAAACATAAATTACATGAATTAAATGGTGTACCACAGGGGGGTGGGGATCGAAAACTTGGTTTTTTTACTATGAACCCGATATATACAACATATCAAAAAATCAGAACTTTCCGACCTTTTGCAAGGAAAAACACCTTTATTCCCTGGACTATACAGGCTGATACAAAAGTAACGAATTGACACACGGCACGAACACCGGATACATGGTCACGTGACATAGCAGATGCTGAAGAGGAGACTCAGTATGTGTGGGGGGGAAGGGGGGAAGGGGGGGAAACAGTCCGTTACAAGGAAAAATAACAGGTGCAATAAAACAGGTGCTCGAATACATTAAAGTAGGTGCTCTAGCTCAATTCGTTTGTGATACGCAGGGCGGAAAACACGTGGACGATCTGGACTCGAATTTGTCACCTATACGGTTAAACATATTCCAAAGTCATGAACCCGCTTCTTGTTGTACCACCTCACCCTCTTTAGTCGTTTCTTATCCTCGTTCATAGTTGGTTGTTACTTACTGAATCATTGGCATAATTAAAAACTGAAGGATTGGTTTGCCACACATTCTCCTTTTCCAACTATTAACATGATGATATCTATCAGCTCTGGAATCGTGGGCAGTGAAAATATAAACTGTCACTTATCCCAGATGATTGGAATGGATGCAGTTTCCATGATCATTGGTCACAATTGTGGATCTGTGAAATTGTCCAGAAAAAAAAGGTTGTAACATGAGCCAGAGAAGTGAGCTCTGTAACTGTACGAGATGAAACAGTAATGGTTAATCCACTTTTGCTATTTCAGAAAATGTGCATTTCTAAGCAGTCAGATGAAGATTTGGGAATCTATTTCATTTATCAATTAGCCCCTTACCCAATGTCTTTATTTACAGAATTTGGAATGCTCAAGGGCATAAAGTGAACTCTGTATTCTGCTTTTACACTATTACCTATCACCACTGAGCTCCCATCAAACCGTGTTGTGATAGTAGATGGTGATTTCCATCTTCATAAGGTTGTTTGGAATAGAGGTCAAACTTTTTATGAGATTTGTAAAGGGTATGTGAAATTCATTCAAAATCACTACGGTGCCAATTTTATGGTAATTTTTGATGGCTACTTTCAGGATCCTAAGATGAAAGGCACTAAAAGTGCAGAAAGGTAAACAATAAAGTCGCATATCCAATTCGAGTGGTGTCATTTTTGAAATGAAAACACTACTTCAAGCGCCCCAGGAGAAATTTCTCTCAAATGAAAACAATAAACGTCGATTTATTTCATTGCTGAGGAATGAACTTGAAAATGCTACTTTAGCATTGAAACAGTCTGCAGAAGATGCTGACGTCTTAATTGTCCACTCTGGAGTATTCCTAGCTTGACAGTATGATGCTGTGGAGATCATGGGGGAGGACATAGATTTTCTTGTTCCATTGACAGGTCTTGCTCCTCCTTCTATTACAATCTATTTTAGAAAACCTGGCAGAAGTAGAGCTCCAGCTCTTTGTTTTCAGGATCATTATACAGATATTCAACGCCGGAAAATGTACTTCTTATCCATGCTTTGAGTCACTGTGATACCACGTCCTCATTGTTTGGAATCGGTAAAAGCAAGTGTCGCTCTCTCTCTGAGAAACACCCAGATTCACAAGAGTAGCAAGTGTATTCAGATTCAGGTGCCAGTGCGTCTAGCATCGCTGAGGCAGGAGAACAGATACTGGCAGCTTTGTACGGTGGTGGAAAAAACAAAACATCGGAAAGTTTACGCCACCATATATTTTCAAAATATGCAGCTGGAAGAAAATTCCTTTTAGCTAAATTGCTACCTACAAAGGATTCTTCCCTACATCACATATTTCGTACGTACGACCAAATCTAGACGTGGTTAGGTGTGTACAAGAACCCGCTTGAAAGGAGATGGATGAGAAGCTGTCAAGGACTTGACCCAGTAAAAACCAAGAGAGATCCAGCTCCTCAATCACTTCTCCAATTCATTTCCTGCAGCTGCAAAATAGGATGCAACAAGGCTTGTGGCTGCAGAAAGACAGGATTGAAGTGTTCTTCCATCTGTAAGCACTGTTGCGGGTTCTGTGAAAACTCTGGATATTTTTAGGATGAAGATGTAGAAGATCATGCCTTTATTTCTCTTCTAGAATAGATGGATAGAGCAGAACAGCTGGAGGAACCAACCGAGTTGTCAAGACTGACAACCAAACGAAGTTAACTATGAAATTTTCCTGCCGTTACATTTCCCTTAGGACTCATACTATATATACCTAGGCTTGATTATTCCATGAGTCTTAATTTAATATGAATTAATAGTTATGTTTAATGTTTGGAATTGTTGACTAATTTGGCCCTATTTCGTTTTCTTGGTATTTTTTATAACACTATTAAGAAGGAACTACAGTTTTTTATTGAAAAATTGGTGTTTTTACTAATTCTGCTTCATACTTATTTATCAGTGTAGCACCTTTGATAATCATCATGATAAAAATTTTAACACACGAATATTAGCAAATTTCCTCTTGTATAGATTTTACTAAGAACATTTTTCTCTATATAATACTGGTTATATGATATGAATGAAGAACCAAAATTTTTGATGTAAAAGATTGTGTTTTTCAAAATTTTGCTCAACTTCGGCGGACCGCAGCTCCAGAGCCAATGGTCATGGAATAAAACTTTAGGTATCAAAGTTATAGTAAATTGTATCCTCTGCAAGTTTGTAGCGGAAGTTTTTCTCCAAAATGTACAAATACGAAGGTATGAGCAAAAGATTGAAAGAACTCTAAAATTCTTGAGGTTTCTTGCGCCCCACGCGGATCGCACAGGGGGGAGGAGGTCGAAATCTTAGGTTTTTTACTAGGAACCCGCTATATACAACATGTTAAAAAATAAGAACTGTGCAACCTTTTTCAAGGTAAAAGGTCTTTTTCAGATTTTTCTCCCGTTTCTAAGGAACAGTTAGGTAAAATGTCAGTTTGTAGTGAGGTTTTTTTTTAAGAAAATCTCACTTTTCTTCTCAATTTTCACGTTAGGTAAAGGTTATCGATGATCTGGGATTCGTGTATCTAAAATATAGTTTTAATAAAATAGGAATGATGTACGAATTTTCATTCGGATATGCGAGGAAGTCATTCTATATATCCTCTTAAATTTGGAAGATGATAGAAAAATACATTTTGATATCAATTGAATTAAAGTAAAGATTTCAACTGTGTGTGTAAAGACAATACTTACGAAATTATTGTCTTGCAAAATAATCAACAGTGAAGAACACGGTTTGTATTTTTTACACTGAAAGTTACGTTGTACTTTTTAATGTTAAAAAAGTCTTTACTGAGTGTTTTTGTGAACTTATAATTCTTCATAAAATGCTGTTGTTGTTGTTACTATATCAATTGAAGGCTTCTAAACGAGGCTTCTGTTTAACTGCGATCGGGCATGTTTTCTCTGGGTGTCACTACAATCTTGACGTATCATCCCTACAGGTAACATTTGAACTACTCGTACTATCTTTCCACGCCTGGAAGCCACACCTATACCACGCCTACAAACCATAAACATATATATATATATATATATATATATATATATATATATATATATATATATATATATATATATATATATAGTATATAGGGGTGAGTGTGTTAAGTTAGTGGGATAAACCAAACCTAACAAAACACAAACATTTAATTGAAGACGATTACAAAGACAGAATAACACAGACAAAACATATTTGTCGTTGAACATGACGACATATTCTTCGACATGAAACATATTTGTTCGATGACATTGATGACATCGAACAACACTAGCGTTACTGCCGTGTTATAAAGACTTTCAACGTGGTTCCGATTTCCTCTTGTCCAGGCTTCCAAGGCTTCTCCGGCTTCCCAACATCGTCTTACGTCTTTTCTTGGCACGCTTTGTTAGAACAGTTACGGTTAAGATGAAAGTCCTTTGCACCGTAAGGTGCAAAGGTCTCTCTCTCTCTCTCTCTCTCTCTCTCTCTATATATATATATATATATATATATATATATATATATATATATATATATATATATATATATATACATATATATATATATATATATATATATGTATGTATGTATGTATGTATATATACACTCATGGACAAAAAAATTAGCCCACCAAGAAATAATTGCGGGATCGTAACGAAACTTACAATGAAGGTACAAGTCGGGGAGATATGCAAATGATTAGATATGCAGCGTGATTGCGCATTACGTATAGCCGGTAGAGGGCGTTGAACATCGTACTCTGTGGAGTATAAAACAGGCAACCAAAGCTTGTTTGAGTGTGCTGAATCATTTACAAAGGAAGAGCTGAGATAGACATGCCATTACGCCGTGTTCGAAGACAATATAAGCAGTTGTCGCAGTTTGAGAGGGGGAGAATCGTCGGGACGATGGAAGCTGGGTGGTCAGCTAGGCGAGTAGCTCGTCAATTAGGCCGCTCTGATTGTGTTGTGAGGAGGTGTTGGGACCAGTGGACCCGAGAGATGTTATGTACACGAAGACCAGGCTCAGGACGCCCTCGACAGACCAGTCGTCGAGAAGACCGCCACATCGTAAGAAATGCACGCGTACAGCCAACTGCTTCATCGGCCGTCATCCAGGCACAGGTAGCACCTTCACTAGGGGCCTCTGTGTCTTCTCGAACCATACGAAGGCGCCTGGCTGAAGGACAGTTGGTATCGCGGCGCCCATTACGTGTGCTGCCCTTGACGCCCACCCAGCGATGCCTCCGTTTGGAGTTTTGCCACGCACGAGGAAACTGGACTGCAGCGGAATGGAACCAGGTCGTCTTTAGCGACGAATCCAGATTCAATCTAGGCAGTGATGACAATCGTGTTCGTGTGTGGAGAGCCCATGGTGAACGCTTCAATCCTGCCTTTGCTGTACAGCGACACATCGCTCCCACAGCTGGTGTGATGGTATGGGGTGCCATTGCCTACAATACACGGTCACCCCTAGTATTGTTCCGTGGCACCATGACAGCCCAGCGGTATGTTCATGAAATCCTGGAACCACATGTGTGGCCACTCATGCAACGGCTCCCAGGAGCCATTTTTCAACAAGACAATGCTCGGCCTCATACGGCAAGGGTGTCACAAGACTGTCTCCGCACTGTTACTACCCTTCCTTGGCTTGCCCGATCCCCAGATTTGTCTCCAATCGAGCATATCTGGAATAATTTGGGACGACGAGTTGGGCATCCCACGAGTTTGAACGAACTAGAGGCAAGGTTATAGCAAATATGGAACGAAATGTCTCAAGACATCATACAGAACTTGTGTGACTCAATGCCCGATCGTATCGCATCGTGTATTCGCGCTAGAGGGGGTCCAACGGAGTATTAATTCCTCCGTTCTTTTGTCTTTTTCTCTGAAATAAATTATCCTTTTTCTTTGATTTTCTTATCATTTACTTATATCAAAGTATTCATTATGTATGTAAAATTTCGTTTCATTTTGACGACTCCTTCTTGGTGCGCTAATTTTTTTGTCCATGAGTGTATATATATATATATATATATATATATATATATATATATATATATATATATATATATATATATATATATATATATATATATATATATATATATATATATATATATATATATATATATATATATATATATATACATGATATACATTTATACATACATACATACATATACATAAATATATATATATATATATATATATATATATATATATATATAGATGCATGTATGTGTACCATACAGAGTGTCCATAAATAAACTTTCCTACTTTAAAGCTGTCTACAGTCGAAATTATGGTTCAGAATGTTATGGAATTTTGTGTAGGACGTATTGAAGGGATGAGAATTTGTTTGAGGGAACAAAAAATTAGTTAAAAATTTCACCACCAGGAGGCGCTTTTTTACGAATTACACATTTAACCAACATTTTCTATAGCTAAAAAAAATTATTACAACAAGACATGTTCAACATGACGGCCATTATTTTCAGCTACCATTTGAAATCGTAAGATAGCATGTTCTATAGTTGACCGCAGTGTGTCTGGGAAAATGCTGAGAATATGTCGTGAAATGCTGTCTTTCAGATCAGGTATAGTTCTTGGTTTATCAACACTGACTAGATGTTTCTCAGAACTATACAGCAACTAGTGATGAATTATCGTTTTGGTAAAACAATTTTACTTTCAAAGGTCAATCTGGTAATCGTAACGATGACATTCTGATTAGCAATAGCAAGTACGCTGAAAACAAAATCTCCATGGAAGTTTCTAAGTCATATAAGATCTTCTGCTCTACGTCGACAAAAATAATTAGAATATTTGATTTATCTTCGTTCCTTCAAATCTTTTGTCTGAAAATTAGTTTTCGAAGAAGATGCTGATCGACATTGCAATCACTTTAAAGATTCTAAAATTTAATGAGTATGGGTTATTGTGTTAGGGTGACCTATGGATAAAAAGATGGTGAAATCTTACGTAAAGAACCAGTCGTAAATGTGTAATTTAACAAAAAATCTCTCTGGCAGGGAAATTTTGAACTAATTTTTTATTCGCTCAAACAAATTTCCATCCTTTGAATATGTCCTAAAACACAAAATTTCATAACTTTCTGAACAATACTTTCGACTGTAGACAACTTTAAAGTAAGGAAGTTCAATTATGGACACCCTATATATATATATATATAAATATATATATATATATATATATATATATATATATATATATATATATATATGCACAAGGAACAATTCTCTGATAGATATTATAACAATATTCGGGAACAGAAGAATGGGAATACTCGATAAATAAATGGACATTAATTCCTTTTAATTCGCCTAGAATTATTATATATATTTTGATCTTCAGTTTCTCCCGTATATTAACACATAAATTATAATTTTTCCTTCCAGCCTCGAAACTGAATTATTTTAATTTATAATTTAAGATTACTTGATGTTGGAAATATTCTATTCATGCATTTTTCTTAAAAAATACAGAGTTTCTTAGACTATTGAAGAGCTTCAGGTTCTAGTAATTACTACCCATCAAACCCTTTTCATCGGCCTAATACTTAAAGGACTGTGCAATTGCCGCTTTTCTGGCGAGACGAAAGTTTAGAACCTTTAAGAATGAGACAACTCCACTCAGATTCTAAATTGATCGCACTTTAAGTGCAAATAATGTGTTTCTAAACAGCAGTTGATATTTACGGAATAATAGTTGAGATAGCAGCTGAAGCACAAATTATATGAACGAAGACTCTTATTTTGCCCTTTTCCGCTTAGAGTGCAGAATTTAAAAATTGTTTTATTGATAATTAGATACTTTAAGGAAATATATTGTTTGAAAATTACGGAACGCTTTTTATAATTTCCTTAAAATACGCAAAATGTAAACAGTGAAGTAATTAACGACAATTGCCTGGAAAAGTTTAGTTTTTTCCTCATACCTTAATATAATTCAAATAATAGAAAAGTAAGTGAGTATGTAATAAATGCAATATAAATATTCCGCATTTAATAATTCGTGGTTTCGATATATTGAGTTAGTATATGTAGTATGGTGTATGTAGTAAGGTTATGAGAAATTTATATCTTAACATGAACACCGAAAATTTTTCTTCTAATACCTTTCTAAAATTAAGTCTTTTTTCACCCTGCATATCATGTTATATTTTCTTTTTATAAGAGATGAAATGATAAAAATTTTGTTTGAAGTAAAATGAGTATTATGATGGAGTTTGAAATAAACTAAAGTAATACATACGCACACACACACACACACACACACACACACACACATATATATATATATATATATATATATATATATATATATATATATATATACATACATATATATATATATATATATATATATATATATATATATATATATATATATATATACATACATATATATATATATATATATATATATATATATATGTGTGTGTGTGTGTGTGTGTGTGTGTGTGTGTGTGTAATGATATTGGGGTCGATGAATATCAAGAGCGGTGACTTGTTAACAGAACGGTGAAGTCTGGTGTTTCGGACAGTCCGGGGAGTAGTCGTGGTCGGCTTCAGCAAACGAGTGGCTGGCACGAAGAAGAATATCCAGGCAAATAAAACAGGGCGCCAGAAAAGAAGAGGCGATTTGGTCGTAGAACAATTTGTCGTAGTTCTTTATTCCTGGAAATGTTTCTGGACATCTATTAGTCGAAATTACAAACATATTAGCTCCACATATTTCGCGGATAACGGGGAAAAAGTCCCCCGGCAGCGCAACGCTGCAGCGATACGGACAGCGCAAAAACTACATGTTGCTTGGACGGAGATCTGACACAGAAGACGCGCGGAACTCTAGATTCACGACCTTGAGTACAGCCGCGCTGAACTTTTAATTGGATAAAATTGACAACTGACTTGATCGCGTCATATGGGGTGATCGTTCGTCATGGATTCTAGAACAATATTCTTATATAAGCTTTCTGTCCGCACGTGGACTTCGGGGAAAGATCTAATAGATTAATTTGGTTATTCCTTGGTCAAAATTAAATGAGGGATAATATTCTGTTGGAGTAAGACAAAGTTAAGGAAGGGAAACGTTATTGTTTCACATTGTAAGGTATGGACTCAGAAGCCATAGTGACGGCATGTCTTAGATTTATCGCTTTTGCGAAGCCTGTGTGTCTACAGGACATTGCTGATCTAGAGTAATTTATGTTTATTCGGCACATGCCGGATGTGATGAGGTTTGCGCGCGAAGAGCGTTAAAAAGAAGGTCATTCTGGGAGATTTTGCTTAGGGTGAGGTCGTATTAGACCATTTGATCTCCCGTTATGTTATTTTTATTGTGATTTCCTTTTTGTAACTCTGTGTCGTCACTATATATACAATTAAATGTGTTTGATTAATTTAATACTTCGTTTTTATTTGGCGAAGCAAGTGTGGCTATATTTTAATGAGAATTTAAACTCGGCCATAGTGAAATTTTAATCATATATATATATATATATATATATATATATATATATATATATATATATATATATTACCTTCAAAATCTTGCTATTTACTTCCATAAAGATTTATCAAATGCTCTTATTAAAAATCTTGCTGATTACGACCCTGCTGACCCAGCTAACAAGAAACGACGTAGGTGGTAACGGGTTGGTGGTAACGGGTACCTGGCGTTCTCCATATGAAAGTCCGACTGCAAGCTAAACCTGTACTCGTCGGAAAACATCACACAAGCCCACTGGGATGATGTCTACATTGCATGTTCTAAACTCCAGGCTAATCGCTTCCGACAGCGAGTTGCCGTGAGCGGAACACATCTGACAGTCTGCGAGCATATAGACCAGTATTTCCCAAACGTCTGTAAATGGTTTGCTTTGAAACTGTGGTACCCGTGGCTGCAGATAGCTGACGAGACAGGTCGGATGATGTGCTCCGTGTGTATCTTTTGGCAGTTACTGCCAAATTCAGGTCTTCAATCGGCGTTGTAATTTGTGGCCGACCTGTACTGTAACGTCTACTGACATTTCATCATCTCGGAATCGTTTCCAAAGTCTAGAGATGACACCTCAGGTAATTCCAAGTTCCTCGGATACTTCCATCTGAGTTCGGCCACATTTCAGGCGGCTGATAATTCTACCAGATAAAAAATTATCCACATGCGTTCTCTGAATCATGACTATTCGGTTATGGCACTGAGCGGATTACAGAACGCTTGTGTACAATTCTAAGTCCTTGTCACCAATCCTTATGTACCCCTCTCTTACACTCTCGTCATTGTGAGGTATTATCGGCGTCACCTGGTGGCCTCCTGTAATTTGCATATTATTCTTGAAGATGTGTATGATAATTCTAGAGATGAAATTTTTATTTTACAGTTCGATTTCCGTGTGATCCTGAATTATCCTTAATATGAGTATATATATATATATATATATATATATATATATATATATATATATATATGTGTGTGTGTGTGTGTGCGTGTGTGTGTGCATTTATGTGAATTCATATGTATGCTTTCACATTTTAATCACAAACCATTTATCACGCCTATATACACAGAGTAACACTTGAAATAAAACAGATAAGATATCTATACATTATCTGATAATTGTACCTTGTGATTAAATTTTTTTACGAACTATTAGTCAATATTAATTGAGATATAGAACTCTAAATTATTTACCATAACTCTCGCAGTATAATTTTCTTCCAATGTTTATAATTTTCCTTTCCTGTTGGGTGTATAACTCTCAGATTGAAATAAAGAAATCTGGAAAGAGCGGTTTCTGTGTGGTAATAAAAGAAAGTTACAGCAGGGAAATCAATATTTAAACACGCAATTTATCTCAATAACGGGAAAGGGTTTTTCCATACCGTACATTTCAATAATAATGAAAATATCTAACCCTATTGAAATATGGAAATCGATACGCATACGATAAATATCTAATATTGATCATAAGCGTAGCGCCGGGAGGTGGGGGCATAGGGAGGGCTCATGCCCCCCCCCCCCCTCTCCAACTTAGCTTGAAATAAATTAAAACATTAATAGAAGTTCAGATAAAATCGGAAAATTTTAAAAAACTATTAAGAAAGTTTCCCGCTTTTTCAAACTATGAAATTGAAAATTCCGAATATGTCTTTTGCCTTAACATAATTTTTAACAATGATATGATCCATACGAAAAATTCGGTGCTATATTTTTTTCTAATTTTATTTATATTATATTTATTTTTCTCATTGTATAACTTTTGTATACCACTCAAACATCAGTTCTATTGTTATTCCATTTTTAAAAAATACCATATTTCATATTTTAAGGACCGCCAGGAAGTCAATGCGCGGAGGAGGGCCCTAACTGAATTCAATTCGTGCCCCCCCTCCCACCTCCCCCCAAAAAATTTTCCAAAAAAGGAACATTGGCATGTAACGATATACAAAATCAGTGATATCACACATCTGATTATGCCGTCTCATTACTTAGAAAATTTAGCAGATCTTAGAAACCTGTATTCCCTACAAAAAGAAGACTCTTTCAAGGTCGACACAAATGACATTCGGCAGTTTCTTTGTTTGCTGTTATTTAGTGCCTACCACTGAGTACCTGACGAAAATCCATATTGGAGCTCTCAGGAAAATTTGCATATCCCAAATATTAGCAATATAAAGCCCAGAAATGAATTTCGGATGTTAAAAAAGTATTTCCATATTGTTGATAATAGTAAATTGTAACCAGGTGATAAATTAGGGAAAATCTATCCCTATTATGAAGAGATTGGAAAATTTTTCGTCAATTTGAATTTTTTCATGAAAATATTAGTATCAATGAATCCATGGTTCCGTATTACGGACATCGTTCGGCTAAGATGTTCATACGTGGAAAACCAATTCGCTTTGGTTTCAAAGTTTGGATGCTCTGCTCAGCAAATAGTTATCCTTATGCTATGTCTATCTACGGTGGAAAAAGTTGGAAAAAGGAAAATTTGCCGGTTGAATTTTATTGACAATCCAGAGAAACACAAAATATTTTTCGATAACTTTTTTACATCGCACAGTCTGCTGACAGATTTAACTAACAAAGGCTTTAATGCAATCGGTACAGTACGAGATTCTAGAACGGGACAATATCCTCTTAGAACAGCAAAAGAAATGCCGAAATTTCAACGTGGAGTATTTGATTACCGAAGCGATGGAGAAGTTTATATGTGCCGTTGGAACTACAGTTCTGTTGTAACTATTGCATCAAATTTTATCACTCACGAACCATTAGGAAGAGCAAAAAGATATGTCCGAGCTAAAAAAAATAAAGTTGATGTTCCTCAACCTTACATCATAAAATTATATAATGAAGGAAAGGTGGAGTACACCTACCTGTTGGACCGACTTCTTGGAAGTTATCGACCGAAATTACGTAGCGAAATATGGTACTGAAACTTGTTTATCAACGTACTGCATATGGTTGTGGCTTCTGGGTGGATCTTACACACTGATTTACACAAAAACACCACGTTAGAAATGACTCATCTGATTTTTAGAAGAGAAATTACTTTGAATTCGCTTCGAGCGAAACCTAAAATTCACGTTTTACCTGGACCACGTGGCCATCAGTCGACGTCTGCAAGAAAATCAGATGCACATTATATAGTAACATCTTCACAAGGGCATTGTGTAGAGTGCCAAAAACTACACTAAAAACATGTGTTTTGAATGCAAGAAAAGGCTCCATGAACACTGCTCCATGGATACTGAGAAACTGCTAGGATTACATAAAAGTCGTTTTTTAGAATGTTTTATATTTTTTGTGCTACTGGTTAAATTCCAACGCGCCTCCTAAATGATAAAATATTTTATTTTTTCTTGGTAAGGTATTTTAATGCGACTTTTAAAAAATAGCATTTATTCATATTATGTATCTCATTTGTCAAGTTTGTGTAAGTGTAAAATTATTTTTTATTGTTCTTTATACTTTTTTCAATGCATTTCTTATAAAATATTATGCTAATTAAAAATTGTGTAATTTTTTAATGGGTTTTACTTAAGTTTTAATATCTTTACATCAGATTGTTCAGTAAATCACTATTACAGCATAAATTTTTTAAAGATTCATCATACAACGCTTTGCTTTTATGAAGCGAAAAAAAAGAGAAAAGATAGCGTTACATGCCAATGTTCCAAAAATGGAACATCCGGGAAATCATAGACAAAATTTATTTCACGGTAATTTTTTGGTTTTATAGTCTTTATGGGTGTATTCTAATGTGCGATTGATGAATCAGTTGTGTATTTCATTCCTGGATCATAGTGCGGCATGTAAAAGGTTAATGTGCCTGTACACCTTGGGGGAAGATTTTGTTTTCAAAGTATTTGGAATATAATTTCTGAATTTCTAGCATTTTACATTGGAGTATGGCTAAAATATTCGCATTACGGTGTGGTGAACAAGAAATGAACAGAACAGAAAAATATACATAAACCTGCTAACAAACTGAATTGAATAGATGTATGCTTTTTCTTTTACATTTAAATCAACAATTTTTTTTTGTCTTATGTCACTCCTCCTTGCTTTTAAAACACCCAGAAGTAAATGGGGATCGTTTCTTGGAAAATGTGAATTTATTTCTCATGGTATGAACTTAAAGGTCAAATAAGAGTCAAGTACATCATTGCTTTAAAGCCTCATTTACAAAATTTTGCGTTTGCTACGAGTGGCTTCGCTCTGCTATCCTCGGGCCCCTCAAAAGAAAATAAAGGCCATTTTCAGGGCAATGCAAATAAATGTATTAAATTCCCGTCAATTTTCATTCCCGTCGCTGCCGACCGATGGTTGCACCATACTGGAGATGTGTGATTTGATTCTTTCGTCTCAGCGGTGGAGTGCTTTTAGAATTAAAATATCCATAAAACTATTAAAGTAAAAATACTGTAAGCAGAAAAAATTATCAGTTTTCAAAGCTCTGTCCAAATATGTAACATTAGTGTACGTTCATGAGAAAAATATATCCGATTTTCGACCAAAATCTCGGCCATGTTTGAAACTATGTTCATGAGTGAAGCGGTGGAGTGGTTTTAGACTTAAAATATCTGTAAAACTATTTTAAGCTTCCAAACTAATCTTAGAATTATCTCTAGGCTTCAAAACATAAGTATACGAAGTTTCAACCAGATTCGTCAAGAAATGCAGATTTGTATACGTTACATACATACAGGGAGACACACTGCTTTATTTATAATTTATATAGATAAGAAAACTCACACCTATTAAGATGCTCGTTTACGTGGGAAGTATAAATTATGCAACGCTGATATCTAGTTCCATAGGACCATAGGACCATAGGACAAAGTGTTTTAACAGAGTTACCTAGGCCAACGCCTTCAAACTCAGATATTTCATAATTTTAACAACGAAGAGCTGGAAATGTTCACAAAGTAGAAAGAGTTCGTTGTGGAACGTCAAAAGTTCAGGAAATGCTACACAAAAAGTGGAGCAATGAGTCTTCTGGTCTGTACATAGGAGGGTGAAAATGGGCAGTTCTGATTGGATGTCTCCTGGATCTTCGAGTTGATACGCTGTTGGGGGTGGAGTCAATGGCTGTCTGTAAGCTGGATTTCAATTGGCAACTTTAGAGAGAATAGAGTAAAGTGCTTGGATAGAGAGATAAGGTTCAGAATCCGTGAGTTCTAAAACTACGAAATGAGCAAAACCAAAGGATTTTCTCTGAAACAAAATTAATTAAGCTAAAAGAAAGTTTAAGGAAAGAAAATAGGTTTCTATTTTATTTTACAAAATTTTTTAGATGTTTTTTGCTTTGGCAAGCCAAGTATAGTTTTTTATATTTTTTATTTTTATTTAAAAGACGAGTACAGGCAAAAATTTAAGACAGAAGACTCAGGATGGCACGAGGCCTTTTCCTGTTAGTGGGGTCAGCGTGATCATGATTTGCAAGATTAGATAAGAGTTCACTATCAATTGAATTGTGAAAGTTTATAGCTTCGTTTTTGAGATAATTTCGAGTAGTAATAGAGATCTAGTTCAAAGAAAAATTATTCTTATATAACATGAAACTAAATATAAAAAGTGGTAGTATAAAATTAAATAAAATTTTTATTTGAAAGCTTCAAGTTAGGGGCTTCAACTTAGGTGGCCCGCTGAAACATTTCGATCATGCAAAACGAAAGTTTGATATAAATTTGAAAAAAAAACCTTTGAACGGCAAATTTTCTCACAGAAAACAGATCTAGAATTCACGGTTAAAAGTAGATCCCTGCACATAGACTTTTTAAAATAATAAACTAGTAATTGTATTCAGAATTTTAAGACTAAATCATGAAGCTACAGAAGGAGCGTAAGCTTCAATGGGGAATTTTTCGAAAAATTAACCGATTGTTGTCGCTCACCGGTAGAGGGCGTGACATGCAAGCGAAGTGACTATTTTACATTGAGTTATACGGCGTGATGGTGAAAGTTGTTTTATAAATTTTAAAATTTATTCTGTGTGCAGAAATATGCCAAACACGTGTTTTGCTCCGGGTTGTTCCACTGGCTATAGATCAGCCTTAAAAAGAAATAAAGAAACTGGACAGAGAAATCCTAGTATATTTGCTGCTCCTAAGGTAAGAACATTATTATTGTTTTGTGTTAATCATGAAGCTACAGAGCCATCATTTTTTTTAAAATTGTGCACAGAGATAAAATATTTCTAGTTAACTTTTCTTAATATTGAATTTTATCACTATTAAGTTAGTTGATAAGTAAATAAGTTTTCATTGTATGATAAAGAATGTTGTTACTATAAATGCTTATGCAAAATCTGTTGAGTATAATTTTTAAAAAAATTGTGAGTACAATGAAACCCATACTTTGTGAAAATGCGAAAATATAGCTGATTTGTCCTTATCAATGTTATTTGGGGTTTTTTCTTTTTAATTTGCTGAAAATATTTGTAATCGATAATTTACCAACTTGAAGGTAATTCCTGACAATGCTGGAACCATAATATTGAATTTAATCACTATTAAGTTAGTTAAATTACGTAAGTTAGATAAAGTACGTAAAAGTATCATTTTTAGACCTATGCTGGATTGTATGTACTACTCATGATTTTTGCTTGATTTACAAGAAATTTTTTGAGTAACTGCCTATAATACTGTCTATTATATATGCAATATTTCAAGGTAATTAATAAAAAATTAAAATGATTTTTTATGCATAAAAAGTGAATATTTTTTTTTAAAATCGAGCATTTTGCAGTCAACTACTGTGCGCATTCTATCAAAATAAATTATTAAGTTACATTAATAATTGCTTACTATATGTGATTACAACACTTTAGACAACAAAATCTACCAAAGTTTTTGAACCTTAATATATTTTAATTTTTTAAAGAATTTTTTATAAGCTTTTACTCAGTCATTTTTGAAATTTCTAATTAAAAATAGCACGTACTAAAATGTTTTAATATATTTTAGAATAATGTTGCTGTATATTGTTGCCTGAAGTATTGTAATCACATATAGTAAAAAATTATTAATGTACTTTAATAATTTCTTTTGACAGAATGCGCACAGTAGTTGACTGCAAAATGCTTGATTTTTAAAAAAATATTCACTTTTTATGCATAAAAAGTCATTTTTATTAATTACCTTGAAAAATTGCATCTATAATAAACAATATTATAGGCAGTTACTCAAAAAATTTCATATAAATCAAGCTTAAATCATGAGTAGTACATACAATCGAACATAGGTCTAAAAATGATACTTTTAAAGTTACGTAAAAGTGACCACATCCCTTAAGTAAATAAGTTTTCATTGTATGATAAGCAATGTTGTTACTATAAATGCTTATGCAAAATCTGCGTACAAAATCTGCTTATGCAAAATCTGCGTACAAAATCTGCTTATGCAATAAAATGCGTATTTTGTGAAAATTCAAAAATATAGCTGATTTGTCCTTGTCAAAGTTATTTTATTTTTTTTTAATTCGCTGAAAAAATTTGTATTCAGTAATTTACCAACTTGACGAATATACCTCCGGTTTTAAAAAGTGTAATCTGAGATGCTTTGACTGATTTTTTTCCAAAGGAAGATATTTTAAAGTATTGTCTGATTAAATACTGAATTGACTTCCTATTTTATTAGTCCTGATAAGAATTTATTTGTGATTGATAGAAAATGTTGCTTTTCTACTATGTGTGTGTGCGTGTTTTGGTTAATCAGTATTATTTCTCACATTTTTTTTTTTTCCATAAGAGATTATGAAGAATGATAAAAAGATTTCTTCACAATTCTTTTCTGTAATTTCATTTCCTTAATTATTAAATTATTACAAAATTCTGAACTCATTTATTCTGAAACCAATACACAATTATTCTGAAAAAGTATATTTACTCATTTCCTTTGAGAATTTTAATAAACTATAGTAAAAAAAGCACTTGAAATAAAGATTTTGAATGAAAATAAGCAATTGTTAAATGGAATAAATAAATTCATATTAAATACGCACTAAAATAAAACAACTTGTTTTCGCTAGGAAAAATACGAATCCATATTAAAGCATATGGTTGTCCGTGTCTAAGCCGCCCGCTAGTGCACGCGAGCGCCCTCTAGTGGCGGCGACAAAAAGGGAGACACATTTTTAACACTGAGCTGCTCCTCCTTCTGTAGCTTCATGGACTAAATAAACACAAAAAGCAGCATGCCAGGGCTCTTTCTTTCCAAAACCTCACGTGCATCTCGTATTCCTGCATTTATTCTGTTTCATGCAATATAAAGTACAAAATACATTCATTCAGCTCCCAATTTTTTATTGTTTGTAGAAAATAACAAAAACATATTTTATTTAACCTTCTAATACCATGGGGTCACCAGTGATTACGTCAGAGTTTGCGATGTGCGATATGCGTTTGGCCTTCTTGAATCCCGGAGAGGAGAAATGGCTGATGAAATGCAGTCTACTAGTGGCTATCTTTGTAGCACAAGATTCACGTGCATTTTTATTATATTCTATTTCTCTTACTGTGGGTTCATTTGTTAAATTTTTATTACACAAGCGTTGCCATGAATCTGTGTTCTTTTGTCTCATAACTCAGCCAAATATAAATAAGGTTGTAATTTTTTAAAATGTAGTGTGTGGTATTCTCACGGAACAAATATTATTTACGTAAAAGTCTTACTACTTACGTGAAAGTCTTACTACTCATTTACGAGAAAATTGTTTCTCGCACGGTCAGTTTTACGTAGATTGCTCACGCGTAAGTTCGCGGACGAGCCTGGTAATATTAGTTCCACCCATTGAAGAAACAAAATATATTGTTTATAACAAAATCCTCTAAAAGCAATTACATTGCGTTTTCATTGTAATTATCCTAAAATGTACCCGGTAGCGAAGCACGGGTATTCAGGTAGTATATATATATATATATATATATATATATATATATATATATATATATATATATATATATATATATATATATATATATATATATATATATATATATATATATATATATATATATATATATATATATATATATATATATATATATATATATATATGAAAGTCTTACTACTCATTTACGAGAAAATTGTTTCTCGCACGGTCAGTTTTACGTAGATTGCTCACGCGTAAGTTCGCGGACGAGCCTGGTAATATTAGTTCCACCCATTGAAGAAACAAAATATATTGTTTATAACAAAATCCTCTAAAAGCAATTACATTGCGTTTTCATTGTAATTATCCTAAAATGTACCCGGTAGCGAAGCACGGGTATTCAGGTAGTATATATATATATATATATATATATATATATATATATATATATATATATATATATATATATATATATATATATATATATATATATATATATATATATATATATATATATATATATATATATATATATATATAAATCTGATAAAAGCTTATTTAGAAGTGTTATATGTGAATCAATGTATTCATAATTTAAATGCCTTTCAAATTATGAAGAATTAAACGTGATTCAAACAACATGTTCATTTACAAATCATTTGACATTTTCTCAAATATATAATCGATAACTTAAATTTTCTCTCAGATGAATTCATTACGTTAGAGCAATGAATAAATTTCTTTTGATTAGTAATACAGTAGACCATTTTTAGTGATACAGACGATTTACTGCGTTTGGGTCGTGTTTCCTTGTTTTTTTTTCCAAAGATGTGATGTGATGTGTTATGTTGAAATGATGTTCAGCTTATATGAAAGTCATCCATCTTCTCTGTTGTGACATAAGATGCTGAAAACAGCTGGTCTAAAGAATTTCTGCAAAAGAAAAACCCTGCCCAGAGTAAAAAAGTTTAAGGGATATGTGAGAAAAACCATTTTTTTTCTTATAAATAGATAGGTTACATTAACAAATTAATATCATTGAAAAACCAGGTATGGAAATATAGATAAATTAAGTCTAAATGTAGGGTGTTGAATAATTCTTTTTTTTAATGTTTTTTCCAATTAAATTTTTAATTTCACTTCCTAAAAATAGTTAGGTGCAATTATCTATGTGTCATTTGATTAACGAAAATAAAAGTATGTTTTATGAAAAAGAGTAGGTAAATGAAAGTACGTTGTGTAATAAATTTAAATTTTTCTTAATCTATGCGATATTAATATACATATATAAGAAATATTCTTCTTCCATACTGCATATTTAGAATTTTTAAATTAATTAATTTTTTTATATAAAAAAAAAATTTTATTATTTTTTTTTTGCGTTTTTGCATTCATAAATGCAAATTTTTTGTAATTTCCAAACTCTAGAGTTCAGTAGCTATACGTAATATGTGCTTCTAAATTATTTTCTTGCATTACTCATTAGCTTTTTAAATTAGAGCACCATATATTTATTTCAATACATAACTATTGAAGGTATGTATACATCTGTCACTGTTTTAAACCATTCACACAGTGATATCACCATTCACATTCCAATACTAGTTTCCTTAGAATTCTGATTTCCTTAGTCACAATCCATATGACCAGTGCTGCTCCGTGGATAAGAGGCGCCGTTGTTTAGCTATATTTAGGCGCCCTTATAAAATAGAATTTACAAAGGTGTTATTTATTTACCACCTTGAAATAGCTCCTAACGCTTACCTCCATCAGGTGTCTGTATGCGGGGCGCAACTTGAGCAACCATTTGTGGCCCTGTACGAGGCACTTTATTGCGTTAATAACACAAATCACTAGAGAGAGATTTGTCGATTCCACGGTCATGTTCAAATATTCGTGAACAATTTCTGTTTTACAGATTTAAGCATTGTAATTAAACCTTATAGTTCGAAAATGCATAGATCGCGGCCTGCATGCGGAGCATCCCTTACCCAATGTGAAACCTAGATTCAAGTCTTGCTGTCATGTATTTTTTCTGCAACAGTCTCAGCTCTTTTGTATCATTTTCGTGCGTTGTAAATTTCATACCACAATCCGTGATGGACTTAGGTTCTTTCCGGATTGGGCCGGATGACTGCATTGTGTCCGTCACCAGTGAAAATGCTGAGAAATTCCGTATTTCAGCGTACTTATCTGTTGTGCCTTGATGAAGAGCCCTTAGTAAGGGCGAATCATAGGTCTTAAGACTCAAACACTTTTACGTGCTGCCCGAAACACTCAAACTCATTATCGTGCAGGTCAATTTATAAACATAATTTTTGAAATTTGGGTCTAAAAAATACAAAGCTGTACAAGAATGTGCAAACAGCTGCTCACGTTATTCGCATCACCGTAACTTTGTGAATCATCCAACTGAAATATACGATGAAAGCATACAGAAATTGGCTTACGTGACTCTTACCTTCAGGACGTATTGAGAGCAGCACCACGTAGCAAATTTAAAGCTGATTTGTTTAAAAAAGTCAAAAGTTTGTCTCAACGTTAAAAATCTCACTAATTTTTAAATAAATGCTTGCATACATCTACGTATTGAGTGTCATTTTTACCTTGTTTTATTAAGTGAATACATATTGATTTTTTATGTTTCGCCCCGTGTAACGTATCAAACGTATGCATGTGGCCCGAGAGAAATTAAGGTTGAGTACATCTGGTCTAATGCTAAGTGTCCACTTGAGAGAAAATCTCGAGATTAATCTCAGGGTGTTGTCCATTTGAGATCAATTACGCTCTCGAGACAGGTTCGTGAGACTCGAAGTTCACTGCAGTCTCGTGTCCAGGAACATTTCGTGTAGACTTGAGAGTCAACTCGCAGTCAGTTGTGTGATTTGATCGCAATTTGTTTATTTTTCTTTTCTTTCCAAATGGATTCGCGTCAAGCTCTAGCTTTTATAACAGCGTATAAAATTGAGAAAAAGCGGAAAGTGAAAAAAAGGAGTGTTAGGAAAGAAAATGGGCGGATCTAGGAATTGAATTCAGAGCTTATTCTACACTCGTAAATGAGTTGCGGTTGGAAGATGCAGAACAGTTCAGAAATTTTATTCGGATGTCTGCAGCATGGGTGTAGCGTGCTTCTAACTTTTTTTATGTGGAGGGCGGGGGGGGGGGCACGAACTGAATTCAGTTAGAGCCCTCCTCAGCGCATTGACTGCTAGATGGTCCTTAAAATATGAAATAATATGATTTTTTCGAAATTGAATAACAATAGAAATACCCCAATTTGGTTAATCGGAAAAAGTTGGGGCTGCCGCCAAATTGGCGATTTTTTTACTTCCTATTTTGATGTACCCCCTTTTCTGGCTACCCTTAATATTCCGTGTGAATGCGTACGATGTTTGCTCGGTGAGGACGGGCGTTGTCATCCATAAACACAAATTCTGCGCCCATTGAACCCTAAAGAAACGTACATGTTGTTCCAGAATGATGTCCCGATAAATGTGGCCGTTCATGTTTCCGATTTGAACATGCAAATCTGTTCTGGAGCCCAGTATAATTCCACCCTAAATGAGCAATCCTGCACCACCGTAACGGTGTCGTTCAATGATGTTGTCTTGGTGGTAACGGGTACCCGGAGTTCTCCATATCAAAGTCCTACGTGAATCAGACTGCAAGCAAAACCTGGACTCGTCGGATAACATCACACAAGCCTACTGTGACGATGTCCACATTGCATGTTCTCTACTCCAAGCTAATCGCTGCGGACAGTGAGTTGCCGTGAGCGGAACACATCTGACAGGCCTGCGACCATATAGACCAATATTTCCCAAACGTCAAGTTAAGTTGAGGGGGGACGTGCCCCCCAACTTAATGTGAAATAAATTAAAACGTTCATAGAAGTTCAGTTGAAATCGGAAAATTTGAGAAAACAATTAAGAAAGTTGGATTTTTCCCGCTTTTTCAAACTGTGAAACTGAAGATTCCGAATATGTCTTAACACAGATTTTAACAATCATATGATCCATACCAAAAATTCCTGTGCGGACTGCAATTTTAAATTACGCAATAATATTGATATGTAACTGTAAGGGACTGAGTGTTATGATACCTTGATGATACAATATTACTTCGCCTTTAAAGGCGGAGTATTATAATGTGTGACAGTCAGAGTATAAAATACCAGTATGTTGCACGTGTAGTCATTCAGTCCTTATGATGCAGTTACCCGTGAGGTTTGCCTTATAATTTCCGCACTTTGTTTAATCGCCGGTATTTCTGAGGATTCATACCTTCGGGAGATGATCCTCACTACATTTTACACAGCGTGGGGAAAATTTGCAGGTCAGCGAAGTGTGACCACAGATTTGACATCTGTAACATTGACTTATCCCAGATTGCTTAAAATTCAGAAAGGATACTTTTCAGTAGGTAATCGCTTTAATGATTACAAAACGGAATTGATTACAAAAATGAATTACGAAATTATCAATAGTAAGAGAGGGTCTGATAGCCACCATGAACATTGACATGGGTTCCTTGTTTCTTAATGTGCCTGTACACCTTGGAGGAAGATTTTGTTTTCAAAGTATATGGAATATAATTTCTGAATTTCTAGTATTTTACATTGGAGTATGGATAAAATATTCGCATTACGGTGTGGTGAACAAGAAATGAACAGAACATAATAAGATTCATAAACCTGCTAACAAACTGAATTGAATAGATGTATATTTTTTCTTTTACATTTAAATCAACATTTTTTTTAAATCTTATGTCACTCCTCTTTGCTTTTAAAACGCCCAGAAGTAACTGAGGATCGTTTCTTGGAAAATGTGAATTTATTTCTCATGGTAAGACATTAAAGGTCAAGTAAGTTTCAAGTACATCATTCCTTTAATTCCCCATTTAAAACTTTTGAGTTTGCTATGGATGGCTTTCTTTAGTATAAATAAGAAAACTCACAGCTATTAAGCTGCTCGTTTACGTGAAGGACATGAATTATATGACGGAGAATTCTAGTTAAAAGAAAAATTATTTTTATTTAAAATAAAACTAAACATAAAAAGTGGTAGTACAAATTAAATAAAATTTTCATTTGAAAGCTTCAAATTATGGGTATTCAACTTGGTGGCCCGCTGAAACATTTAGATCATGCAAAACGAAAGTTCGATATAAATTTGAAAAAAACCTTAGAACGGCAAATTCTCTCACACAAAACAGATCTAGAATTCACCGGGAAACGTAACCCCCGGCACATAGACTTACTAAAATAATAAACTGGTAATTATCAATCATTCAGAATTTTAAGACTAAATAAACACAAAAAGCAGCATGCGTAGACTTTCTTTCCAAAACCTCACGTACGTCTCGTCTTTCTACATTCATTCTGTTTCATGCAATATAAAGTACAAAATACATTCATTCAGCTCCAGTTTTTTATTGTTTGTAGAAAATAACAAAAACATATTTTATTTAACCCTTCTAATACCATGGGGTCACCAGTGACCCCATTATGTCTTTGTCAAACAGCAGTAATTACTGTATAATTTCTAAAATAATTTGACTTTTCTCATTTAGACCCTAACATCCCACACATACATAAAAATTCCATTATACTCATAAATTTTAATTAATTTTGCCAATTTAAACACTGAATACCATTGGGGTCACACGTGACCCCACAGAAAATTTAGTATGAATTTCAAAAGCTACCGAATTTTTTTAGAGTAATATTATAATTAAGTGATATTTATAAAAGATTTCTAGTTCTGCCTATAGATGTTAGCATTAATCAGGGAAAAGCAATTTCAATTAATATAGTACGTTTTATAGCATGCTCAGTTAGAAGTGTTTCAAAATGGCACGCATGAAGCCGAAATACAGGGTGTTCATAAAGAAACTTTGCCGATATATGGACCTCTAGCGACCGTTCCGTTCAACCTATCAAGATGAGATTTAATATATAGTTATTCAGAGGTATGAGCTCGGGATTCTGAGAACGGCAACACAGGGACTCTCACGGTTACAGTTATATGTATAGAAACTCGAAATTTTCAAATGGCAACGCCCTCTTTTTCCCATCGCAAAATGCTCAGCTCATGTGAAAACCCTAAAAAGCGTTGGAACGGTACGTGTATCACAAAAAGACGGGTGCATTTTGCATACACAAAAAACAACTCTGCGAATGGCTAACAAAAACACGAGCAGAGAGTTATTATCGGTTTTCTACGCTGAATATCTGGCGAACAGCGTTCTGTGATTGGTTTCTAGCTTCTGTCATATGCAAATTTCCTCCGTGTGCCCCGATCGTGTGTTTGTTGGCCGTTCACAGAGCTGTTTTTTTTTGCGTGAATAACGCGTCCGTTTTTTGCGAGACACGTACCGTTCCAACGCTCTCTAGGGTTTTCGCCTGGGCTGAGCATTATGCGTGGGAAAAAGTGGGTGTTGTCATCTGAAAATTTCGATTTTCTGTACCTCTAATCGTAACTGTGAGCGCCACTTTGTTGCCATTCACAGAATCCCGAGAACATAAGTCTGAGTAACTATATCTGAAATCTCATCTCAATCGGTTGAACGGAACAGCCGCTAGAGGTCCATATATCAGCAAAGTCTCTTTATGACCACCCGGTATATAACTGACGAAGAAATTTCGAGGATTATGAATAAAGAAAATGATTCTGAATTACCAGCTGATGAATTAGACACCAACGAAGTTTCAGATGATGATGGAGTGGTCGATTTTGTTGAATATATTGACGATGACAATGATCTCTGAGATAACTCATCATCAAATACAAAAGAACCTGATGTTGATGAAAGGAATAGCTTTGTGTAAGTTTAAAAAATATTTTGTATAATTATATAATTCTAATAAAATATTTCAAATAAAATGTATCTAAAAATATATAAAAAGTATCTAAAAGTATCTAAAATTTAAAAATTTTATATTCTTTACCGCATTGTTGAGAACTCCGTAGAAAATATATTTCTTACAAGTTTCTGTATCAGAACTGACTAAGAAATCTTAGATAAAAATATATTTGTCTTTATAGGTCAAGAAATAAAAAGGAAATTAATTATGTGTTGTCGCCAAAGGAGAAGGTAGCAAGCGAGAGTAAGTGTGGAGACGCCACCGTGGGCAGACGGGCCCCTACAACGAGTGAAGAGGGAGTCGATAGACACAGTGTTGAGAAGACGTGCTCTGGCAGACGTGTCGTAGGTTAATTCATTGTCTATTATAAATGTTTTATATGTATTCGTTGGTGCTGTAATAAATGTAGTGGTTTTCTAAATGAAAGTGGACTTATACAGAAGAGCCAGAGTCAATGAATAGAACTGTTAACCACTCCCTTCCCATCCTTGACGGACGTTTTTTTTTTTATTTTTTTATTAAAATATATGAAACTCCACAAGAGACACACAAGGTAGACAGCCGGGTTGGAATGTGAGGAAAACTCCACCAGGGTCTACACTTTGCACGGTCCTGGTAAGAAATGTAGACACTATACAATCTACTTTTGAACTCTTCATAAAAACAAATATCTTAGAAGAAATTCTAAAATGAGCAAATAAAGAAGGAAATATAGTATATGGGGATAGTTGGGCTAACACAGATAAAGAAAAAATCTTGTGCTTTTTTGGACTGCTTATACTTGCTGGGGTGTATAAAGCAGAAAATGAAGCAATAACGAACCTGTGGAAGGAAAATGATGGCCGCCCAATTTTCAATAAGTCTATGGATAGGAATAGATTTACAGAAATATCCCGTTTCATTCGATTTGATGATGCTGATAATAGGAGCAAAAATTGATCTTATGATAAGCTGTCACTAATCAGAAATATATTTGAGCTTTGGTCAGTCACATTATAAGATGCTTACATTTCTCATGAGAATATCACCGTGGATGAACAATTGGTTACCTTTAAGGGCAAATGCCCATTTAGACAGTACATCCCGTCAAAACCAGGAAAATATGGAATAAAGCAACTTGGACAGTTAAACTTCTTATGTATGCAATATTCAGGTATATACAGGAAAAGGACAAAATATGCCTAGAGAAGTTAATCAAGGAAAAAGAGTAGTTCTGGATATGGTGAAAGGAATGGAGAAAAGTTGAAGAAATATCATAGCAGACAACTTTTTTATTAGCTTAAATCTAGCAAAAGAGCTAGATAATAAAAAATCACACTTTTGGGTACGATAAAAAAAATCGATCCGAATTGCCTCAGGAGTTCGTCACATGCAAAGGAAGACTGGAAACCTCTTCAATATTTGGATTTCAAAAGTCAGTGACAATTGTATCCTATTGTACAAAGAAAGGAAAAGTTGTAATTCTTTTGAGCTCATTGTATTTTTCTCCCGAAATTAGGATTACTCAGGCTGCGAAACTAGCAATGACTCAAGATTATAATAACAGAAAATCAGGAGTTGATACGATGGATCAGCTAGTGCGAACATATACAACAAAGCGAATGACGAGAAGATGACCAATGGTTATCTTTTACAATATGTTAGGTATTGAATGGCTTTATTATTTGGTTACACATTAACCCAAAGTGGAAAGAAAAAACAAATTATAAGAGAAGAATGTTTCTTTTGGAATTAGGCAAGTCTTTAGTTGAAGGCAACTGTAGAAGCGGGTACCTGTTCCAAAGACACTTGAAGCCACCATGAGCGTGTAAGGGAAAAAATTCGTAGATGTTTTTATTGTGAACGTTTAACGGACCGTAATTATAATGATAAGTGCAGTAAATGTTCAGTTTTTGTGTGTAAGCAACATTCAAACACTTTATGTCCAAATTGTATATGATGTATAATTCAATATACCCTCAACTAATTGTGCCTAATTACAATTTTTAAAGGTTCAATATATTGATAACTGTATAAAATGTGTCTGTTAATTAATAATTATATTGTAAATAATATGTTTGTCATAAATTATAAGAGTTTGAATTTTTTAAAAAATTAATGGGGTCACTGGTGACCGCAATGGTACTCAGTGTTACAAAAAAAGTTGGTAGTAGAAGTGTTAATAATGGTTATAAAGGTACAAAATACTTTTTAAAACACACCATACACACAAAACTTCAATGACGTGTTTTGAAGTAATTTAACCTTCGTCATCTCAAAGGCTAAAGCTCGTTTGCAAATAATGCATTTTTTCCTCTGTCTATACTACTTATTTCACAGATGTGTGGCTAGTGGGACAATCCATTTCAAATCACCAAGGGGGTGTTGCTCGACATTTTTAATTTTCCTAATTTTTTAACAAAGATTTCTTCATGGTTTTATGAGTTTAAAAACATCATTGAAAAATTCTTTGACATTGTAATTTTTTGGGGGCGGCCAATTTTATTCAGCTTTGGAGTCATTTTTTGGTGAAAATTATAATTCACGGAAAATGCTATAGCTCCTTTATTTTTATGCCTATCAAGAGGAATAAAAAACTTACATGTTCATCATAAAATTGACTATACTTTAAATTATTAGACAATTTCATTAGATTTAAGTATCTAGGCCAAAAGAATGTTTTAAAAAGTTAGAAATAAAAGGTCAAACACCACATTTCGCTACCCTTATTTTATATGAAGGAAATCAGACTGACCTTAAATATTATTTTCTTGAACAAATCTCTCATAGGGCTACTTGTTGTACATATTTCAATCTTGAAAACCTTTTCCTTTTTTTGTACAGCTTATCAAAAACCGTGTTAAGCCTGTTTTGGGCAGTTTTCACTAATCTATATCTCAAAATGGACTGAGTAAAAAATTCTAAAATCTTAGGATAATAAATACTTTTGTAATATAAAGCTACCATATAAATTTTATGAGTGAAACTTGACTGGTTTTTGAATTACAGTTCACTAAAAATGTCCCAAAACTCTGTTTATTTCCGTTCAGTCCAGAGAAAGGAAGTTTTAATTTTTCTTTGTATGATGCTTTCTATTTTTAAAAAAAATTACCCAGTATTGTTCCTTAATCTTAATATACTAATACCTACATGAATGAATTGCATCCCTTTTGTTTTATTGCAATTAAAAGAACATCAACATAGAAAGTATTAAAATAGTAGTATCATTTTATTTTGTTCATCCCCTTAAAAGCTGTTTATAAAAATATGTGAATGCTTTTTCTTTTATGAACTTACTTCTTTGCATTTTAAAATCTGTTTACAGTATTATATAGTGCGGAAATTTCTTTTCATATCTTTCCTAAGTTATTGAATGTTCGTCCAGAAATAGTTGTCAGTTCAATCGACGTCAATTTGCAAAGGACTTTAGTGACAGGAATCCAAACACTATCATTTTTTGATAAATTAAATGTAGTTGCAGGTCCTGATGAATGGAAAAAGGGCACTATAATGTCATTGTACTCTCCTCTTTTACCTTTAAATTTACCTATCCACCATTCATCATTATAAATGCATGCTATGCTGTCGTTATCATCAAAGGATAAGGATTTTGTAAACTCAATTGAGGTTTTGAAATCCTCAAATCTGTGGCATTTCAAAGTAGTTTAGCACCCAATTTGATTTTCACTTATAGGTACATAAATATAATAACTCGAGTTCCTGGGATTGGTATATAATTTTTTTTAATTAAAGATTCTTTTGCATTATTTCCTCTGTGGAGATAAAAATCTAATTTATCCCTAATATTTCCGCTGAAATAACATAAACGTATTTTGTGGTGTGAGTATTTGATCACTGTAAGGTTTTTGAAGACTGGCTCTTGTTACTTTCTGTTTCGTGGTTCCTCCTATACCACCGCAAGAATTTTTTCCGTGCTATGAGGCAAAAAAGTTCCATTCTGCTGCTATGCCAAAATTGTGTTTGTGTTGGCAGACATTGATGCAATTCTTTTTGTTTTTTGTACTGACTGCTTGCACCATCACTAAAGTAAATAATCATCTGTATTCCAGATACAACATTCTTCACCTCACTGATATGTATACACAGTGGTTATATAGTGTATGAGGTGATCACTAATAATACAAATACTTTTAGAATAGATTTGATTGTTTCTTAAAATAGAAAACAAAAGGATGTACTGTAGCCTGTGATTCTTCAAATGGAAGCTTTGAATTTCATCTTAAAAGCATGATTCCCTGAGAAGTCTACCATATAAATTTAAAATCTGTAAGATTCTCTTTCAGTTCTCTAAAGTATTGAGCTTGGACCTTTTATATAAAATGAGGTGATTTTTATGAGATCAGTTTTTCACAAGAGTTTGTAGAAACTCGTCACTAGGCAAAAATTCTGTGATAAGATCAGCTCTATCTGTCTTCACCCACTGTTTGAAACTTATTTCATCAGGCAAGTTATCAATCTGATTCATTAAGGCTATGTACACAAGAGAGCGTTGCAACGCGCGTTAAAGCTCGCGTTAGAAGAACCGAATGTGTACACTACAGTAGCGTTAACGCCACGTTGACCGCCAGTATAGCTATGGAAGTTGAAGAGGCAGCATGTGTTTGGATTTTGTACCGTAGGTATAAAGCACGAAGACGAAGGCAAAGAAAATACTGGGTACATCCGATTTTAAATGACAGATTGACTCGCGGTTCTTTTGCAACACTTTACCCGAATCTAAGAAAACATGATCCCAAGTTTTTTTTTACTATTTAAGAATGTCGATTGCATCCTTTGACGAGTTATTAGAAATAGTTAAGGATAACCTGGCTCCTAGTGAGAACGTTGTAAGGGATAGCATTTCTCCAGAGGAAGAACTCGTAATCACATTGAGTAATGAAAACATTTTCTATATTATGTATCCTTTATGTACCACATTATGAATTAATAAACGAAAACTCACGTAAATTTTTATTTATGTTAATTCAATACTATCTAACATATAAATGTAAAAAAAATACTCACCTTCTTAAAATTTAATTAATTACCACTAGTTAATTGAAGTGGTACTTTAAAGTACCGCCAATATTATAGGGTTACAAAAATCTTCAAACTGAAAATTAATCAGAATGTTTAAAAAATTATATAATTATTTATTATGAAACGCAGAACAATTTTAAATATAATGAAAATTTATCTTTGATTATATTAAAAAACAATTTTTTTTTAAATTTACACATAAAAAAATACATATGTAGCATTTTGAAAGAAGTTTTGATTGAACTTTTCTTTGTGCACAATGCTTGCAGAGATCTCGATTTGACAGAAATGTTACACGCATTTTGTACTCTAACAGGGAGATTGATTCATGTTTTTCGGTATATATTATGTATTAATTTACACATGCTATTTCCAGCATAGCAAAAAAGAGCCTAAGCCACCACTTTTTTGATTTTCTGACTCTGTCATAGATCAATCGTAGCATATCCGACTTATCAACACCACCCATGTGTGCGTTATGTGTGTAGTTGCATTCAAAAAATATCATCTGTAGATAGAAAGGGGAGAGAAAATTTAAGGAAATGTAAATTTATAATGTACTCAGGGAATGTATATTTGTGGTTCTATACCAGAAAAATAATAAAAATACAAAAATCATAAAATAATAAAAATACATTAGTTTATTGGGCACTAATATCTTTCATGTAACAGCAAACCCCCTATTCTAATTCAAATGCCTAAAAAATTTCAAAAATGAAAACATCCGAAAATTTCGCCGAAGTTCATTCTGAAAAATCCATGGATGTCATATATATCTTATCTATTATGCAATTTGTAGAAAAATAGAAATATACCTGTCAAAAAGTAGCAGTCAACTGCCGCAAAGTGCGCGCCCAACGCAAACCATGTGTACGGTCAAATTCAACACAAAGGAACTCGAGGTGCGCTGCAGTCGCGCGATCTGCGTGGAACTCTCCAAACGCGCGTTGCAACGTGCCTTATAGAAGAAGAAAGCGTTGCATGTGTACGCAATCATTTGATCAGTTGTATCTCTTCAACGCTCGATGCAACGCTCTCATGTGTACATAGCCTAAGACTTCAAGAAGCACTTCTGGTCCAACACATTCCAAGCACTTATTCAGCATGCAGGTTTCACTCTCAATGTCACACACGAAGAAGCCTAACAAAGTCCGGGAATTGGTGTTCAGTTTTTCCCTTTCTCTCATCAGTTTAACAATCTGGTGATATTTCCGTACACTGTAGAGTGCCAGATGTTCCAGGCAGAACACATCATTTTGACCGAAGAGCACATAACAGTGATCTACCAATTATATGTTCTGGATATCTCTTTATAAAGACTAAAATGCTCATTTAACGGTATCAATACTAACCTTTTTTTTATATACCTTCACAATGTTAATTTTATCTGAGACATATTTCTTTTTACCCGGAGAGACAAGTGTTCTCGTCATCGTGATAAAACTCGATCACACAGTTGACAACTTCTTCACTTATCTTGTGTCCACCTGGTCTTTTACAAATATTTAGCAGGATACCTTGCTCTTAATTAATTGTTTGACTTACAAAATACTCAGGAACACCAAAATGTTCCATAATTTTTTTTTTATTGACCATATATCTGGTAAGAGACAAATGATTTTAATTATTTCAACTTTTTTCACCAAGCTGCATTTTTCTTTTAGTTGGTAGATCAAAATTTCATACCCACTTCAGCCGATTTAGAGCAGGTCTGGCTTTGTTGTTCCTCTAAATCTTCAATTTCCTTTTTACAGATATTGCAATTTTATCTGGCTTTTTGTGTAAAGTTGACAATCCCTTTTCTTTATTTAGTTTGTTATTTTACTGATCGGTGACACTTCCAATGTAACACATATTGATTTCACTTGATTCAAATTATTTTCATCCACTAACTTCAGGGACATATGAGTTTTAGAGACAAGTTTTAGGGTTAGGTAAAACAAAACATTTATGTTTTTGTTGTCGAAACAAGAACAAGAGGCTTTAATACTGATTTTGAAAGTGGCTAGTCCAAAAACATAGCACAATTTTTTTCACAAATGTAATGCTCTACCACTCTAAAACCAGTTAAATAACACTCATAAAATTTATATGGTAGCTTTATATTAAAAAGAAGTGTATTATCCTAAGTTTTCAGAATTTTTTACTCAGTCCCGTTTGGGATATTAACTAGTGAAAACTGCCAAAAACAGGCTTAACATGGTTTTGGTAAGCTGTAGAAAAAATGAAAAACGTTTTCAAGATTGAAATTTTTACAACAAGTAGTCCTATGAGAGATTTGTGCAAGAAAAGAATATTTAAGGGGAGTCTGATTTCCTTCCTAAAAAATAAGGGTAGCAAAATGTGGTGTTTGACCCTTTATTTCTAACGTTTTTAACATTTTTTTGGTCTAAATCCTTAAGTCTAAAGAAAAGTTTCTAACAACCTGAAATGTAGACAATTTTATGGTGAACATTTTAGTTTTTTATTCATCTTGATAGGTATAAAAATAATGTAGCCACAGCACTTTCCGTAAAACACGTTTTTCACCAAAACATGACTGCGTAGCTGGTTAAAAATGGCCGCCCCAAAAAAATTGTAAGGTAAAAAAAAATGTTTTAACCATGTTTTTAAACTCATAAAACTGTGAATAAAACTTGGTTAAAAAATTAGGAAAATTAAAAATGTTGAGCAACTTTACCTTGCCAAATTTTTGTGATTTGAAATGGATTGACCCTAGTGGTGCTTCGTGAATTTATTGGTGTGGCCCGCGAACGGGAAAGGCGGAAGACCCTAATTTATATCATGGCTAAAGGTGGCTCAGAAGATTAAGTAATGTAACATCATGAAAATGTTTTTAATCTACAACGTGGATAACTGTTATAGTATTTCTCAGGATATTAAATCTTCTGACGTTAATCTAGAAGGAAAATTAATACGGTGATAAAATACAATTTTAAATGCATTAACCCGGCAAAAGCAGGACAAAAGACACTTTAGACGCGAGCACAATAATCTTCAAATTGAAAAATATATAAATTCTAAGCAAAAAATATTTCAGGTAGTCTCTTCTAACGAAACTACAGCGGGTTATTGACGTAGGATTACTTATCATTGTTTACCTCCCTTTTTTTTTGAACGCATCTTGGTACTTTTCTGTTTAACTCTTTACTGCTACTGGGTTTGGTACGCCAAAATTATAACTCGCGACGGACCCTGATTTTTTTCTCTCCGCAGGACCGTTATTGAGGATCGTAATCCTACGTTATAAAATAGTTTTGTGAATCTTGCAGCTTATGGTTATTTTTACGTGATATAAATCGTCAGAAACACTATCATGCTTCTCTATATTATATAAAAGTGAAATTTGCGTTTTTCATTTCAACATCTTATTTCTTATGCACAAAACAGAATACAAAAATATTCATTTGCTAATAAATGATTAGTAAAATACTGAGAGGCTAATTATGGTTGCTTTAACACTGAAATCGAATGCCTGCGATGCCATTGCTTTATGTAAAATATCCCACGTATAGCTATAAAACAGGTATCATTATTGAAACTTTTAACGAAGTTTTATCCTAGTACTGTCGCATTTGCATATTTCAGCATGAGCTTCAACGGTCACGTCTATCGTTTAGCATTTTTCCGTGGTAACTCTAGTGTAATCACTTTAATTGAACTAGAATCTCCTCTCGGCATACATCGAAAGCTACTTATGACATTATTAAAAGTGATTAGTGAATTTAATTAATAACTTTTGATCTCGTACGCTAACGCCAAAATCTGACGTACGATAATACCAGTTCAATCTCAGTTTAAACTACTTCAAAAGCGCGCTAAAGTTCCGATAATTTCAATATGTCATTTTGAGTTTCAATGACTTCCATCAATTTCTATCTCACCATCTGAGAATGTGTCGGGGATGGTTTTCCAAACTATTTTATTCAGGACTTAAATGGATTTTTCAAGATTTGTCGATAAAATGATACGAGCTTCTTAGAAAATAAAGATTACTTTTCTTTCAATAGAAACTGGCTTTTACTTGAAAGCCAATGGAAAATACATAGAATGCTAGGCCATCATTAGTTGGGGCTGTTAAGTTCGTGGGAAACTATTTTTTTCATGTAACACCATATATACACACATAGCACATTTTTACAAATACATTTTTAGATTACTGTTAAAGAAACACCCATCAGATAAAATATGTCTTGTGTTAGATTTTATTTAAATATTTTTTAGTTTGTGTACGCTTTATAAAGTTTAAGCTTTGAAGTTTGGAACTGATTGAAAACTATTGGACGGATAAAAAAAAAATTCTTTCAATTGCAGCATTTCTGGCAAGCGTGATCAACATGAGATGGAAATTATACATAAATTTATATTTTAAAATCCAACTTGTGTAGCTTTGGATTGTTATGGTACAATAAATAAATTATATATAAAAATTCTCTATTTAAGTTATACATATTTTGATTATACATACAATTATACAATCTTACATAATTTTTTATTATACATAAAATTATGCATTTAAATTATACAAATTTAATTATACATTCAAATTATACATATGTATTAAACATAAAATTATTCATTGAAATTATATTTAAATTATATATTAAAATTCTATATAAATTTATTTTTTAAACTCCAACATGTGCGAATTTGAATAGTTTTGTTACAATTAACCATCCAAACTTCAGTGTGAATATTTGAAACTAAATGAATATTTATAAATAAGAATGAGAATTTACTGAAGAATAGAAGATTTTTTAATAGTAGCACGAAGTATTTGGTGAAATTAAATTTCATAAAAGATTCCTATAAACCATACTCACATTAAGAAATTTCGTTTCAATGGAAGCGCTGTGAAATAATTATAACTCGATCTAGCCTTAACAAAAGAGCCCACGATTTCCTTAAAATAAAAATTTCCTTTAACTTGTATTGGACACTCGTTTTAAACATGTGTATTTTAACAGAAATTTTTGACTAAATATAAAACTGAAGACGACATGATGTTTCTATCCCGTAGTCTTGCCATTACCACACTTTTTTTCTGGAAAATTGGAGAAAACTCTCAACACTTGTAGTTCACCTTTCTCTTATTTGGTCAAATGCTGTGCAAACCTACGTTGGAGGGCGTGGCCTATGGAACGTAGATAGCCCATTTTTTCCTATTGGTACTATTGGTGCGGACAATGTCCGAATGGCTAGGGCTCAGGCTTTCGGTACCAAAGTGTGTGGGTTCGAGTTCCACTCATGGCACGGACGTTTGTAGCCGTTCGGAATAGACTTTAAGTAGTAGGTCCCGGTCTAATTAACCCTGGTGTAGCAAAAAATTGACCGCAGACCACCAAACCAAACTTAACACTTATAAGGAAAACATATTTCACCGTATCCGTCAGTTTAGTTAGTTTTGACGCTCGGTGGCCTGGTTGACAAAGGATTCGAACCAGTGATCTGAGGGTTGCGGTTTCGAGGCCGGTCGCTGACAAAATTTCACCGCCGTGTTCACTAAAGGCGGTCAGGGCACATAAAATTGGCCCCGGCTGCAATGTTCTCCAAGTTCTTAAATTACCTCTGAGGGTGCTGGGTCATGTGGTCTTTTCCCCCCACTTGACTCGGTTCAAAATTCGCGGACCATCAAACGGGTGCAGTTTAAACCCACACCCTGTGGTGCACCCAGAGCGCATGCGGCGAAGTGGTCTCAAGTTTTCGACTCCTCGGAGAAGAGCCTATATAGGCTCAGTTCTCCAAGCCATTAGAGGAAAAAAGTTTCATTTGATTTAGAGGAAAAAGTCTTGAACCTTCCTACAAATCAGTAAGTTATAAAAAATTCAATTTATCCCCTAAGTCAGTTTAAATAAAATGATTTTTTTTATGCGTGTCCGAATAAAGAGGAGAATATAAACAACAGGTTTGATTTGGTAGCTTTAAAATGATTTAAATGAAGATATCCTTAATAGAATGTAGATATTTGATTTATCACCCTCTTGTGTAATGTCTTATTTCCTAAGCCCTTAATCATTAATTTGCTTAAGGTATCCGACGTCGTTCAAATATTTTTTTTTCAAAAACTGTACTTCCAGTACTGAATTTCAGTGTTATTTTTTCGAAGGAATATAGCACCATAATAAGAAAGTTAGGAAAAAATAAACAATGACTATACAACCTTTTACAAAATTGAGGAATTTTCGTGGAAATTGAGAAAACATTTACATACACGGCTCTAGCTCCATAGTAAGAAATTTATGCATAGAACATTAATTTGTAGTGCACTAAAAGCTAATTGACATTTTTAAATTGAAAAAAATACAGGTGATTCTACGCAATTACAGGTAAAATTTCAGTTATTTCTCCTGAGATTTTTTTTTATAAATGAAACTATCAATAAACAAATAATATACCGAGAGTCAAACATGTATTTTATTACCTTCTTAGTATTATAGTAAACATATCTGAAAAATTTCATAGATCTATCATCATTATATTTTGAGTTACCACTATAGGGGTATACATTTTTCATAAAACATAAATTGTTCAGGAAACACAATTAATGTTTTCACATGTATTGAAATTGACAGCTTCTGTTCTTCTTTAAATCGCTCTCCTTTCATTTCTACTGATCGTACAGAAAAAATAAAAACATATTTATAAACAGAAATTCCCATCATTTGCGAAATGTTATAAAAAAAATCGAAATTTTCATCAAAATCGATCGTTTAAACGTAGTGTAGGATACATTAATTTATAAATAACATCTACGAATCAGTTTGAAATGTCTAAAGAAAAATTAGTTTCACAAAAATTTTTTAAAGTATTAAATGAAAGTATTATACTTTAATTTGATCGATTATTTTGATTTCTTAGTTACGGAAATATTGCAATTTTATTCTGAAGAAAAAACAATATTTCCTGAGCTGTTGATTTACATTTACACCTGGTAAGTTACAAAAACCACGTGGGAGTTACCTATACTGCCCTCCTAAGGAAAAAAGGCGTATCTCAATTTTTTTTTTCATTTTCCGATTTTATTGCTTAGTAATTTTTGTGAGCTAGCTACTTGATATTATTCCTAAGAAAAAAGTCCGTATCTTATTTAGAAATAGTCGAAAATCATTAAAGAAATAAGACTTATCTTAAAAAACTGTTGAAATCCTAAGGGAAATGGCCGTATATCAGTTTCCTTAACCAAAAAGTCATAACTGAGAGTTACGCCTTTTTAGCTTCCCACCAAAAGCAAAATGGCCGTAACTATGAATATGACTAAATGACCGTAACTATGAATATGACTAAATGACCGTAACTATGAATATGACTTCTTCTAAGCATAAAAGATCAGTAATTTTCTTAAGAAAATGGCCGTAACTATGAATATGACTAATGGCCGTATTATGAATATGACTATTCTTCTAAAGAAAACTACCTGTTTCCTGCCAAACTGTTTGGCGGGAACAACTGTCTAGATCAGGAATGGGCAATTGTTTTGGCTTGGGGGCCGATTTGTGGAAGCGGAGGGCCGCACCTCTTAAAATTATTGCTTTTATTAGTTAACTTTGCATTTCAGAAAAGGTATAAAATATTATAAATTGTATCATAAAAATCAATTAATATAAATTAAATTAAATATTGGTAGTTTTCCTGGCTGTCTTAGTTTTTGGCTGTCTTAAGCATTTTTTTTGGCTGTCCGTATTTTTCTGGCTGTCTTGGCGGGCAGTATAGGTGTTCAAAGTATGTATGATTATAAAGTTGCTTCTGCCACTTCTGCCACGCAAGTATGCCTCTTTATTCAGGTAGTGAAATAATAAAATTGAATTAAAATGCAACTGTCAATGCATAAAGGGCTTTAATTTTTTAATATTTTTTAAAAAATCACTATTTGAGTTAGATAGAGGAAAATTATATATTTTTTTGTGTTTTATAAAATTTCTATAAAGATATCTTACTGTATTTGTAATTCTTGCGATAGATTTTTTTGTTCCTATGAACTCTGATAAAAGGCATTCTAAAAATGAAAACGAACAAAACGATTAAAGAAAATAAAATGAAAATTTTCCTTCAAAACATACAATCACTCATTAAATAATAGCGTTAATATAAACCATGTGAAATTCCTAGAAAGTTGAAAGTATTTAAAAAATATTAGAAAAAATAGCCTTAAAAGCGTTATGTTGTAATTAAATAAGGAACACACACGCAGTATGATCGTTCAGTGAGACATAAACATTCAAGCATTGAATAAAAGTCAAAAATATATTTTTTGCTAGAGCTCAGTAAAATAAACTTCAGTATCCGACATTGCGTTAATAACATTTCAAACTTATTACTGAAACCTTATTCAACTGGAATCGCGACAAAATTACTTCGGACCTTAATGCAGGATAATTTAAGTGAGTTTCCAATGATTGCGTTTCTGAATTGAGAGCTCATTTCCTCGCTATTATGGCATATTTCTAAACTGCCGTTTCTAATGGTACGCTTGGACAATTTAAGCAAGACCGGTTACCCATCTTTTATGCCCAATGTTAATTAAAGTGACAAAAATACATCCATTGCGATTGAGCGTAAGGAGCATGACGTGCACAAGAACACGTATCGATATCTATAATTCGTCGTTATTTCCCTACCGAATTTAGTCATGAATTCTCAGTGATACAATTATTTGTGAGGGATGCATTTTATTAGTATAGATATTCCTGTTTCTGGAATCGTGAGACAGCTTTTGGGATGAAATATGCAAGCTTTGACAAATTTCGTATGTACTAGGATAAAAAAAGTTAGTTTAACGACTGCTGGCAGCATCTGAATGGAGATCTGCTTTTGCCCTATTTCAGTGGTATGCATGTAAAGTAAATAACGTAATTTTCGGACCATAAGACGTACATTTTTACATAAAAAATCGACGTAAAATATGGGTATGTCCTAACTATGACTAAGTCAGAAGGTAAGATTAAAGTAAAATGAATTATATATATACAGTCGAACCTCCATATATCGAACTTCCACATATCGAAATTTTCTATATATCGAACTCTTAGCAAATCTCAGTGTTCATTACATAGAAAAATTGTGTCTATATATCGAAAAAATCTCTATATATCGAAATGTTTTACAAGACAAATTGTGAGATTTTATTCCACTTTAGAATAAAATCTCCCGATTTTTGGCATTTGAAACAATATATCGTGGACTTCAATTCGCCGAAAATATCCCTGATTAAGTTTTTAGCGGACTGAATAAATACGAACATTTCTTTAAACTTTCCGCAAAACTGGCTGTTCAGCAAGATATTCCTAGTTTTTTTTTTTTTTAAAGAATGTAACTGTGATCATTGTAACCACTGTCTGGATTATTGATTTTTTTAAAGGTATGTAGTACTCATTAAATCTTTCATATTAACTCATTTTTTAGTTATTAACTTTCATTTAATGGGATTCGCATATAAATTAGAAATGGAGTTTCGTATACGAAAATTAGGTTTAATTTTTTTTAAAAGGATAATTATGGTAAAACTAAGCTCAATTCTATGTATCGAAATTTCTATATATCGAATTTTTTTCCGGCAATTTGCTCCTTCGATATATGGAGGTTCGACTGGATATATATATATATATATATATACACTCTTGTCACGAAAAATATATGAACCGAGAAGAAATCGAGCTACTATCACGAAACTAGGTAGGAATGCAGTCTTGTAAGGGATATGCAAATGATTAAAATTTCGACGCCGAAAAGACAAGGATAGGCGTGCTATGCGCATAAAAGATGCGCAACTGGAAGAGTTTAAAATCATGATTGCTCGTTCCATAGGGTTATTCAAACAAATCTGTTGACTTGGATGGACGATATTGTGACTAGAGATGCCTCTGAGACGTAACAGGCGGCAGTACGAACAATTGTCGAACATTGAGAGGGGGCGTATCGTAGGCCTCAGAGAAGAATGTTGGTCGAACAGGCGTATCCGCCACCATCGCGGTCGGAGCGATATGGTAGCTGCTCGGTG
The DNA here is from genome assembly GCA_907164885.2 of Dolomedes plantarius. Classification (NCBI taxonomy): domain Eukaryota; kingdom Metazoa; phylum Arthropoda; class Arachnida; order Araneae; family Dolomedidae; genus Dolomedes; species Dolomedes plantarius. The sequence goes on from OU015490.1 coordinate 237,480,500, forward strand.
TTGCCAACAATGGAACATGGAAGGGATATTCTACAGTCGCGGAGGGTCAGGGCGTCCCATGAACACAAATGCACGCGAGGATCATGCAATCATAAGAGTGGCCACGTCCGGACCAATAACACCGCTAGAATTGGTTCGACGCCATTTACCACATTCCAGACATCGGGTGTGTCGTGGTGAGACACGACACGTTATCAGAAAAGATGGAGAGGAACACCGCAGGTGCGGAAAATGACAGTAAGAGGGGTAGAGAATATGTAACTGGAGGAAAGCAGGTAACGAAGTGCCTTGACCAGCTGGGTTTAATGATTTGCGTAGGCGAAACGGAAGATGACAGGTGACAAGTTCAGAAGGGGCAGTCGAAGGTTGAATACAAGAAAATGGGACCAGCTGGGTTTAATGATATGTGCAGGCAAAAGCTTGGAAACGATGGGTCTGAAATTGAAGATTGAAAGGGGAGAGATAGGCAGTTTTACGATGTTCACTTTGTTAGGAGAACAGCAAGAGATTGGAGAATAGCGTGAGAATATGGGAGTGTGAGAAACCCCAAGGGTGCACTAGCGGACGACCCCTTCAATTTTGATTGGAAAAAATATTAGTATAAAAAATATATGGTCGGCGAATGATGTGGGTCCAGATCGACTTATTGGTCAGAAGATGGCCACCAATGGAAGCATGAGGAGAAAATGTTTGGAGTTTTCCTCGGAGTGAAAAAGATAGAGATGGTTCAGATTAGTTTGAGAACTAAAAGTAAATAACGAATTAATATGATATAGGAATAGGGGTAATTTGAATTGTATATATATTGTGTTAATAAGATATAGGAGTTGGAATTCAATAATGAATAGTATTAATTATGTATTGTGAAGGTTTAATAAATTGATTTGTATGTATACATATGAGTAATCACTTTATATTATTCTAAATACTAACCACTATAATAAACTCTATCACACGGTGGTATCAAGGGAAACCATTCGGAGACGACTGGCGGACGCAGATATAAGAAGCGGACGTCCATTAAGACGCCTACCACTGCCCCACATCATAGTCAGTTTAGATTGGATTTTTGACGACCTCGGGCAAGCAAGAGTGTGATCGATTGGAAGCGTGTGATCTTCAACGATGAATCCCGATTCAGTCTCAATGCTGATGACCAGCGCATACGCGTGTGGAGGCGGTCAGGTCACCGGTCCGATCCGGCATTCGTTGTCGAAAGGTATAAGGAGATTACACAAGGTGTGACAGTGTGGGTAGTCATTTGTAGGGACGAACGATCACCTCTAGTCGTCCTTCAACGCACTTTGACGTCCCGCACTTACGTGGACGGGGTTTTAACGCCAGTTGTACTACCTATGCTATCATGTCGCCCAGGTGCCATTTATCAGCAAGACAACGCTCGTCCACATACTGCAGCCGTCCGCAGTTGCCGGGAAGCCGTCCGCAGTTGACGGCTGCAGTTGCCGGGAAGGCAACTGCAGCCGTCCCGGAATACTGGTGAATTAACTGCCCAGTTGCAAAGATTAGGGCAGGCTCTTCCGCAGGAGGTCATAAGTGACCTCACTAATTCGATGCCAAGCCGTGTTTCGGCTTTTATAGCTGCCAGAGGTGGATCTACTGCTAACCGATTTGTAACCTTTTTCATGCCATATCTTCTAAATAAAACGGACTGTTCTTCTGAATTTGTAATCATTTGCTTATCTCCTCATACACTACATACATGATAAGTTTCGCAATAGTAGCTCGTTTCCTTCTGGGTGCATATATTTTTTGTGACAGAATATATATATATATATATATAAACAGCATCCTACAGCTCTAACGGGTGAACGGAATGTAACCACATTGGGTATATAGACTAACGGAATTTCGATAAAATAATTAGTTCAAACAGTCCACCAGATGGCGCTTTTCATGGAAAAACATCAAATTTAACACAATAAGCGACCAAAACGGAATACATAAAAAATTCGAACATGTATTGACTAGATTTGGATCACCTTGTCATCGAACCACATTAAATGAAGGTAAGGAAATAAATAACAGTAGGCCTTAGCCGTTTGAGAAAAAAAAAACAATTGAGTTTGCAGAAACAGCTACAGATTTTGACGAAATCGTGTCCAGGACAATGTAAGGAAAGGTGCTCAATGTGACCATCGTCAGTCACCTGCAAAGTTTCAAGCGATCGACAGTGTGTTCAACAGCAGATCGTAACTGATCAGTTGTGATGCTTTGCACGTGAAGCGTAATAGAGTTCTTTTACGTCATCCAACGTCGCAACATCCCCACGATAAACCAGACATGTTTTGCATAACGCTTCCTCTTCCTTGCACGCATGCAAATCTCGAGATTTTTTACCTAGAACTGACGGCTTTTCCCGATTCACATTTTATTTCTTATAAATCTCATTCTGAATTCTGAATATTGTTTATGTATACCATTTTGGTTATTTGTTTAGTTAAATTCAATGTTTTAACATAAAAAGCACCATCTGGTGGACATTTTTGAACTAATTGTTTTTCGAAATTCTCTGAGACATCTTGTGTATAGTTTCTATAGACAATGTGGTTACATTCCGCTCACCCATTTGAGCTGTAGGATACTGTTTATAGGGAATGTCAAGTTATAACCACCCTGTATATACACCACGATACCACCCTGTATATACCAAGAGATACCACCCTGTATATACACCCTGTATATATACCTGTATATACATATTTTAAAGTTTGGCCTTTTTTATCGTCATGGTGAAGCATATTTTGAAATGAAATTACAGTTTTATCTATAGATTTGATTTAATATCCATAAAACATACGAATTTGAACTAAATTTTTAAAAATTTCCATCTCAGTTAGTCTAGTGGTTAAATTTTATCTTTTACTGTATTTTAATATTTTCTTTGTCAATTAATTTCGTTGTTATGCACGTGACGCAAAATTAATTTAAAGTATCACAAAAAGGAAAGAAATCTCGTGATTAGCATTTAATAAATTAAATTCAAAACTTTCCAAACGATTACTGTTTTGGAAGCTAATGTTCTGCTAATTTCCAGTAAAAGATAAAATCATTTGAAAACCACACACCAGTGTTCCACTCACACGCAACACTATAAACCCCTAAAAGAATGCAAGAATAAAACGTATAAAAAATATAAATCTATTAATTTAAATAATTAAACACACATAAATGTATAAATTACACAAAAGTTTACTTAAATTCTTTAATTTGTCTACATCTAAAGTATAGACATATTTTCGGGGCATTTACAGAACATGGTATATTTCACTTTTGAAAACACGCATTAAATGAGCATCATCTCAATGAGAAATTTCTGAAATGAGCATGGCCATGAAGATCGTGTGTTTATAAACAACAGCAGTAACCGAAATGCGTTAAAATATAAATTTTAAGAGTATTAGGGTAGTGAGTTGTGTATATAAATAAAAACTCACCAAACGATTACTGTTTTGGATGCTAATGTTCTGCTAATTTCCAGTAAAAGATAAAATCATTTGAAAACCACACACCAGTGTTCCACTCACACGCAACACTATAAAACTGAATTACAGTACTCTACGTTTATATGGGCATTGAAAATTGTGGTTAGTAGAGGGCAATACGGGACAATCCACACATTGTCTATAGACACTTGCTATCTTTGGCTATTATATGATGCGTAATATCTGCCTCATATGCCGTATGTTTCTAAACGCCATTCCCGAATGAAGAAATCGTGTAAATATAACGTAGAAATATAACGTAGAAAATATAACTGTATAAATAACACAGTATAAATAAAAAGTACAGGCTGGGGGCAGATATGCTCCGGCCAATAATACAAAAAAAAATTTTAAATCGTAGTAAGCAATGAAAAATATTTTAACACTGCAATAATAACAAAACAAAATATGATGGTAAAATAGAAAGGAAAGTTAAAACAGAAGTAAGAAGTTTAATTCTAAAAATATAAATGAGGTATAAATCAGCTATCGATTCTAATTTATGAATCATTTATCAGGACATGAAAAAATTACTGCATGTAAAAAAAATTAACCTTACCTCCATTAATTTCAACACTTCTTGACCTGTGGCTTGTCCAATCATGTGAAATATAATTCTTGACAATAATTCTTGTTAACCTAAATTTTTATTTGTGTTTTTTTAATCTAAAAATGTTATGTTCTCAAAATATGACAATTAAGAAAAAGATATCATCGACAAAAAATAAATCATGCTACTTAAGAATTTCATACCACAAATTTCTATAAAATGAATGTGCAACTATATTTGACGTACAAAATAGTGCATATGTAATACATTGCTAACATGTTTTAACATCAAAAATTTCTACAATCAAAAGCTAAAATTAGTTTAAAATATTAGCTTTAGGATTTTGTGCAGAATGGTAGGTGTTTTAGCTAAATTTCATTAAAAATTACTTCAAATTGATCAACTTATGAAAAAGGTACGCTATTTACAGGTAAGTTTTTGTTTCTTTTTTTAATTTTAAGTGCTATTTTAGCATAAAAGACCAAAAAAAAACCTTTACAAAATTATTTTTTCTCAAAGCTAAACACAAACATAATTAACAGTTGTTTTAAAAAAACCCTGGTAAACATTATTAAGTTTCGAAGTATTAGAATGATAATAAAAAATATTCCTGTTCAGACAGAAGCATAAAAAGAAAGAATATGTAAAAAAGTAACTAAATTAAACAAAAATTGACAGAATACAGAACACCGGCAAAAGTAAATAAAATGTTTCCTTGTGCTCATGCACAGTTCTTATGAATGATTGATTCCAACGCCTAGAGTACCGCGTTCGAAGAATCGTGTATAAAATTTGAGTTGAAGCATCGTTCTTTAAAATTCAATTAAAAATCGAAATTTTAAGATAGAGACTTGAAATGAGGTTTATATGAATGAGAAAGCTTTCATCTTCCAGATGATGTAAATATTTTCTTTGTAAGATAAAAACTCGAAGAACATCGACCGTAGATCCTCAAAAGAGCGTAAATTTCTCGAAAAAGTGGGTTTAATATTTTGATGAAAATATTAGTTTGTTTTAAATTATTTTTAAACAAATGAGGTCTTGTTTGAAGGAAATATGTCTGTAGTCTTAGATTGTAAAAAGATCAAAATTCTACGATCATTTTTTGCCGAGATATCGTAATCTGAAGTTAAAAAAACATAAAATATCGCACAAAACATAAAATAAAAAATTTTCTAGAATAAAATTTAAAATTCGGGCTTCGAGGTGCACTTTCCCATAGGTAGTGTGCCAAATTTCATGGTTGTAAGTTTCATAGATTCGCCTGGGGGCCGCCCACACACACTCACACACACACGCGCGCAAACATTCGCTTTTATTAATAAGATGTAATGCTTCTTATTGTAATGTTAAAGATGGGAATGCGCTTGAAAGTTTAATTGTTTACTTAAAATACCTTTTTAGATGCCATAACAGAAATTGCTCGTTTTACCTTCAATGAAACTTCCGAAATAAGTTTTGTTCTGTAAAAAAGGAAAAGCTGGAGGTATTCCTAATTACAGATGGCGTTGCCCGGGATTTTAAGAATGTTAACCAAAATCAATTTAAAATTTAACACAGTATAAATAACATAGAAAAAAATTGACATTTTCTATGTTATTTAGACTGTGACATAACCCATGACACGGGTTTCGCCCTTCTAGCCGGTCGGTTTAGGGACCCGCTCCCTTCAGCAATCATTGTCAGAGAATCTAAACACTAAAGAACAACGAATCAAGGTACCTAAATTTTGTGACTACGTATTCCACGTCCTGCTAACAGTCGGAGCCAGATGAAAAACCCCCCCCCCCCCGGCGAGAAATTTCGTTCGGTCCAACCCTCCACGAATGGGCGAAAAATTCTTTCTTCGAGCCTCCCCCCCTCCCCCGCTTATGGGTGAAAAAATGGAGTGAAAAAATTCAAACCGCATTGAAAACCCGTGCAGCAAAATTTGTGTTGAAGTATCGTTCTTTAAAATTCAATTAAAAATCGAAATTTTAAGATAGAGACTTGAAATGAGGTTCATATGAATGAGAAAGCTTTCATCTCCCAGATGATGTAAATATTTTCTGTGTAAGATAAAAACACGAAGAGCATCGACCGTAGATGCTTAAAAGGGCGTAAAAAGATCGAAAAAGTGGTTTTAATATTTTGATGAAAATATTTGTCTGTTTTAAATTATTTTTAAACAAATGAGGTCTTGTTTGAAGGAGATATGTCTGTAGTCTTAGATTGTAAAAAGATCAAAATTCTACGATCATTTTTTGCCGAGATATCGTAATCTGAAGTTAAAAAACATAAAATATCGCACAAAACATAAAATAAAAAATTTTCTAGACTAAAATTTAAAATTCGAGTTTCGAGGTGCACCTTCCCATAGTCTGCACTACCCGTGTGCTAAATTTCACGTCTGTAAGTTTCACAGATTTGTCTGGGGGTCGCATACACATACACACACACGCAAACACTCTCTTTTATTAATATATATATATATATATATATATATATATATATATATATATATATATATATATATGAATGTAAGAAATTGAAAATATCTATATATACCTAACAAAATACAAAATATTTTTTTCTAAAAATCTTCCCAGAAATTTGAGGTGAGTCTTATGGTCCGAAAAATACGATATATAAAAGTAATAGGTAGAAGTTTTTAACTTTATTAAAAATTAGATGAATCTTCCCTCAAATTTGTATCATAACTCCACACAGTGCGTTTTTTGAAATCGCTTTTGAACCACATAATACAAATACTCGGAATTTAATTCTTCATTTTTACTTATATGATATTTCGTCAGTTTTCTGGAAGCAAATTTTTTGATAAAATTCTCTGAGAAAACATGTTTTCAAAAAATTCAGTGTGCTTTTTGACAAATCAATATTTAATAAAAAATGTTCCGTGAATGAAGAGATGTAATTCTAACATTTGTAGAACTTTTATCTTAAAAACTTGATCTATATCCTCTTTACAACATCAGGCCGTAAACTTAACTACAATTTCTCCATTTTATAGTACTGGCACATAAACTCAGTATTTTCCAATAGTTAATAAAAGCTACACACTAGCAATGAGATTTTATTCCTAATTTAAGCGTTTAGCCTTTTTTTGAAGTATGAGTGCCTGTAACAGGAAGAGATGAATATTTTTTTTTTATATTGTAAATCATGAAATTTATCTAAATATTTTACTGCTTTCTTCACAGACGTCGAGCCCGTGATCTGAAGGTTTTGGGTTCGATGCCAATCACTGACAAAATCCATCGCCGTGTACACTAATCGTGTCCGGTGCACGTTAAATCTGTCATGGCTGCCATGTCCTCCTACTTCTCAAATTTACCTCTGGAGGTGCGGGGTCAAGTGTTCCGGTCTCGTGACTTGACTCGGTTCTAAATTACGGGACCGGCTTATAGGGGTTAATGCTGGCCACCTATACGGTGCCCCCTTAAATGAATGGCCAGTAGTGTCATCATTTACTTAGAACAAATGGCGTCATAGCCAATCTTCTAGTCATTTGTAATAAAAATTTCAAAAACTGCTTTCTTCATGGCCAACAATTAAATCTAAGCAATATTTATGAAGAAAATTCTTAAAAAAAAAAGAAGAGGAAATATTACTTTTAGGGCATTATTGACTTCAAAGTAGCAAATAAATCCTGCAACTGGTTTTTTAAAAAGAAAAAAATTCTTTTTAACTGAGACCCTACTGAAATAACCAACAGTAACAGCCAAATGAGATATCGCGAATTCACAATTTTGGAGTTATAATTTTAGTACTATAATACTTCTATTGATGCAGATATGCTAAATTCATTTTGGATGGGATGTAAGCAGAATTAAGGCAAGCAGTAATGCTGAAATTTATCTGACCGAGTTGAAATTTAAAGTGCTAGGCTGCATTCTCATAGTATAAAAATCGTTCATCTGTCACCATATACTTCCTTTTATGATTGATATCTATCAACATTCTTTTCATGCACTTTGTAGAAAATTGGTTTAACGTAGGATTACGTTCCTCCATAACAGTCTTGCAGGAAGGAAAATTTCAGATGCTAAAACTGTCCGTCCTTCCATCCTCGCGAGTTATAAATTTGGCAGCATGCCAAACCCAGTCTATCCCTTGGACAAGTTAAACAGAAAAGTACCAAGATGCGTGAAAATTTTGACATAAATATATGTATATACATACGTACACACTCACACACACACACACATATATATATATATATATATATATATATATATATATATATATATATATAGAGAGAGAGAGAGAGAGAGAGAGATAGAGAGATAGATACATATATACATGCAAAATAGGTAAGCAACGATAAGTAATCCTACGTTAATAACCCGCGGTAGTTTCGTTAGAACAGACTACCGGATTTTTTTTTATAAATACTTGCTTCTGCCCGTAGGAATGAGGGGAAAGTTAGTGAAAGAGGTGTTGTAATCTAATTTGTAACGTTAGGATGTTTAACAGCATTTAGTATGGGGAGTTAGGCCCAATGTATTTTTTTAATTATTGCATTATCTTTCTTAGCTATATGCTTAAAGTTATAAATTTGTGCTGGTGGAATTATAGTTATAACATCTTATCAGTAACTTATTTACTAGTTAAGTTAATTTGGAGAAAATGTTACTTCTTTACGACCGAATTGCATCCCTACTGAGTGTAAGCTTATTTTGTTATCTAATTGTCTCGTAATTTATGCAGCAGTTTTCCTTAACGACGTATTTCGTGCATCATACTAAAATGAGTTTTCCTTATTCTTATATGCAACCTTAGAATTCACACTGAATATACACTGGAGTTAAAAATTAAGAGAATTTGTGCATTTTACCGATTTCTAGAAAACTAATGGATAGATTTTAATAATATTTGGTCTGGATATACAGTTATATAAGAGAAAATATTTTACCATTCAACAGTCATGGTACACACTCATGATCATCAGTTAAGCTGATCAGCTCACGAATGTCTAAAACTCGCGTTACAAGATCGAACATGCCGGATGACACCGAGTGAGGCTTTCATAGTAGCCAAGTTATTCAAGGGTAAACATACAATGAGAGAAATGCCTAAATTTTCTTGGTCGACCTGAAGACACAATGACTTCATTCTATATTTTGATATTTCATCTAGTTGACCATTGAAATTTCTATTTGAACCCAACAAACTGAAGCACTAAAATTTTGCATATTAAATACAAATTGTTCTCATAATAAAAATACATATTTGCGACTTACGAATTTTATTTTACGGTGATACTAGTAGTACGTAACATTTGTTTTATATGTAGTCCATATTCTAGGTATGCAATTGAGATGTTGACGGGATATGAACTCGGGTTCCCTAGCCTCACGACAGGTGTTCTATGAACAGAACTATACAGACTATGTAGAAATAATCTTCCAGGAATGAAATAATGAATGTCCCATGATATACCTTAAGGTTTTTGGTAGTAACGTTGTTTTTCCTATGTCAGGGAAAGTCCAGTTATCATAATTCCCTACAGGCAGCCCAGTAGAGGTGAGCTCTGTTGTAAAAATTTGCAACTAAAAAGTCCTTGTTTTAAAGAGAAGAACACGTTGTTGTTCTTCTTGTTGTTGCTAATGCCCCCTGGTTGGAGGTTGCATTTACTAGGTCCTAAGAAGCTATTCGGCTGAAAGGGGCGGCTCCTGTTTTAAATTAGCATCAGAAGGGTCGGAGTCCAACTTGGCTAGATGACCGGTCCCGCAATTTTGAACCAATTTAAGTGATGTGACAGGAACACTTGACCCCGCACCTCCAAAGGTAAATTTCAGAACTTAGAGGACATTGCAGCCACGACCTATTTTACATGCCCCGATCACCATTAGTGAACACGGCGGTAGATTTGCATCGACGAGCATCGAGCCAGGGACGTTCAAATTACAGGTCCGCTGCTCTTGTCAAGTGGGCAACCACACCCCTAGCGATGCGATGTACGGAAACAAATAAGAGGAAATAACTGAAAATTTAAAATTTAATTCCTAAATATTAAGAATCGAATTAATATTTTTATGACTGGAACAAATAGTTTTCTAAGTGAAGAAAAACGCAGATTCAATAAAGGCGAAAATGATTTTTTTTTAATAACAAAATTCAATGACTTTGCTAATTTCAGAATATCTGTTTCAGTGTTTTATTCAGAACACCTGATATAAAAGAATTACCTGAAAATTTATTTATTTATTTTATTTTACAAATGCCACACACTACAAAAATAGCACCTATGCCATCAGTGCACGTGCTCTCCAATACTTCTCAACAAGATCAGCAAAACGTTTTAGTTCAGAGCACTCGTCTAAATGTTCCGCCGTCATAGTCCGGCCAGAGTCACAGAGGGTACAGACAGCCGATACGGAAAAATGGGACCCTAAATAGTCATGTCCAGTTAATAATCTAAAATGCGCTACGACAGTTTTTCTTGGGGCCTCGGGAACATAATTGGGATTCTCGACAAGAATCGCCCAACTCTTGTTCTTATATGTATCCGCAGCCTCAAATTTAAAATTACTCCTGAAAGTCAAATTTGTAATTAGCCTTAGGGAATGGAAAGACGAAGCTCTTTTATAACTCTGGCTCACCATGGCTCCTTTTTTAGCTAGAAAGTCTGCATGTTCATTTCCAGTGATGTCACAATATGCTGGTACCCACTGGAAAGAGATTTTATGAGAAAGATCTTTTAAAATTGATCTGCAATCCCGAATTCGTTGAGACTGACACTGGCTATTTTGCGATAAGACCTGTAAAGCTGACTTAGAGTCAGAAAAAATGACGGCTCTAACGAAATTAGCCCTTCTTAAAGCTAGTTGTTGTACCGCTACAGCAATGGCATCAATCTCGCCATCAAAGGCGGTAGAAAAAGGACCAACGGGGAGATAAAAATTAAAAAGCTCGCAAAACACGCCAGCTCCAGCACCATGGTGTCTGTCCAGCATGGAGCCATCTGTAAAGACATGTAACCACTCACTTTTTGGGAATTTGGTGTCGATGGTTTCCAGAGCTATAGCTTTTAAATGTTCGGGAATCATATCCCTCTTCAGCACTTTTGCACTAAGATCAAGATTAATATCAAGGTGAGTGTAATCCAATGGACACATAGGCAAAGGCAAAATAGAAGTCTCATGACAAAGTTCCAAAGAACGAGCAAATTTTATAAACACTGAAAATTTTATAAACACTTAAATTAATCATCGCTACATTCAATAATAAAATCCATCTGATACACATGTAAACATTTTAAACCCATATTCCAATAGTGTTTCTTCTATAGTAACCACAGATTCAATCTAGTTAAAACAAAAGATTTTATATCCAGTTGTATCAAGAATCACAGCTGCAGGGTAAAGAAATAAAGCAAAAGCCCTTTTTGATTTTAAGATATTGTATAGTTTGTTTTAGTTTCTTCTATACGTCTCATGTATACAATAGGGACGAAATAGTTTACTGTAACAAACAAAATAACGTTACATTAACGTTGAGTCCTAAAACATTATCGGCATATTGTGACAGAAAGAGAGATTTTGTATGTTTCCCCACACAAATATGTTTCTATAAAAAAAAGATAATCAGACTTGTGGATCACAGAAGTAACGTACCGGAAAAAAACAGAGAAGAAAATAAAGGCACTAATGGAAATATAACTTAAGGCACAGTTGGATGTTCAAAGTTCTGTTAATATCGTAAATAGACAGGTTTTAAATTTTGCAAACAGAAGAATATATTTGCTTGAAGACACGATGAAACTAACATAATAAAGAAAAGGGAGAAATAACATAATGAAAAATAATCATACAAATTTTTGAAAAAGGATAAAAATTTCAGGATTATATAAAGAATAAATGGAATGAATTTTTAACAAACTGCCATTTCGTCACCGGATTGCAAGAACTAGGTAACTTGATTCAAGTTCTTGAAGATCTCAAATGTCTATTTCTTCCAGTGAGAAAATACTCGTCTTTCTGTTTGTCTAATTATTACACTAGCCAACGGAGGACATTAGGTATGCAGCGAAGTCAGTTGTCTAGTTATTGCATAGACTAATGCACGAATGTTCTTATGTAATTTAGCTATAAATAGCCAGATATCTCAAAAATAATTTTTTTGGAGTTCACTAGTTTTTGCATTCAGGTGATGATTTATTGTTAGACTATCAAATCGTACGAACTGGAAACCATTTTAAAACCAAATAAAATCGATAATTCGACTGCGAGTAATAAATCTGATTATTCAGGAATGCAAAAGCTCCATTACTTTTAACGATTTTAGAGTAAAACTAACAAGTTTCTTTTAGGTTAATTATTTTATGGCCATTTTTTTAGAGTAACTGACTCTAAGGAAAGAATTAGCCTCTTCCAGCTCGCCGACTGTCACCCATTTGAAGAGACTATGAGTTTTTTTGGAATTTTTGGAATCCGTCTCGTTTCTACAGATTTGTTGCCGACTAGATTACTTGACATTACCAAATAAACTTTTGTGTCTAGGTTTGTATTCAGTTCAGAACAGGAAAAAAGTATCCTCATATACTGAAAGAATTAGAAATATACTTCATTACGACATTCGCATTTTTGACCCTAGCTTTTTTTTTTTTAAATTAAAAAAATACACATAAAATTCCTGTGTACCACAAAGTATCACACGGGACTTACAGAGGTAAGTATAAAACACTAAGAAATCATAAGAAACAGACAAAATAAAACAAATAAAAGAAACTAAGAAGAATTACAAATACCCTAGAAACTAAGAAGAATTACAAATACAAGATCCTAGCTTTGGAAGGAGATATCGAATGTCGTAGTTGAACTTCCACGAAAACGAAACAAGTTTTAAACTGCTATTCTAGGTACACGTAAATTGCCTAGAAGTTGACTTGTTGGCATCATTTTCGTTCAGGATGCACCAATATATCCTGGATATTATATCAAAGCTTGGGAGGGTAGTTAACGAATCTGGGAATAAGCAAAATGACATTGTATTTATTCAAAGCGAAAAATATTTTAGCTTCGCATGAAAGGAAGTAGATGCTGGGATGTGCAAATGATTAGCATTTAAGTGCAATCGAGCGACGCAGGAGGGAGAAATGGCATCTGTGTGTGTGTGTGTGGCTTATTCCACCCGCTCTAGCCGTAGGCTAGACCAGGTCCATGAGGCCAAAAGTTACTATGAAGTCGCTAACAAACAAAGGGTATCTATATATATCCTCCTTAGCAAGCCCCAGGCAGTAGAAATGGCATCTAAAACTCTGTTTAAAAGAAAAGTTACACAGTGGTTTCCACATTCGGATATCGCATTTGAATGTTGGTTGTTTGTGACAAGATCGTGTTATGCCTCGAATAAGAAGGAGAAAGGCTACCAGAACGTGTCGAAATTAGATAGCGGCAGGATCGTGGCCTATCGAAAGTGCGGTTTATCGTTCCGCGATATTGCTACTCGCATTGGTCGGAATTCAACGACTGTTATGCGAATATGAAATCGATAGGTTCAGGAGGTTCATGCTGAACACCATGCAGGATCTGAACGCCCCCCCCCCTCCTCCACTAACGTTCGAGAGGACAGACGTGTTTTCCGGTCAGCCTTGCAGGATCGTACAGCCATATCACGGAACTTGAGCCAGGAAATGGGAATGTTTGCAGCACCACGAGTATCCACACGGACAGTGCGACAACATCTGGACCAGCACGGATTGCCTTCATTGCGACCATTATTGCGGTTCTGTTTTCTGGGAGAGTAACTTCAGAAATATTATGAAAAATGTGAAAGTAGGAAGTCTATGCTTTTTGTTGTTGGATTGGACCCTTGGCCGAAAGTGTTCCAGACAAGGTCCATATAGTCTTTGACAGTCGAGGAGTGTGGCTGTGGTTTACGGTAGCACCTCAAGGGTCTGAGTCCGACTTAGGTAAGTGCCACCTCAATTTTGGCCGAGCATCCCAAGGTGTGACATCTTGGGTGATCGCACTCTCTCCCAACCTTTTCTAACCTCATGGGAGGACTTCCTGGTAAAGTGTCCATATCCGGCTATATAATGGCACTTGCAGCGATTTGAACACAACACCCTCGTTGCCGAAAGCCACCGCGCTACCACGAGGCTGTCTAGGGTCTATTTTTGATAGTTAAAAGTAGAAATGTAAGTTGAATGTTAATATAAAATATTTATATTTATTTGTTAATTAATGTTTATATTTATTTGTTATATTTTATATTTACTTGTTAAATGTTTGTATTTATTTGTTATATTGAATAATTTAATATTTATAATTATTTGTTAGATGTCATCGAAATATATTATTAACAGAGTCGAAATAGTCAATTTAAAGATCACCGCTTTCACTGACAGCCTTATTGTATTATTGCATTTCTTTAAAGTCGCGGCATTTTCCATTAGGTAAATTATTCATAAAATAACTTTTAGTCGAGTTATGTAAATGGAGATAAATTGGAGTTATCTAAATTGAAGATCCGATTTGAATTGAAAAAATCAGTTCAAATAGGATTAACTCTTTATACATATAGTTACATAATAATGAAAGAGAAAGGTATTTGATCCGGAAAATGTCTTTTTAGATACATTTCTGTAAGATAAATAAACGTTTATGCGTATGAAACTATCTGAGTATAATGGTTATAACCTGAATAAAAGCAAATTACGATTTTTTAATTTTTCTTCCATTTTTAGAAATTTGGGCAAGAGAATATTATAAGAAGACAATATTAACGAATATTTAGTCTCTGTAAAATTCCAATTAGCTAATTTTTTAGATATTTCTAAGCTTTTTTTTTTCGATACATTTCACCAGCCGGTGATTCTCAATCTCATTATGCCTAGACCACGTTTTGGAGGGTCTTCATATCCTATGCCATCCCTTTCTTGCATATCACTAACGTTTCCCCATGGGGACTCCTCTCCATCCCAGGTTAAGGACCACTAATTTACACAGACTAAAAGAGTTAGTAAATTGATCTAAAATTATGTGAATTGTGCAATCCAAGAAAACAGAGGTTCAGTTAATTGTAGTTTCTTAGGAGCCAGAGGTAGCCTACCGGCAGCTAGCCGGCTTTTGGTAATGAGTGTTTTCGGATAGAATCCCTTCAAGCGCCGTTAAATACGTTTGTGGGCATGCCCTATATGGGCACGTTAAATCTATAGACCGGAAAGTCCTTCTATGAGGTCAGTTGGGAGGGGGGGGAGGTATGATCTCCCCAGATATTGCCCCTGAGTGTGTTCGGTCAAAATTGTGGTGGCACCTAGCCAAGACTGACTCCGACCCCTGTGGTGCTATTATAAACAGGAGTCGCACTACTCAGCTCAAAGTCTATATGTTAGGGATTCCCAACGGGGTCCAGGTAGACCCCTTGGGAGTCGATGTTTAAAGAGGATCTATTGTATTCCAGGGTACTATTGGGGGTCGATGATGAATTTTTCTGTTTTAAAATTCAATTTAATTTTTAGTAATGTAATTATTAGATAATAAATCCGTTTTAATGTGTATAATTACAGATTTGCATAGGGTGGAGTGATAAAGTCGAATGTCATGACGCTTTTGTACATACCTCGAATAACGCCAGCAGCTTTTATTTGTGTACCAACACAACTTGTTTTGCCCCACAACTTGTGCGGAAGAACTGTGGAAATCCACTGGACCTGAAACAGCACATGGGTTCTTCCGATGCAACCAATCAGAAGCAGAGTCGTTTTTCTTTTGGCGATGTTTGTGCAATTACAAGCTGTGTTTCTGAATTCTTCTTTATATTTATGAAATTACAAATGTAAATAGTACGGAATAATAAAACATAAACCTAATGTACAATTTTTTCTAATTTTTTGTTCATATTCTAAGTCAAATTGTTATCTATAAGTGTTTTATGTGCAATTATTAGTATTATAATTATGTTCTATGCTGTATATTATATAGAAAAATGTGAGGGGGGTCGATGACGAAAATTATTCTTTTAAGGGAACGGTGGACCTTTATTTGAGCAAATCTTGTCATTTTAATACTGATTGTGTTATTGTAAAAAAATATATATTTCTGTAGATGATTTGTACCAAAATTATTTTTTCAAGTAAAAAAACATTTATGAAGCATCTACAAAGTAATTTATAATGGGTAAAGGTAGTAATAAACTTTAAATCTTTTTTTCTAGAAACAGATTTTTCAAGGTTTTTAGATTTTTTAAATGATTCATGCTACTTAATGTTTGTTCTAAATTCATGAAACTGATAAGGAAGAATCCTGATGCTGTTTACACAAAAAAACTGGGTATGAATTTTACAATTCGACTTCATTACGGTAATTGAATTTGATGTATAACTTTTTAAAAGGCAAAATTTTGATGAAAATCGGGATGGAATTCAGAAAAAAATCTCTCAAAAATTAACTATTCTAGGAATTAAATAATTGATGCCCAGATTTGTTTGTTATACAGTTTAAAGGGTTTAAAATGCAAAATCGAGGAAATATCTCAAAAATTAAGTAGCAAGGAGCATTTTCAAATTTTGTGTTTAAATTTCAATTTTTTTTTTAAAATCTTAAATTTATAATGAGATTGGCGATTTCTCTTAAGGTATTCTATATATTTTTAGTGAAATGTATATATGTACAAAATTTCGTATTTCCATGAGGAAAAATAAAAAAAAATAAATTTTAATGTCCACCGTTCTTTTTCTACAAGTTGATATAGGGAAAAGGTTGGGAACCCCTGATATATGTACTTGGTCAGGGGCTTCTCGCCAGGGGGAATTAGGAGTAACAACAATATCGTTTCTTAGGAATGAAATTTGAAGTAATATGTAATATTACATTGAAACTGTATGCTGAATCTCTTAGATGATTACTTTAATTCCAATCACATTTTTTTTACATAAAAAGGCTATAGAATTTCCTCGAGATGGGAAAGAAACTAATAAAATAAACCATTATCATACATTGAAAATGTTGTGGGTTCCCTTTAAAAACGATTAAATAATTTATCTGAATTACAGTTGAAATGTAATGGGTCAGTTACTACTTACAGAGTTACTTACCATATACAGTGAAAGTGGCAATATGTATATCATTTTTAACAACTTCACATTTCAGAATTTTTGCTAATAGGAATTATATATTATGGCGTAGTTTTATATTGGCGTAGTATGATGGCATAGATTTCATTTTTTTTTTAACGAAGCTTAAAATAAAATGGTTCATTTAATTATATTTTTCCACTGCGAATATATTAGTATGTTCATTTAAGATAACTGTACTATTCTAATTAAAATGTTTTAATTTTATGAAAGAAAAAATAACCTTTTTCATAAAGTTAGAAAAACAAAGTAAAATCGTTGTATGATAAATGTTTTTCTAATACGTATTAGAAAGAGATGCGCAATTTATTGTGCTTCTAAAATACAAAAAAGTACCATGTCTGCAAACGAAACAAGCGTTGAGTAATCAAAAACAAGAACAAAAAATTAATGTAAAACTGTCTGTAAATAAAAAAAGCCATTTGTTTTCTAATAATTTCTTTTGTTTTGTAAGGGAAGATGGAAGAATTAAAGAATATTCATTGATCGACTGCAAAATCAAAAATATTTCAGTAATGTAAAAAAAAAATTATAACATGTATAAATTTTCAGTTTAATGGAAGACAATTTTAGGAAGACAAAATATCGGTATAATAAAGAAATAATACTTCTATTGTAAAATAATGTGTTTTTTTTTGGTTTTTTTTTGGTTTTTTTTTTTTTGTGCATTCAAAACATGAGTCGAAAGTCTGAAAAAATTGCAGTCTAAACGAATGATTTTCATTTTATTCTGATAAGGAAATTACAATCGGAATTGCAAGCGCCTAGTTTAATATTATATTTAAATATGTAGCATGATTTATACCTTATATATTTTCCGAAGTTTTAAACTTTGTGTTCAGACCTTTCAATGCATAACTTCTTGCACGTGTGAAAACACGTCCTTTAAATGCAGGGTTGCCAAAACAGATATATCCTCATCTGTTATACGCAGCTTTTGAATTCTTAACTGTATCTGATATCCATCCATTATCTTCCAGATAACTACAACTTACATTTTTAAAATTTTCTATATAAAATAAGCGTTGAAATTTGAATTTTGACATATTATTATTTAATTTGTGAAATATTTGGGAAATCAGTGTTCAAAATTTATTCAAGAAATCACATTGTTCATTAAAACAAAAGTTTGCATTAAATTTTTATAAATTGTAAAAACGCTAATTTCAAAAGCTTTTAGATCGGGAAAAAATGACAACATTGCGGCTTTAAAGAAATGCCTTGTTGATCCTACAAATGCCCCAACAAAATCTATTCTAAGTTGTGATACATCTCTTATGATGTGACTTCTCCCTGATGAGACTACAGAATTTTGAGAATTAAGATGTGATTTTGTATGAAGAATTCGCATTCCATGGTGAACGAGAAAAATGATTACATGAAGAACTAAATTCATACATTTCGAACACGTCCAACGTAAAACATGTATCAAGTGATAGCGGCACTTTAAAGCAAGAATTTCTTTAAACTTCTTCAAGCGAACTAAGAGAACACAAAATCTATAGATATCTATATAAGGCACTGAAAACAGTAAACCCAACTTCAACAGATTCAGAGAGAGCATTTTCCGTTTCTGGAAATTTCTGTACAAGAATTAGATCTAGGCTTTCTTCTGTATCACTGAATGCATTAGTATTTTTGAAATATCATTATTTCAATACAGAAAAAAAATATGAATAAAATTTTGTAAATCAGAAATTAAAAGCAATAAAAGTAATAAAAGTAATATTTATTTTTGTTGGGTTACCCGGTATCCGCTGAATAACTTAAAAATCACTAACCGTTAACCGAGATTAAACAAAATCCGAATATTTGGAAACCCTATTTAAAAGCAATTCGACTTAGACTTTTGATGCCAGTTTGAGTTAATATTAATAAAGTAATAGAAATAAAAGTCAGAGAATATAAGGATTTCACAGCTTCTTGGGATCATTATTTGTAACAGCTTCTAGTTATATTTCATTAATATTTTAACTATCGATTTTAGTCGCCCAGTGGCTAAGTGGATAAGGCATCAGCCTGCCACGGCGGGGGTGCGGGTTCGATTCCCGTATAAGAGTTGGCTGTATTCTGGGGAACCGGTCAGTCTTCCGCCTGCAATTGGAGCCCCGTCTAGAAAGGGGAGCTGCAACCCATCGTCCATCGCCGGTGTCATCGTTTGTCAATAAAATTCTTCTGTGATTGTGTCATTTGTCTGTTTCTATGTCTTATATTCATATGTACACCGGACTGGGGTGTAATGTCTTCATCCCCCAGGGACATTAGAAAAAAAAATATCGAATTCACAATAAAGTACACTGATGCTAGAGAGTTAGGAAAGAACATAGTAATTGCTTATGATTCTGCTGAAATTGAGCGCATGAAGAGAGTAAAACATATTTTCTAGTCACTGTGGCATTCCTAAATGAATGTATACTGAAAGTACACGTATAACTAATGTTATGCCATGGAGAATGCATATAAATATGTATTTTTCATCTTAAATTTTAAAGTTCAGTTGTTCGCTATGGTTCCTCCTCATACTTACTTTAGAAAAATAAATCCCTGTCTCCGGGCCTAAACTTTGGCACCACTCTTTCGTTCACCATCAAAATAATGAAACTAAACTAATTAACGAATACCTACAGAACATATAAAATGACATTTATGGATCATACTGAAATCAGTTATAACATAGTAAATGATTGTTCAAATAATTGCATAAAATGACATAATATTATTGTGGACCTCAACTTCTTTGGTTCGATTGTGCAGGACTTTAACGGTACTAGATATAGCACCACACGAGTAAATATTAACAATATTTTATTTTCGCTAACACATAAGCACTACAATCAACTATCTACATAATTTATTTACAATAATATTTATTATTAACTAACTACTTCAGTCATATCACTCTGACTGCTATCAAACAAACACCTAGTGCGTCTTCGGAGTCACATTCCCACGCACGCTATCTGGTCTGCACTGCTCCCTCGTGCGACCACCAGCAGACTCCCTAAAAATACCTCATAGCGCATACAGATTGGTACAGAGTTCTCTGCATCTGCCAGTGATTAATGTTCTTTCTGTACTCTGTGTATGCGCTGATCTCCTCCTCTGGCGGTCCATCAAAGAAAGAGTGGGGGGGGGGTCAGCGGGTCAAATGGTGTCGAGCGGGGTCGGGGGACACACCACATCAAAGAAATCTTGCGAAATCTTGCGGGCGGGAATGGGGGTGGTTTTAAATACCGTGTCTAATGTTACCGTGACTAATGTGATGACAGGAGTCGGGGAGAGAACTCTGTACCTATGTATATGCACCATCACGTCTTCTCCCGCGTGGGCGCAAGCAACATCTAATGTTCTCTGCCTTCTGCCCAGGGCATCCAATCTCCGAACACCTCTCTCTCTCGAACTAACCAACGCAGACCGCCCCAGAGAATTTCGAGGGGTGCAACCGCACGGGGTCATCCCCCCCCCTACAGTGGTAGTGCGATAAGGTGAGGCGCGGTAGACACGACAGTTATTTCCAGTGGCGCATAAAGGGGGGGGCAAGGGGTCTGCCCCCCCAAAGAAATAGAAATTGCATTATTAATATTGATTTTGCATTATAAATATTTTTATCCGTTCATCTCGCCCCCCCCCAAGAAAAAATCCTCGGTGCGCCACTGGTTATTTCTAAGTTATACTCACGTATAATATAGTGCTAAAGTGCACAATTCATTAATAAAATGCAAAATCTTTTTTCTTACAGACATTGAAATCCATGTCTTGGTCATTGTCAGCAAGGAAAAGAAAATTTTATTGTTATCAAGGTGTTCAAACTCATACTATACTAATTATCTTCAAAATCCCATTAATTTCGATAAAAAGTGGATCTCACAGTAAAAGGAGATAAATTTTGTATTCTACATTAGATATTAGTAAAGAACTATTTCTAGTTTCTTTTCATTACTAATAGTTTAATTATTATCTCAAATCCTTTTTAGAACATGAGAAAATTTGATTTTATCTTAAATTTTCTAATATCAATTGATTAATGTTATATACTCATCTTACTGGCTTTTATGGTTAAAATTTTATTACAATATCCTTAAATGTTGATATAGATATTGCATCAATGTTTATTTGAAATTAAATATGCCATACCTCTTTCAGTAAATCCCTGCTATCTGAAACTCCTGATGCAATCACCGCGATTTTAATGAAAAGGAAATTGCAATTGCGTGCTTAGTTAGTCACAATCAGAATAAATCACTTTGCTCTTAATTTAAAACACGAAGTTATAATCCAACTAACTTAGCTTCAGATTTTATTACTGTACTTAATCAAAGTATTTTATGTTTATGTTTATAATTATATTGCATTTATGATGTTAAAAAAATTAAAAAATAAGTATATTATGGAAGACAATTATAATAATTGTTTCTTGCATTTTGTTACAAAAAAAATAAAGCACTTTTGTCTTAGTTAGAAATATGAGGCAATATTTACACTGACTTAGATGAAGACTTTGAAATACCACTCAGAAAAATATCCATTATTCTATGTTAATAATTACCTTGTTTTATAATACTTGTAAATTAAAAAATGTAAGGAGGATTTTTTAAGGAGAATTGTAGTGATTATGTCTTGAGATAGAAACAAAGGGTATATAAAAATCAAATCATAGTGTTCTTAGTGGAAAACATGAATCTATATTTGAACTGACTTAACTGCATTCTAAACCTATAGTTCATCAAAATATTTCTTACTCTACGGCAAAATAATATTTCAATTTAAAAATCCAAAAATTGTCTTGAAAACTGCTTTCTGAGACAAAAAAAAAATCAAAATCAAAGGTTTTCTTTTGTATATATTTTTATAATGTGAACTTATCATTCCACAAAACTGAGAAATTATTTGCAATATATACATACTCACAAAATGAGAAATTATTACATGCCAACTAATGCAATATTTTTGTATGGATGATTTATTTATTAAAATTTTGCAAATTGAAGGTATTATGTCTAAGTAAATTTGTTTTTAAAACCTGATAGACAATGATTTTCTAACTGTACAAAACGCAATAATATACATTTCACAAATGCAATTAATGACGCACGTACGTTGCTTCTCAATAACATAATCATAATTATGCAATTTCTACCAAAAAAAAATTGAGTTGGATGTCGTCTAAAACATTGGTCTATTAATGGAAATTTAATTTTTTTTTTAAATTTTACATTAAACTTCAATTTAAAGCTACCTATCAAAAAATATTCCCTTAATAAAATATCAGTCATTTTTAAACTATCAGCAGAAATATTTTTAAGCAATTTCCATCAAACTAAGCTTTATTGCAATTTACAATGAAATCCTCTCCTTCATTTTTCGCCAAACACTCTCCTTCAATCGGCATTCTTTTAATAAGACAGAAGTTCCGTGAATTCCTGCTTAATTAATCCTAATGTGAAAGTTAGGAATAAATTATTTTCTTTGTTCTTCAAGAAAGGAGGAATATGCTGAATAATATCAGCTAATCAGTTAGATAAAAGTTTTCAGTAAGTTAAGAGGTTCACCCAAACAAATCGTACTGTAGTTCGGATATTATAAAAAAGGTGAGATTCTCTGTGATCTTTTAAAAAGTCATTATTCATTGTTTATCATTTACATAGGTTCAGTTTATGACATTTACTTGAAATAATTGAAAGCAAAATTCTTTTCTCACCGTTAACATATGTAGGAAAAGCTATTATAAAAATTTCTAGTATTGAAATTTGCCATCATTTTCAAACTTTATCTTTGTTGCCAAATTGGTTTTAAATCCCCTCCAATAAAAATAATATTCCCTATTAAACTAATTAGATATATATTTTTCATTTATTTATAATGTGGTTCGATTTATAATAACTTAATTCGTAGTTAAATGCATTTCTTATATGCTTAGCTTGATTTTAAATATAAACAGAAAAATTTTGCTTTTTATCAATGAATAAAAATACTTCAGGAACTTTGGAATAGTGATTACTTTCGTCATATTCAATATCATTTTTCTGTGATATTATTATATGCGAAATTCCATAAAAGTAAACTACATAAATCTTAAAACTGAGAAAAATATTTTATTTGTATAAAAATTAAATATGATGAAATAAGATATGTGTAACTTGGTGTTTTTGAATGTGTAACGTAATAACTTTGCACTCGGTGTTATTAATGTTAATATCTAGGAACTAAATAACTGTACAGTATCATGAAATTATCTTCAAGGTACTGAAAACGGAATTTTTTTTTAAACTATTAAAAATGCGGAAAATATTGCTAGAGTTTCCAATAAGTTCTATTAGAGAAATTAAATTTAGTAAAGCTATAGTTTATTAACTAATAGACTCTAATAAAAATAAGAGCTCAAGAAAGAATATAAAATCTGTAATACTATAAAAAAGTTGGGATTGTTGAAAAATTCGTTATGGATATTACCAAATGTGTACAATTCGATCGCTATGGTGTTTGTAAATAATGAGTCATCCCTAAAGCAATGCGGTTTATTCCGTTAAGTCTTAAATTAACGAAAAAAATCAGATTTAATCAAATAAATGTACACCACTATTATTTGTAACTTGTTCCCATACTAATTTTAAACCCTGGTAAGATAATCACTTGTAGTTAAGTCCTTCAAAAACTAAAGCTATTTTTTTCAGTTACAATAGATTTCCACCTCCTTCGGTCACAGTATGCGATCACCTAGTTCACTTTGAGAGAGAGGGCAAATACCTAGGAATTTACCTCGGTAGTCAACTGACGTGGAAGAAAAATATAGAACATAACATTAGAAATATTTTAAAGCCCGTAAGGATATCGCCCACCTCATAGACCAGAATCAAATGGGTATAGATAACAAACTACTCTTGTATAAAACCGTACTGCGTCCCATCCTGTTGTTTACCGTTCCTCTTTGGGGCTCAACGGCTGACACCCATATCCAGCGATTGCAGACGATTCAAAATAAAACACTCCGCGGTATTAGGAAGGCGCTCTGGTACCTTAAAAACGTACTTATCCACAGGGATCTGAGAATCGAACCCATTCGGCAACACATTAAAGATCTCGCATCTAAATTCTACAATAGATTATATTCAATAGACAACGAAGAAATAGCTAACCTCCCTGACTACGACCCTATGGATTTCTATAGGAGTCCTAAGGCCACTCTGATTATTCACCCTGGTCTCCTTCCCCTTTCTTAACTTTCCCTCCAACCTATTCTAATTTCTAAATTGCATTTGCCGTCGCTTCTGGTTCTGACCTGTGTTTTTTTGATGGATCGACCCCAAGACTATCCTTACTGATTTTTGCTTAATCGTCTGCTATCGTAATTTTTTTTTAAACCTTCCACAGTAAAGAGTTGTCAATTTATATTTATTTACTTATTAATATTTTGTTATTATTAGTATTACTTATATTCATTTATTTATTTATTTATTATATATTATTATTATTATTGTTTTAATTATTATTATTATTATTTTATTAATTTTTTTAACTTTCAAGTCAACACTTTTCTTTTAATCCTGAGAACTGAAATATAGCCACAAAAAATTATCCATACCGAAGATATGAAGCACTACTCTCTGGTGCCTCGTTAATGTACCATATCCATGTCTTTGTCTATAATCACTTGTGGCTTAATCCTAAGAAGGATTACCGCTCTTCCGGGCTTCATATCTAGAAAGGTATGCGTTTAGTTGGCTTTTGAAGACTTCGCACACTGTAAAAACAAAATTGTTCTCAAGGTTAATAAATCTGCCTTTTTCAGGGTGTAATTTTTCTGGGAAGCTGGTTTAACCTTATTTGTGTATCTCTCTTTTGTACCTTGAATAGATCTTACCAGTCTGGTTATATACCTCTAATCCATGTTTGTAATATTCCCAAAATAGCATTCCATTCTCACAGTGTAGATAATGGTTGGTAATCTGACAGTGACAGATGAGGATAATTCGATGGATGCGTCATAATTTTCTGTATGAATTCTTTTAATTTTTGCAGAATTTCTCGATCATGTGAGGTCGTGCGTTGCCATGATAAAAAACAGACTTTTTAGTCTGATGACATAGCCTTTCGTCTTCAAACTCTTCAGAGCGTTCTGACCTCTATTCGTCCACAAGGGTATAGCTCCCGAGATGAAAGCTCTGAAAACTTTTTTCACATTGGCCAACACACATAATACCTAGACCATAAATTCTACATATTTTATGCATCGGTGCTGTAGCAGTTTTGCCCTGGCAAAAAACCCTAGATAAAAAAAAAAAAACTTATATAATCATTCGATACTTCCATGGTAACGTTTATTTTTTTTCAATCTTAAATTCAAATGTGAAAAAATTAATCGATACACAGTTACACAGAACACTCTCCTGATACTAATAAAAAAATATGTACGGTTTCACGATAAATGTAAAACATTCCATGGTGCATGCATCGTACATACCGTAAAACTTTTTATTGTAGAGTTCAATAAGAAAAACCCTCAACGTGATTACTAATGCATGATATCGATATGTTGCATCCCACGTTAGCGATATTAATATCTAAAAAATTCCATTATGGAAACATAGTCAATCACTCAGTTCTATAAAATTATTTTTAAAAAAGAAAACTGAAAATTCAGGATTGCACTTTTAAAACTGCAAACAAAAACTCATATATTTTGAATTACTTGTGTTACGGTGGTTAAATATAACAAAGAAAATTTTCTTTTTGAGTTCTTAAAGAAAATTATAAAGCCTTAACACAAGAGAAAAATTGTGATAGAATAAAAATTAGTTTAAATTAAACCAAATATATGTATTAAATGCACTATGATATTAAATAAAATATATTTAATAAATGCAATTTCATAATATTTAATAAATGAATTTGAATCCCGTTGCACCAGACACAATATTTTATGATATCGGTTTTAAAGATTTATTGCAAATACAATGTTATCGAATAAATATGTTTTCGTCGGAATAAGCAATGTGTATTATGAAAATATAATTTTACGGTGATATGATTAATAATACCATGATCCAGATTCTTTTACGTCCCTTATTCTTGCTTACTAAGGATTTTTGTTGCCCTCCATTACTAATTTTTCTGCGTGATTATATAATGAACACTTTTTTACTTTCCTTTCAGTAATATTTCACCTGTCTAAATGTTTAAGAAATGTTTTAGATAGGGCTTCTGTGTACTGACCCTGTTGGATTTGACCACCTCAATGTTAACCTATGGAGAAAATTTGTCTACAATTTACAGCTACAAAAATGCTGATAATCAAATGACGATGGCATTTTCCGATAGCCTGAACTTTTCTACACCTTGGGGTAGGATTCATTCTATAAATTTATCGCCATTTATTCGTCCCCCAAAGAAATTTACGAGCGTTTAAAACACACTATACCATATTTATTCCCCGAATAATTTTAATTTAAAAATATTGTTTGCATTTTTTCCATAAAACGAATAAAGTTTCAAGGTATAAAATTTCTTTCTTTATTACTGAGCACCATTTAAAAAAAAATTCTTTAAATCCAAGTCGGCAATCTTTGGGCAAATTTTCTCCATAGGTAAACATTGAGGTGAGCGAATCCAATAAGGTTAGTACACAGCAGTCTTAAACAAACAAAAATGATTTTATAGCAACTAATGGATAATCACGTTTACAGCATGTCGCGGAGTTTTTGCGACAAAAAAGAATTTGCATAAAACTGAAGGAATGCACGGGATAATACTTTAAACGGATAGCGGTCAAGCGACAAGGTGAAGCAAGCGTGGGAACAGGAAATTAGAATACTTGAAACATCCAAATACCATAAAAGGAGAGACGTGGGGACTATTGGAACAGGAAACGATATGTGACGAGGGGCAATTAGAGACAAGGTACTAATGAGAAAGAGGAAGTAGAGCGAAAATACACAGTCTAGTCATATTAATGTGATCACCGCCTACTTTTGACGTCAGCGTTAAATAACCAATCGCAGAAGGCACGTGTCATCAGCAAATTTGGTGGAATTTGCATTTGGAATTAAGCATTTAAAAAACATTTCAGTTTTTGCAGTCATGCAGAAACGGAGCGATTTATCCGACGTCCAAAAGGGCATGATCATTGGCTTTCGGGCCAAGGGTGGAAGCATTTCCGAAACGGCTAAAATTGTAAACTGTTCGTGGGCCGCCGTGGTAAAAGTATACCATCCATGGCAAATTGGCACTATCCAAAATAGGCCACGTGGCAAATGTGGCGCACAACGGGCCATAGATGGCAGAGGTGAACGACGGCTGCGGAGATACGTTCGGGCGAATAGACGTGCAACCCTTGAGCAACGGACCGTCCAGATGAACCACAGGGCTACCAACAGTGTCTCTACAACGACAGTTCAGCGAACGTTGTTACGTATGGGCCTCCAGCAGACGCCTGGTTAATGCACCTATGCTCACTGCTGTTCATCGCCGACGAAGGCTGGAAGTTGCACACCAGTACCGCAACTGGAGTTCCACTGAATGGAGACAGATGGCTTTTTCCGATGAATCACGTTTTATGCTCCATCGGACAGACGCACGTTGGCGTATACGGTATGACACGCATTAATGTGACTGGACTGTGTAGATTTACGGAGCAACAGATTTGATAACAGCAGAACGGCGGACGCGAACAAAGAATGCATAGACGGCAGCAAGGAGAATTTATGGTTACAAAGATAGGGAGGAAAACATGTGAACGATGACCAAGCAAGTTAGAGGACTCGGGGAAGATTAATTGAACGCGGCAGGTGGATGTAAAATTTAAGTTCCCCATAATTAGCGATGGGAAGAAGGAAATATCCTGTGGAGCCAAAAATTTACGGACCAGGTTTCCATGTGAGTGAGATAAAGAGTACAGAGCCGTTTGTGTTCAATTGGCTGAGACGTAATAGAAGCTCGGAGGCAATAAGTTGATGGCGGCGGAACCATTCCGAGGAGCGGTGCTCTAATAGATTATTTCCAGTCCCTCCCAGCTGTACAAGACGCAATCCAGCCGAGGAGACAACCGATGTGATATAGGACTACTGAAGCAGGCTGATACGGGATCATGATCATGAACTCCTGGCGAACTTGCGGAAAGATTCACATTCGTAAATGAGAAAGAAGCGTCCGTGATCATCGATCCTGAATCATCGATCCCTGATCATCGATCCCCAATCGTCGATTCTGAGTTTTCCCAACAAGGTATTTGTGTCGTTATCTCACTTTTAATGTAAATTTATATCGTTGCTTCATGAATATTAACAAATTAAGAATTACTGAGTATTGGAAAATAATATGATTAAGTATGCTAAATGAACCTGAGCATTAAGTCTAATTTATCATGATGCCATTAATTTGAATCTCTTAATGTTGGTATTTAATCGAATGTAAGGAACAAAGAAAGGAATAATTACTTAAATTTATTCTTTTAAATGTGATGGTAATAGATGTATAAGTTATACATTTGATGTGAAGGTAATTAAAGAAAATGTATTATTGTATGATATATGTCTTTTTAATAAATCTATCTGTTATTATCAATGAGATTCATTCTTGATGATTCTACTATTATCCTCCAACGGCATACGAATATACCTACTGTATAGCAGGATATATAATACAGTTACGTCAGATATACTTCAAATAATTGTAGACATGGAAATAATTTGGTCACTTTTATTCTAATAATAGTTTTTTTTTTATTTATATCCAATGGCAAGAATTAAAGAACAACAGATATCAAAAAGACAAAAATACAAGAACAAAATCAAAAAATGACATCAGTTAATCCATCAACTTATGTCTGGCAATCCAATAGCGCTCCCATAAAGAAACTCGAGGTAGATCAGGACAAGAAGCAAGGTGAAGCATGTCCAGTTCTTCCTGGTTATCACACATGAGACAAAGGCGGTCGGGAACCAATTCTGTGGAGGTGCTTGCGGAGGCAATCATGGCCAGAAAAAAAGCCGTAACATTGCCACAAATTTACCTCTATGCCACTCAGGAATATCATGGACATTAGGGCGGAGCGTAAAAAAAAAGTTTTCGATTTTGTTTTTGCCCTAGTGCGGAAAAGTTGTGTACTGATGGGTAGGTCACGTATGCAAAGTTTTATGAAAAACAAAAAATATCTTCCGTCTCCATTTCGGCGGTGATTTTTAGCAGATTTTTACCATACAGTTAAAAATGTATTTCCATTGTTTTGTATGCAGCTTTTCGCTTTTTCTGAAATAAAATTCAGAAAAAACCCAGAACTCACCACGTGTGTGTGTGGGGGGGGGGAGCTGCATTGCGAGTTCCACCCGTACCCACCCGTCCACCCAACCATATCGGCACTTATCCTTTGCCCTTGCAGTTATTCCTGTTTTACTCGATACTCGTTTTTAGTTTCAAATGAGGGCATAGCTTTTCTCGAAAGCTTTGCCGAAATAGCCATTTCTCTGGATAATGGGATCGACCACAGTCTTTAAATCGTTTTTAAGATAGCGTGAGACTTTATTGTCTTCCACAAATTTCGTGGACCATACGTGCAATATGGATTTAATTTGACTGTAAATCACATAGGTGGGTACACTTTCATGATGAACTCTGCCAGAGATTGAAGTTGGCTTGAAGGCTCTGACGATCTAATGTATAAACACTTTATTGGATTTGCAGTTGTTAGCCAACGTGCATGAGACATTTTCCCAGGGTGCTTTTGTGACAAACTTGATGAGCAGTTTCTGTTTGTGACAGCTTGAGAAATATCCCAAAGCTATCGCTTGTGTGTGCTAAGATCCTTTATGTCAATTTTCGGAAATTCGCTCGAAATGTCTACAAATCTCACAACTGGGAGGTTTTTACATTTGCCAAGGCTTTCCCGGTTGGACCAGAAAATGCATTAAGGCCACTCGTTCCACCTTCCAAATTCTGCACTAAATTTCGGAGTGGCAACTCATTTGCGTGTAACTGGCAGATAAACCAGTGCAAGGGTTTCCCAATGGCTTCCCCAGAAAGGTGAATCACGCCGATTTTATAGCCAGTATTAAAGACTGTTCCATCGCACCCTACTGCTACTAGTTGATGAATGTCAATATTCTTATTCTCCATGAATTGCAGCATCATTTGAGAAATACTCAAAGTTAATGATGAGGTTAGTGATATGTGTCCAAGGTTCTTGCTTCGAGGTTCATTAATCATTGTAACATGTTCTTCCAGGATTGTTTTCTGGTACATCTTTCCCCCTACGCTCTCTTGCATTAGTGTTTTCTCCGTCTTTCTCTTAAAATAAAGTCCCTTCAGTGGTTCCAGCTGTCTTTCATTTCCTTGCTTATATACTTTTCGAATTTTTTCCCTCTCTCTTCTTATTTTATGTCTATCAATTACATTTAAAGTGTCTGTTTCGGTAATCATCCCCAAATCTTTCAAAACAGCGCTTGCATTGATGGCTCCAGCCCGATATGAAACTCCGGTTCTGTCATAGATTCTGTCACATGTTTCCAGTTGGCGAAACGTTTATTTTAAGACTTACTGCTTCTCTCTCTTTCTTCTTCTTATCAGCTCGTTTCCTCAGCTTTCAGTTATTTTAAGTCAACTGTGCCTATGGACATTTGCCTAAGTGCCCGTTGGTCTAGAAGAAATGTTCTTTCCGTTTTAGGGATCCTTTTATGCTTAGGGCAAGAACATTTGTTAAAATTAACACACTTACATGCAGAACTGTCGACCAATTTCCGTGAGTCTTTCACGAAGGTTTTATGCTCCGTTTCTAAAGTTGTTGTTGACAATGATTTCATGCCAAAATATTTCTTTACCTTTCTGCACGCAGTGCGTCAGCTTCTGCCTTTCTGTATTAAGTTTCGAATTACCTCTGTATTTTAGTTAAGAAAAAAATGACGAGTTGCATACAAAATAATAGAAATACACATTCTTAACTCTATGGTAAAAATTTGCTAAAAATCACGGCCGAAATGGAGACGGAAGATATTTTTTGTTTTTCCCAAAACTTTGCATACGTCACCTACCCATCAGTACCCAACTTTTCCGCACTAGGGCAAAAACGAAATCGAAAACTTTTTTTTTACGCTCCGCCCTAATGGACATACCAGGGCTTGTGACCGCTTCTAGCAGCAATAACCTGTGAGAAGGAACACCTGAGGGTCTTTTTGTTTATCAACTTGATGGATGGATCAACTTGTAGGCCAATTCCTGGTTGTTTAGCTGTAAAACAGAAGCCCCCTTTTTCGTTAGGAAGTCAGCAGCCTCGTTCCCCTCGATTTCGAAGTGGGCCGGGATCCACTGCAAGACAACTGTTTTATTATGATTCGACAACCGTTCCAGAAGGTTAACACAGTCATCAGTATATTTGGATCGAGATAAACATGGGGAACCAATAGCCTGAAGAACTGCTCTCGAATCTGAGAGAATCACCACTCTTGAGAAACGCTCTAATCGGCTCTGAAGCTGGATAAAAGCCAAACGGATGGCTGAGATTTCACCATCAAAAGCTAACACATAAGTACCAACAGGAGAGTAGAATGAGAACAGCTCACAATGAACACCGGCTCCAACGTTGACACAATAACTCGTTCTAGAGCCATCCGTATAGCCATCCGTAGAGCCATCCGTAGAGCCATCCGTTGTTCCCCCTGAGACAATGTGAAACGGGGTAGAGGGTATTTATAGTTTCGTATGCCACTGACCTTACAGTTTTATCCCTATCCTCCGCTTTTAACACAATTTGACTCAAGCCAAGACGGATAAAAATGATTTTAGCTTCGATGGGGTTACGAGGTTTCTAATAATAGTAAGGTGTGGGAATTTTATTTACCAAGTACTGTAGTCCTTTCTTATCGTTAATGTAATTTATTGACAACTCTTTCAAAAAATTTTGGTTACTTACAGAGTTTATGGCTATTGCTGTGTCACTCGTGGTGTCAGTTCCATTTAAAAATCAAGTTTTTATAATTCGTCCTTTCAAAAAATTTCTTTCGCCTTCCGATTTTGAGTTTGAATCTGTTTCTCATCATCATTCTGAAGCAGAGCTTCTACGAACAAATTTTCCATTTCTATGTTAAAACAGTGTGCTTTCTTTTCATAAAAGCCTGTAATGACCCCATGAAGCATAACTTTTACAAACCTTATCGTGATTACTAGAAATGTGATGCAATTATGTATAACGAGGAAAGCAATTATCAATACTTTATGTATTAACATTTCTACTTCTCATATGCATTCAAAAATCATATTAAACTATATTCACAGTATATATTTAAGAAATGAAATCCTGAAATTAATACTTCTTATCCAAAATTTCATATATTTTTAAAGAATATATTAGAAATTTTACTATAATGATCCATTATATTTTTGCGTACTTGAATGCGTAAATTATTATGAATTCATATTTAAATCATTCGGATTATTTCTAATATCTTCAGTCCAAATGGAGTATAATTAAATCTGCCAAAACACGTTGTCAGTATATAAGCAGGAAATGTAGAAAATTCATCATTTAAATGGTAGTGATTGAAACCGAACACAGATTATTAAGGAGATTGTAGATTTCCCCAAATTAAATATCGGTTGGTATGTGATTCTAAAAAGAAGGATATCAAACAGAAAAAGAAATCCTATTTAAAGTTGGTGAAGAAGATGCAATTCAAATTAAAATAAATACGTGGACTTCGCATAACATTTCTGGATAAATATACTATAAGATATCAAAAATAATAAAGGTAGAAGATTAGAATATATGTTCAAAATAGTGACAGTTTGCATTTTTGTTTTCAGGTAGACTACCAGAGATTCCTCCACATTCCTTTTTTGAATATATATGCAATCTAATAGCATACGTGCATTTGATGCAGTGATTTTCATGATTTTGATAAAGTACAAAAATAAGAGTCCACAAGAAATCTTCATATCGTGATCCCTTATAGATTTATAGTGTACTATCAGTGAAATTGCTTAGATAGCTTTGTCTAGGGATATAAGCCAACATCTGAAATATATATAAAATATGTAAATTACAGTTAGTATTACATAAAAATTTTATTTGCTTTTCGACACATTTTACCTCCCTTGAAAACAGACTCTCATTATATTTTAACGTAGGATTCCGTTCCTCCATAACGGTCCTCCGGAAAGGAAAATATCAAACGCTGAAACCGTCCGTCCATCCGTCCTCGCGAATTATAATTTTCGCGGCGCGCCAAACCCAATCTATCGCTTGGACAAGGTAAACAGAAAAGTACCAAGATGCGTCAAAATTTTGTCATATATATATATATATATATACTCTGCTGGCCACCCAAATTGCAACACCAAGAAAGACAAGAGATATCACAACAAAATTTATTTTTTAGATAACATGTTGACCAAGTATAAAATGATTAAATTTATAGACTTCTGTGAAGTGTGGTTCCTGCCAAAATCAGTAGCCAGAGTAGTCGCCATTGTTGGAGATCACAGCTGCCACACGCCTCGGCATTGATTCAAAGAGACTTTGGATGAGTTCTTGGGGTACAGCAGACCAAGCAGCTTCCACACATTGTCAAAGTTGATCTGCTGTGGTAGCTGGGGATGGAATCTGGGTCAATCGTAGAGCAACCATGGACCACATGTTTTCTATCGGCGAAAGATCCGGAGAGCGAGGCGGCCAGGGAAGCAATTCAATCTGGCGATTGACGAAGAACCGTTGGACAATGCGTGCCACGTGTGGTCGCGCATTATCCTGTTGAAATATGGCTGTGGGCAAGCCCTGAAGGTAAGGAAGGACAACTGGCTCCAACACCTCGGAGATGTAGCGCTGGCTGTTTAAAGTACCGGCAATGCGTACTAGAGGTGTGCGAGAGTGATATCCAATACCGCCCCATACCATAATACCAGGTGCAGGACCAGTATGGCGGTGCATAACGCAACTGTTCAGCATCCTGTCTTCACGGTGTCTCCAGACTTGAATGCGACCATCGTGGTGTTGCAGACAGAAGCATGACTTGTCAGTAAAGACAATTTCATTCCATTCTGCCGTCCACATCCTTCTGTCGTCGCACCATTGGCGGCGGAGACGTCTGTGGTTCTGCGTCAAGGGTAGACAAAGCATTGGACGTCTTGCGGACAGACCACTCTGCTGTAAACGGCGTCGAATGGTACGCGCAGACACTGGATGATGCGTTACAGACTGCATGTGCTGTGCTATGGTTCGTGATGTGACTGAGCGATCCGTCACTGCCATGCGCACAATTTTCCTGTCATCACGTGAAGTGGTGCGCTGAGGTGGATGCGATCGAACACGCCGGTCCGTCGTACCCTCCTGCATCCAACGATCACATATCCGCATTACAGTTGTTTGGTTTCGTCCAACACGACTACCGATTTCCCTCAAAGATAATCCCCAATCTCGGTTGGCCACTATCCTTCCTCTGTCGAACTCGGATACTTGATCAAAAGATGATCGCTGTTTTCGACGAGGCATAATTGATCGTTTTTTTTAAAAAAACCATAAGAAAAACACAATTGCCGAACTTGAAATCGTCGAAATCTCCAAGCCTTAAATAGCGCTTTGAAGTGGCGCCACAGGCGCGCGTGATCATTTGCATATCTCACCTCCGCTAATGCATGTTGTAAATTTCATGTTATTTGCATGTTTCCTTCAGGGTGTTGCATTTACAGTGGCCAGCAGTGTATATATATTAAAGAGGTAAGCAACGATAAGTAATCCTACGTTAATAACCTGCGGTAGTTTTGTTAGAATAGACTACCTGAAATTCTTTTAAATATATTTACTGCTACAATTCAATGTGAAACGCTTCAATGCATTTTGTTCTCTAGTAGAAATAATTTGTACACCTTCGGAGGTGATTTTTCGAATTTTTTTCAATTTTGTCTTTTTATCAATTTTTTATAACGAAATATAAGTTTATACATTGAAAATTGTATTAAAAATGTAGCTGTTGCATTAAAATAATATTTTCAAGGGCAAAGATGGAAAAAACTGGTGCAAATTTGACATTACTGCAGCACAAATTAACTCAAAAATAAACAAATGTGTTTAAATTTTATAAACTGGAGAATGAAGATAACTTTCTCTAGGGAATAGAGTATTCTAAAGATAATGTTATATTTATATCTGAAGATACAGAGGTTTAAGTACTGATGTACATAAAAATTGCTTAAAATTCATTGTCATTTGAAATTCGCACCAATGTGAGCAAAAATTTAATTAATCTAAAATGGAGACCGTAGTCCATTCACTTTTTAAACATTTGAAGAGCAACTATTCAAAATTTGAAGGCCTAACTTTTCATGCATAACATTTTACTGTAGGATGATTTGCGTAATGAGAAATAGTTAAAAATTAATTTTGAGGAAAAGTTACTTTCGGTTATAATATTTTTTTACAACTGTTGTTAAAAAGTATGTTACTCGCTCTCAGTTAAGATATAAAAATAATTCAAACATAATTAGAAAGATAAAAGATTAGGCTTTGATATTATTGTATAAGGGGAAAATCGATTTTTGCGAACGAAGACTGCCGTTTCAAAGGTGTACGGAAAACTTAATGCATACACTGGTGCCATAATCTTCTTTTAATATAATGCAGTATGTTTATGCAAAATTTTAATACGAAATCTACTTACATATTTAAATTTTAATTTTATCTTCTTCAACAATTTTAAACTGGATTTTTTTCAAGTTCGATACCCTTCTATTTAGAACTACATATGAACTGTTGTTTAATTTGGTGAAATCCACATCGTCATTAATAGTGCATGTTCAGTTTTAATCACCGCAATTTAAATGAGGAATTTTCTCTAATTCGTGCTTATATACCGACAAATCGTATTGACAGGTTTAATTACATTCCATTTCATCTGCAGTTAATAGAAATAATCGTACTGATTTAAATATGAATTCATAATAAATTCCGTATTCAAGTACGCAAAATATAATGGAATCTCTTCTCAAAATTTTAAAAATCTTTTGTAAAAAGTTAAAAAATTTTGTTAAGAATTATCAATTACAGGAATTTATGTTTTAAAAATATTTTGTAATTATTTTAACATACTCCTTAAATGAACAAGAAAAGAGAAATGGCTAATACATAATAGTATAAATTATTGGTTTCCCCGAGATATATAATTATATCACATTTCTATAGGTAACCCAAGTAATGTAAATAATTCAACACGAAAAAATACATATAAAGAAGGTATAGACAGCCGAACAAATTAACAGAAAACCTACCCTAGTGTTGAAAAATTTTAACTTTTCAATAAAAGATTGCCCAGTTGCAACAAATCCTCATACTGATAAGAAACAAATATAACTAAAAAGTAAATAATTCAACAGAGAAAAATAATTACTAACAGGAAGAATGCAGACAAAATAAACCGAATTCACGCAGTTAGGTGTCAACGCACCATAAATGCCAGATTCTGTAGCAGTAAAAGAACTAAACCAGCTACTTTACTGCTACATAATCCTGCATTTATGGTGCGTTGACCCCTAAGTGCGTGATTTCGGTTTATTTTGTCTGCAATCTTCCTGTCAGTAATTATCTTTCTCCTTTGAATTATTTACTCTTTTATTTACATTTCTATAAGGTAATTCACTCGAAACAGACACCAAATATTCTGTAATAACTCTCCCTAGAATGAAGCAGTCTGAACCAAACAAATATACTGCATGCCTTGACGTATGAGAAATCGATTGCATCACGTGCGATGCTGGAAGTGATCGACATTTTCTGCTAGACACGTTCGACACGGCGCTCCATGTCCTTGAAAGTTTATTGAGGGAAACAGCAGTAACATTGTGTTGGACATTTTTTTTCAAATCTTCCGCGGAGCGAGGTATGTTCCGACATACTTTCCTCAAAGCCCGAAGTTTTGGGGTGTCAAATCCGGCGACCATGGTGGCCGAAGCTCTTTTGAAATAATCCTGTTGGCGGTGGAAGACTCAATTGCTGCCATGCTCCTTGCCTATATGAGACACGTTGTTGCATCTTGCTGGAAGTCATATCTGTAAACTTACGATCGTTCAGTTGATTCACGAACTGTTCAAAAATGTCCTAGTACAGTAAAACCTCGTTTATCTGGACTACCTGGGACCATAGGCAATCCGGACAATCAAAAAGTCGGATAATCCGGGAAATAAGCAAAACAAAATCCTTAATTAAGCAGACTTATTTTTATTATGGTAAAAAATTAGGTTTTGTAACAAAATTACATAGTATTGTCTACAAGACATTAAAAATATGAAAAATAGCTTTTCACATCATTTCTTAGCAAATACTTGGTCTACTGTCTTCTGTTTCAAACACGCGTGGCGTTTATATGAATCACGGTCACGCCACGTCAATCCACGTCAACTGTGACACTCTAATAAACCTTTCTAAAAATCAACAAAAAACATTTTAGTACCATAATTTATTGCACAATCTATGCAGGAACTGTACATTGAATCAAACTAAAAAAGCGAATATTTGGCGTACTTACAGTTACGTTCTTGCTATCATAGTTAAAAATTATTATCTAATGTGAAAATTAAATAAAAAAAGTCTACAAATCTGATCCGGATTATCCGGAGATCCGTATGAACGAGAGCCGGATAAACGAGGATTTACTGTTCACATCGGTAACAAAGAAAATGGGGTCTCTGATGCGCAACCGACACACCGATGCGCACTACACACCGACTTTTTGATTGTGGAGCGGTGCTTGATGGATGGCAATGGGATTTTCAGCGGCCCATATACGGATGTTCTGCGAATTAACTGAACCCGATAAATGGAACCACGCCTCATCTGAGAGCTATGTGACAGGGTGTGCCATCTATCGAGAAGAACATTATACGTTAGGGCGCGGTGGCCCGGTCGGCAAATGCAGCGAGTCAGTGATCTGAATGTCTCCGGTTTGATGACGGGCGCTGACAAATCTGCCACCATGCACACTAATGGCGGCTGGTGCCAAGAAATATCTGTCGTGGCTGCAATGTCTTCCAACTTCTCAAATTTACTGGAGGTGCGGGGTCAAGTGTTACTTCTCGTCACTTGACTCGGTTCAAAGTTACGGGACCGGTCCTTTAGCTAAGTGGGACTCGACCCTTGTGGTGCTTTTAAATACCGGAGCCGCACCATTTCGCCTAACAGCCGTTGTGGACTTGAACTGACAATATACCACCGGTCAAGAGGTCACTATCGGTCAAGGGGTCATCGGTCAGTCACAACAACAACAACAACATTATACGTTGTTTCGCCCAGATTGCTTCGTCCCAGCTAGAGTTACTAAAGAATATTCGGGATCTGTCTCTAGAGGGAATCGCTCTAAAATAGTAACGATAAGACTTGTAAATGTTTTGATTCCTTGGTGATTACAAGCTTTAATGAAAAGAAAGTACACTTTTTTAACATAAAAATTGGAAATAGTATATAGAAGTATATTTGGTTTATGACACCCAATGTTATCAAGGGTAACTTAATTTCTAGACGAATATTAATGTTAGATTTATATCTAACATTAATTAATAATTGCACTGAATAAAAGTAATTATAAACATAGTACATTACGTATGAATACTTTAAGTGGATTGCATAACACTTTAATAGTTTAAAATTTACAAGAAGGAGATTTTATCAAAATTTTCTATGCTTGAAAGATGTTAAGTTCATTCATTCAAAGGTAATTACATTGTTATTATAATTAGAACATTCTTGTAATTAATGATTACATTTATAGATATTTATAATAATTATAATGAAACTAAAATAGTTTACTTAATTTTATAATCGTTACTGCTTTTAAATAACTAGATACAGAGGATTCTTTTATTTTGTATTTTAAAATATACTTTACCTTTATAAATTTTCTCAAATTTCATTGTATTTTAAAAGAGATTATAAATATTTATTTGAATGCTTGTTCATTCTTTTCATAATTAGCACTATCTACTAATAAATAATTATTCCCAATATATATATATATATATATATATATATATATATATATATATATATATATATATATATATATATATATATATATGTATGTGTGTGTGTGTGTGTGTGTGTGTGTAATATACCCATTACATCAGTTTTTTAAAATATAATCTGAAAGAGAAATTAGCTCATATTACCATGGCTGGAGATAGACTCAGCCTGAAAGGAATAAAATTTTGATGCAGTCTGGCCGAATAGTTTATTAGAGCGACAAAAGTACATCCATCCATTTCAGAATACAGCTCGGAAGCGGATATCACCTTTCAACCTTACGCTCGAGAGTCGAGGTACATGTGGCTATTATTGTGTAGGGTCAGCAGAAATTTGCGGCTCGCGATGCGAACCCACGCCTTTCTCCAGACGTATACACGTGTAGAAATGCATAGGCATGCGATTCGTGGGAAGTTCTGTTGCTAAGGGTTTTAAGGCGATAAATTAAGATTACTGCTGATTGGATTTAGTAAAGGAAATTTGAATGCTAGAATGGAGGGAATAATATTTAATTTATTACAAATCCCCCCCCGAAAATGGAAAAATTTTCACGTTGAAATGTAGCATTTTCACAAACATAATACAACTACAACAAAAACATCTTACATAATAATATTGAGTACAATTACGATCAACATAATCAAAATTAATTGCATCATAAAATTACATGTCTCTGAATGCAACATTGGTGGAAAGAAGTCATGACAAACAGCAAGGTGGGTGATAATTACAACACATCAGGGTTACAGAGTTAAGAGCTTTGCGCATAACCCATCATAAATTAACTCCACCGAAACAAAACCAAAGTTGTATCTTTTGAATCTTCACCATACTTCGTTGCACCATCACACAAAATATATGACATTAAACGCAATATACCATATATATATATATATATATATATATATATATATATATATATATATATATATATATATATATATATATATATATATATATATATATATTAGACAGAGATGCCAGATTCTTTCTCTTCAGTAATTTAAAATTGATTGAAACAAAATTCTTTTTTAATCAAAGTTATAAAACTATTAGGACAATTTAACTGAAGGTAACTTCATTTTTTTACGTAGTTCGAGATATATATTTTCTATTTGAACTTAAATATAATACTAAAAAATACTATCCTTTATGAAATTTGGGAAAATCGCACTTTAGAAATTTTGTTATTTAAAAGCTCTTCGGTCATCTTTTGCTGCAAGATGGATAATTGTCCAATTGTAGAGTCTAAATAAAATTATTCATTTACTATGCTACAGACATCACAAATAGGGATAATTTTATTTATATTCGAATCACTGAGCTTCATTGCTTATCCAAGACTCCAAAGCCACTGGTAAAACAAAAATTGTGAAAGTGTGTGTGGCATTGGGAAGTGTGCCAAGGAATGCCTCACTGTTCTTCTCATTCTGAATTAGTAAACAGGGTAGGAAATAAAACATCATCTTTAAATTTACAACCACCTTTCTTATTCGATATATATTTACAGAAGCTGTATACATAAAGCCAAATCCGGAGCAGTATCAAGCAAGCTCCTACATCGTTGGTCATCTCTAGTCAGCTCCTTGCAAGCCTTTTTACACTATCTCTCTATATAAAACAATTCCGTAACTGACTGACTGACTGATATATAACGCACACACCAAACCGCTGGACCTAAAGGGCTGAAATTTTGCATGGCGAATCTTTTTATAGTGTAGGGCTACACTAAGAAAGATTTTTGAAAAATTATTCTTAGATTTTTTAAAATTAAATTTTTAAGCTGTTTTTGTAACATTCTTCAAAGTTTACATTTAAAATAATAATCTGAGGGTTATGAAATTTATATCACGAGAAATATCATAAAAATTCCTTTAAAATGAAATCTTTTTTGGAATATTTACCTCCCTTTTCTGATTTATGGTGAATTTTTAAAGATTAATTTTTAGAATGTAATTTATCAAATGCTGATGACGTCGTTTCTTTTCCTTTTGTGATACCTTAAATTAATTTTGCGTCAGGTGTATAACAACGAATTAAATTGACAAAAAAGTATTAAAATATGGTAAAAGATAAAATATAATGACTAGATTAATTGAGATGGAAGTTTTTTAAGAATTTAATTCAAATTAGTATGTTTTATGGATATTAAACATACAAATTAATTGCATACATTGACCGTTGTATTTAATTTGAATGTACTCCGTATCGAAGCACGGGTATTCAGCTAGTCTTACATATGCCCAAATATATTCCTTCACACATTTTTTTCAATCTTACACGAAACACATAAAATTGTAATTTAATTTTCTAGACGTGACTAAACAACTTGATATCAAGGGCATAGCAACAAATTAGAATTTGATTGCTTCTCATTATATTAGTAGCTATTAATAAAGTATGCAAAATTACCCCTAAGCACAATTAAGGTTATTATTTGATAATCCCTAAATGTTTGTTTTTAATTAGGCTTATTGCAGATAACTAATTAGTTTGTCTTACTTTAACTATCAATAACCTCCATCAATATGCGGTATTTAAATTAGTCAAAAGTTCTGGCAGTTTGGGCTTAATTACTGAAAATAGGGATTTCCGGATTATTTACTCTGGTTTAACCTTGAAGGTCTTGATGATTTAACTTCCAATTTAGGTGAAGGTTTTATTCGATTCATTTACCCAAACTTTATCTCCTATTACGGTACTCTGCAGATGGGGGGATTAATTCTTCAGTTTGTCGCGTACGATATATTTTGGCATATAAATGAGTAATTCTTTTAGTAGTGCTGATAAAAGGATGCATTTTATCTATAATTTTCCAGAAATAAATGAAAGCTAAGTATCTTATCTAAAACTTTCCGAAATTTATAATTCTCAATTTAATCTATTTTGTTTGTGTTGCCTTGACGTCAAAAATGGAAAATACAATAAATATATAAAGAATAAATGTATATAAATATAATTCTATAAATATAATTCTATCTGTGTTTCCAGCGTAAAGAGTGTCAAGTCCAACTTCGTAGTTTTGAGAGAAACGGAATTGAAAAATAAACGGCTTTTGTAAAGTCAGTTTTTTTAGTTAAATTTTTATTTTTTTTTTATAAAGTAAATTTTCCCAATTTTATTTTTTTTGAGTAAAGACTGTTAAGTCCTTGATTGGCACACAACCCTTTAAACACTAACATGTTTGTGTTTTCTTCACATACCTCAAATTTTCCTTGATGAATAAAAATATTTAGGAGTGAAACTGGGCTTAGCTTTCTGTCTCCTTGAATAGCTCTTTATTCTTCAAACATGTCTGATTTGATAACTCATTTTAGCCTATTGCACCCTTTGCACCCTTTGCACAGTAAACACAGATATATAGAGACATGCTATTAAGAGAAACTTCTCTCAGCATAATCACTTCAGCTTATTTATTTTGTTGATTAATACTTCAGTTTCTCGCGTACTATATATTTTGGCATGTAAATGAGTAATTTTTTTAGTAGTGATGATAAAAGTATACATTTTATGTATAATTTTCCAGAAATAAATGAAAGGTAAGTATCGTATCTAAAACTTTCCAAAATTTATAATTATCAATTTAATTTATTTTGTTTGTGTTGCCTTGACGTCACAATTGGAAAATACTATAAATATATAAAGATTAATTTTAAATGTATATAAATATAATGCTATGAATATATATATAGACATGCTATTAGGAGAAACTTCCCTAAGCATTCATACTTCAGTTGATTAATTTTGCTGATTAATTCTTCAGTTTCTCGCGCACTATATATTCTACAATATTGATGTGTGTATGTTTTATTTGTGATGATAAAATAATACATTTTGTATATAATTTTCCAAAAATAAATTAAAGCTGCGTATCTTATCTCAAACTTTCCAATTTGTATAATACTCGATTTAATCTATTTTGTTTGTGTTGCCTTGACGTCACAAAGGGAAAATAATATAAATATATAAAGAATAAATATTAACAGGGGTCGGCAACCTTTTTTACTAGGAGGGCATATTTCAGAAATGCGGGAGTTCGGCGGGCACCCATGGATGAAGAGGAGGAGGAGGGGGGGGTTAATATTTAAACATGAATGTATTAATGGGACATAATTTTTTAATACATAAATTAAAATTTCAATTTAAACAAAATAATCTCAAAATTGATAATTGGTGCAAATTTTTACATTGCAAATCTGCGACCAACTCGTTGTAATGTGGCCCTTAGGTAGAATTCCCAGTTCTCAGGCAATGGTCCAAATGAGTGTCAGTGGGGCTTGATTGGTTCTTTGATTATAAGAATTTCGTATTAGAAAAAAATATTCACAAGTATTTGTCGACACACAAAGAGAGTTCAATTTCAGAGCACATTTTCTCAAGAAGGGGAAGCCATTTCCATTCACAAAATTCCAGAATTTTTCTTCGTTATGAAGTAATTTTGATTCAAAGTCATTTCTTATATTTATAACTATCCCGCCTTCGCCCGCCTAGCCGGTCAGTTTAGGGACCCGCTCCCTTCAGCAATTATTGTCAGAGAATGGAAGCACTAAAAAAACGAATAAAGGTATTTGAATTTTGTGGTACAACAATAGATAGCGCTGTGTATGTGTCACACTCGATACAGCTCATACTGTATCACGCTCGTGGCGCCGTCTAGCGGATCTTAGCGCAAATAGAATCA
This sequence comes from Dolomedes plantarius, assembly GCA_907164885.2. NCBI lineage: Eukaryota > Metazoa > Arthropoda > Arachnida > Araneae > Dolomedidae > Dolomedes > Dolomedes plantarius. Next base: position 237,524,297 of record OU015490.1, read on the forward strand.
AATATTGGCAAAAAAATTGAATAAAATTCTTTCTAGAATAAAATTTAAAATTCGGGCTTAGAGATGCTCATACAAATGAACGATAACATAATAAATGCAAAAATTTACTTTAAGAAATAATAACAAATGCGATTAATTCTTCGAAGAATCAACGGTAATTCTTCGAAATGTCTCTGATTCACGCTTTATTTACGGATATATATCGGATAGCGGTAGAGTGTGCTTTTAGAATTAAAATATCTGTGAAACTATTAAAGTAACAGAATAACTGTAAGCAGAAAAAATTATCAGTTTTCAAAGCTCTTTCCAAATATGTAAGATTTATGTAATTTTATGAGAAAAAAAATACACCGATTTTCGACCAAAACGGTCGCCAAAATTGTGCCATATCAAGAGGGGTGATTTTCACCTTAAAAACTTTCAAATGTAACACCTTCCATTTACTGTTGTCACCCTTCAAAATTGTTGGTTTTTTATTAATTAAAAATTAACGGTAATAAAATTTAAAATTCGGGCTTCGAGGTGCACATGTTCAGAATCTTCAGTACCCGTGTGCCAAATTTAATAGTTGTAAGTTTTATATATACGTCTCGGCGCAGCACACATATAACATGGACACCCGGAGGTGTGACCGACAGAAAGAATCCAACCTTGCTTTATTAATATAGATTATTTCTTTTGTAAATCGACTTTTTTTCCTAATGTATATGAAGCTTGAAACATTTTAAAATTTTACATTTTTAAATTTCTCATTGTATAATACATCTGGAAATAAAAGGTAGTCTCAGCTTGACAGTAATCCTTTGTATCATGTCTCCAGCTCTTTTCCTTTCTCTTAGAAAATTGGTTCTTAACAGTTGGTCCAGTTGAACACAAGAAGTGATCACCAAAGTCGCTAGTGATTATAAAAAAAAATAAATAAAAAGTTTTTATAGTTTCGAAACCACCAAAAATTCAACATTATAATAAAATTGGGATAAAAGAATTTATTTCGCTCCCAATTTTTGGTTCAGATTCTAATTATTCATGTATTTCTTCCATTTTTTGCCTTTTCAAGTACGAAAAAAATCCTATTCTGCTTTAAAGTCCCCAATATATTTTCTGTGACGGGAAGTCGACGCGGCACAATTTCTTTGTGTCTCAGAAATTTTACATTCCGTAAAACAAATGCAAGCTAAAAAACCTCATGCATTTTTGAGCCTTCACACGCTTTTACGTTACCTACTAAGTTTACCTTTACATTAAATTCGTTATTGTTATTAAGATATGGGTAAAAACTTTCCCCAGCACAACAAAAATTCATTCACCTCTGAAACCTATTACAAACGTACAAAAAATTTTATTTTGGCAATTTCGGATAAGATTACACAGTACACACAATGTTTGTCTAAAGCACAATGAAAAAAAATGATTTGCAGTTCGTAAAAGTGTTTTCAAAGAGTCTTTCGTGAAAAGAAACTGGTCTTTGAGCTATCATCGATAATTCATCGAGGTAGTCCTTTGTGAAAGGTTTCACTCAATTCAACAGATTAAGTTCCTTTTCGATTTGACGTACCTATGAAATATTACTTCAGCCCTTTAGCCGTTTCTTTTTTGAGGAAGGAACGTTGCCCGGGGAGTACCACTTGGAGGCAGGCTGTTTAACATTCCCCTTTACAGCGAGACCAACCTCGTAGCATGATGGTGGTGCGCTGGCGTGTTTCTCGCCTTTTTGATGGTGTGGAGAGGCACGATGTTAAGGTGGTTATAGTTTAGAGCCCGATGTTGTTGGCTCTGGGAGAGGCAAGCATGTATGAGCCTGATGTTGACGGCTATGATGGAGAGAAGAATCAAATGAGCCTGATGTTGTCGGCTCTTGTAGAGAAGAGGATGATTTCAGCCAGGTGTTGTCGGCTATGGTGGAGAGAAAGATTTGAGCCTGATGGTGACGGCTCTTGTAGAGAAGAGGATAGCTTCAGCCTGGTGTTGTCGGCTGCGGTGGAGAAAAAGATTTGGGCCTGATGGTGACGGCTCTTGTGGAGAAGAGGATAGCTTCAGCCTGGTGTTGTTGGCTGCCGTGGAGAAAATATTTGAACCTGATGTTGACGGATCTTGTGGAGAAGAGGGTGGCTTCAGCCTGGTGTTGTCGGCTGTGGTGGTGAGAAAGATTTGAGCCTGATGTTGACAGCTCTTGTGTAGAAGAGGATGACTTCTGAGTGGTGCCGGAGAAACAGATAGTAAGTGAAACACATGTGAAATTGATGATGTCGAATTGCTGGATGATAAAACTGACCGAAGGGAGCGATGAGCAAAAACATCATAAACCAGAAATTGTACTGAGATGCAAAGTTTTGTAAACGGACAGTGATTTATTACACGTTAAAAAATGCTGTTTCAAAATTTCGCTTTTTATTTTTCAATAAATGTCTTCAGAAATTTTGTCCATTTACGCAAATTTTGTTAGTTCTTAATTCCAGACGAAATACAGCCGAAAATGAGACGCTTGATTCGTCTCTTAAACCGAAGTCGGAATCTTAGTTCTTTTTCAGATTTCATGTCCTTTTCCTCGGTTTGGAGGTTGCTACAATGATCCGAGGTCCCCGCAACATCTTCGGTCTGGATATAGTCAAGACAGTCGGTTAAGAACCGGTTCATGAGCTTGTACCGACGCCTAGGAAGTAAAAGAGGCTTTTTTGGAGGTTTTCGTGGAGGTTTCGGAGGTCTGGCCATGAAATATTCGTCGTTAGAACTTTGTGTGGCAGTTTCGTAACAAAGATCGGACTCATCTTCAGCAATATCCAGGCCAGCCTCCTTTACAATATACTCTTTCCTTTTCTTTTCTGCGATAAAAGCGTACAGACGGAAGATTGCAATTCCTGCAAGCAAAAACCAATATGCGTCCCACACAGCATACAAGAACACAGCCGTTATAAGAAATAGCATGGCGAATGATGTATTTGTGAACAATTGAGAATAAATCAAAATAAACGCCAAAAATATAGTAAAAATTGATAGCGCTGTCGTATAAAACAGCAGAAAATTCAACGAGGTTTTAGACGCTTAAACCGTTACAAATGAACGCTCGGTTTAAAATGGCGGCGTTAGAAAACGTCTGTTGCGTAGTAGTTCTGTTGTAACAATGTGAAATACTGTTGATGATTAACAATGCTAAGAAATGCTTAGTGTTAACCCAACAATGGGAAAACACAGAATCTGCTACAGTGATTTCGGTATTGTTTATTTTAGGCTATTAATAAAATTTTGTTTTTGAATATGATGGCAGCATGGTCATTCTTAAATCCTTACTGCTTTAAGGATCTGTTCGCATAGAATTTGTCAGCGTCAACGCGTGGAAATAATTTTAACCAATCGCATATCTTAACAATTTCGCGGCTAATCGTTTGGAGGTTTGCGATTGGTTAAAGATATTTCAACGCGAGTAACGCTGACGCTGACGGATTCTATGTGAACAGGCCCTTAGAGAGAATGCGTGTATAAATTTTGTTTGACAACTAAAACTACTTGGTTGGATTTTTCCCACGTAAAGCTTCCACGTAGAGTTTGAGTCGCACATGATGGGTAACGTACAGAAAACCCTATTAGAACTCCCCAACACCACCACAATTCTATCTTTCACTGAGATAATGATCTTGTTTTTCAGCTTTTGCAAAGCGTGTTGGATGGAAAGTGCATTTAAAATGGGACGTTACGAGAAATCATTGTTTGCTTTTCCACATTGGCATTTTAAAACAAAATCCAATGAAAGCATACTTGCAGAAACATATAAAAGATGTGTTCTCTTTAAATAACACCCAACCCTGCTTTTTTTCTGGTTTTTAAGGAAAACTGGTTTTTATCCTTTGATCTAATCTTTCCTTTTTTTACCCGTGTTTCTATTGATTTCTAGTGCTTGACTGGAATATGGATGGAGAAACTTCATCCAGAGTTTTTTGTTTTTTATCTTCAGCACCTATTCACTCGACTTTGTCACTTTTGTATTATATCATTGATTTTACCATATTTATATTTTAGATTTTTTACACATTTTTATGACTATCATTTTGTTATTATCTTCCCTCACTGTTGTTATCATCTTTGTATATTATTAGTTTTATCACCTTTATGCGTCTTTTAATCATCGTTGGAATCTGCCACCTTTTTATTTAAATAATTATTCTGCTGTTGTTTTGCATTTGGCACATTTTGTCCTTTCTGGAACTTACGCATTTACGTTTAAGTATAAAATCTAAATCTTTGGTGAATGAATCACTATATTTTTGGTCCCCTGAATAATCACAATAGAAAGTATCTTCCATGCTTCTTTCATTTTATCATCATACCTGATTAAAATGTCTTAGGTTAATCCTTTTGTCCTTTTTGCTGGATTAGAGACTTGTTTGACTTGGTTTACACGATTTAGCTTTTACACTGCCTCTAAATTTTATAAATAAAAAAAAATTGATGTATTATTTGATTGAGTGTTTTACATTGAATGCACTCATTAATTATCTGCACAGCCGTCACAAGTGCATTGCATTGCGTTTAGTACTGGCGTCATTAAAGTAGATTTTTTTCGTTTCAGTAATGTCATTCCTAGTTCAGTTCTACACGAGGTAAGTCGTTAATGTTTGAAGTACATATGTAAATAAATAATTTATCATTGCATATTACTTAAATTACTTTGCCTTCACTTCGGATAATCTCTTCGCATTTTTACACTGTACACTAAACATAACTACGGCTTGCACCTATCCCCATGTTTAATATGAATGCTGTGTCTTGTTTTACATGGTTCCGATTGACACAATTTGTCGTGAAACGCATCTATAGTATAAAACGAGGGATATGTGTACCAGTGACGTAGCGAGCATAACTGGCGCCCGGGGCACGATGTCTTTTTGGCGCCCCCCTTTCCGAAAAACATATAGTAATATAATATATAGAATTAGTGAAAGAACTATTTTGCGCCCCTGTGCGAGTGGCGCCCGGTGCATGATAGATCCCCTTGCCCACCCCTCGCTACGCCACTGAGGTGTACATCCTTTCATCTCCAGTCAATTGCTGTGACTTCAGAGGTTGGAAATCATGTACAATACACTCTCTTCAAATGTCCCTCAGTCGCGCGTGAAGGCAAACAGGTACTGTTGGTAAAATTTATTCATAGTTTGACTCAAGCAAAACGTGCTTTCAGTGAGAAAATTCATTTTTCCTGTTTCCCGAGCTAGTGTAGATAGGTATAAACAAAATTGAGCCGAGCTCAAAACCGTGAAAATGTATTTAATCTTTATTTTCAAATGAATAGCTGCTCGATTTAATACTGACGTTGCTCTGGCAGCCACATTGGCAAATGAAGGTAATTCATACAATTCTTTAAATCTGGTATTAAATTCTTCCAATATCGAATTAAAATGTTTGGCAAACTGATAGTTGGAAGAATTTCCATCGTAATAATTTTCTATCGCCATTTTTAAATTTGGAAAATGTGATAAATTATCTTTCTCCATATGCATTCTCCAGACCGCCAATTTAGCTTTAAATGCATTTATCGTACTTGTCATAGAAGCAATATGATGATTTCTACCCTATAATTTCATATTTAGTTCATTCAGTTTTACTGTTACATAGGTTAGAAAGCCTAGCTCAATCAACCAATGTATTTTTTTCTAATTCTAAACAAATTTTATTCCTGGATAATAGAAAGTCTTTCACCTGTAGTAATATGAGTTTCAGTAGAGGAAAAGTATTTAAAAACCGTTAAAATACTTTTCCTCTACTGATCTCTCTCAATCAAATATCTAAAATCAAACAATTAAAAATATCTAAAATCAAATTTTCAATCTCAAATACCTAAAATTTACATATTTGAACGGCGGGCACTTTAAAACTGTTTCGCGGGCACCTTGGTGCCCGCGGGTACCTCGTTGCCGGCCCCTGAATATTAATGTATATAAATATATTTCTATGAATATATATAAAGACATGCTATTAGGAGAAACTTCTCTAGGCATTGATACTTCAGTTGTTTAATTTTTTTGATTAATACTTCAGTTTCTCGCGCACTATATACTCTACAATATTGATGTGTATATGTTTTCGTTGTGATGATAAAAGAATACATTTTATATATAATTTTCCAAAAATAACTGAAAGCTGAGTATCTTATTTCAAACTTTCCAAAATTTATAATTCTCAATTTAATTTATTTGGTTTGACATCACAAATGGAAAATACTATAAATATATAAAGAATAAATTTAAAAGTATATAAATATAATTCTATGAATATATAGAGAGATATGCTATTGGGTGAAACTTCTCTAGGCATTAATGCTTCAGTTGATTAATTTTTTTGATTAATACTTCAGTTTCTCGCGCACTATTTATCGTACAATATTGATGTGTATATCTTTTAGTAGTGATGATAAAAGAATACATTTTACATGTAATTTTCCAGAAATAAATGCAAGCTTAGTGTCTTATCCCAAAAAATTCTAAATTGTATAATATTCATATGCTTAATACATTTTGTTTGAGTTGCCTTGACGTTACAAATGGAAAACACTATATACATATAAAGAACAAATATAAATATATATAAATATAATTTTATAAATATATATATATAGAGAGAGATGCTATTAGGAGGTTTCTCTCGATGTGAAATTGCATTATAGGCATTAAATAAATATGCCCTCCTTTTATATAACTACATATTTATATTTTACTATTGGTATTTAATCTACTACTAGCCGGGCTTCGCCTAGCTACGATCAAGCCATCAGTGTAACATATTTATGTACTTCGGTCCCACAAAAGAAAAAAAAAAGCCTACAAATGTATTAAATTCTAGTGAATAAATTCCTTTTAATTTTCATTCCCGTCGCTGCCGACAGATGGCAGCACCACTGCACCAGATGATTTGGTTTCTCAGCAGTGAGTGATTTTAGAATGAAAATATCTCTAAAACTATTGAATTAACAGAATAAGTGTACGCAGAAAAAATTATCAGTTTTCGAAGCTCTTTCCAAATATGTAACATTTATGTATTTTCATGAGAAAAAAAATTACACCGTTTCCTGTATATTTGTCGGCCATTTTTTTTTTCGAGGATCGGTGCCCGCCCGGATGAGTTACGGTCACGTGATCTCTCGACTTCCACTTGTCTCTTTATTAGTATAGATCACATACATATGAATAGTTTCTTTGTTTTCTTTCTGAGTCATATTTTTCTATCTAAATAACATTACTTAAATTTCAGCTGGCACTTATTCTACACTATTTTATTGTAAATTTACTGCAAATTGAAAAGTTAGTAGCGTTTAAACTATCAATGAGAAATGCATAACTGCAGTGATATATCCTATATTTGAATACAGTGAAACTTCCTAAAACGCGATTCATTCATACCCCATTATACGGATACCGAAATATAAGAAACTCAGAATTAGTGTAAATCAAATTGATTCGTGCCGCGTCGTATGGAAACCGAGTATCCATTTATACGGAAACCAAGTAATAAGAACTCAGTACAAACAGAAAAATTTGTACCGCGTTATAAGAAACTGAGAATTATTGTAAATCATATCGATTCGTACCGCGTTATATGGAAACCGTGTACCCTGTTATATGAAAACCGCGTTATAAGAATTCAGTACAAACAGAATAATTTGTACCGCGTTGTATGGAAACAACATTATAAGAAACTCAAAATTAGTGTAAATCATATTGATTCGTACCGCGTTATATGGAAACCGTGTTTTAAGAACTCAGTACAAACAGAATAATTCTTACCGCGTTCTATTGAATTGAATTAGTGTATATCAGATTGATTTGTACCGCGTTGTTGTGAAACTATCTCGTTTCACCTAGGTTCTTTTTCTATATGGCATGGGGACAAATGAGGTAGTGCAAAAAATAATCTATCTTTAATACACGAACACTAACGTTTATTTACAGCTTTGTACAGTTTGACACTTAACATAAATATTACAGAAAAATATAAAAAATACAGAAAACTCTGAGCACGAGGTGGGCAAGCCTACAGCATCTTACCAGACCCTGCTCTCTACACTCGATCTAGTTACAGACTATTTAATTCAACGGAAGCGAGACGAGCCTGCTATATCTCGACAGACCCCCTAACGCTACCAGAGACGCTCTTCCTCTCTCTCTTTTCTAATTAACAAATAATTAACTGACCAGAGGTGAGACGAGCCTGCTATATCTCGCCAGACCTCCTATCCTACCAGAGACGCTCTCTCCCTCTCTCTCACTGACTGACTGCCCGACGATCCCCACCACCCCCTTGGGTTTTTCCACCCACGCAGCCAATCCTCTGATTGGTGAGGAAGGGGGGGAACTCACGGGGTACATCATTTTCGCTTAAACCAGCGTTCGTTCTCAAACATTACACTACACCCGTTATATGGAAATTTGGTTATATGGAAATCTGGAAATAGGGTTTGGTGGTTTTGGGTTTTATGACGCAAGGTCCAGAGAGGACAAGCTGCACAAAACACATGATGAAACCCGAAAAAGCATATATACAAGTTAGTAATAATAGACCAGTGTGCATTAAAAGCGATTATAATATATTTACAAATGACAGAAACTTATAATTACAGCTAAAATATACTACAAAACAACGATAGAAACAAATGAAAATAAAATTCCCGGTTACAGGAGAAAACCGAAATGATGGGGAAAAGTGCACAGCTTAGAAATTGGTACATACAAGATGGCCAAAACAGCAACATACAAATGATGTTGAAAACAGCGAAATGTGTGAAATGGCAAGAAGTCATAAAAAGTAGAGTATAAGGGGTGGTTAAAAAAGCATTCACGGTACCCGATGGTGTTTAATCCAATCGGGTGTCAAAACAAACCACATAAGACACAAAACAAAATCGTTCTTATACAAGGTGTAAATGCAATAATTTGTTACAGGTTTAAAAGCAGTGATATATAAAATATAAGAATACACTGGTATATAAAGGTGTAACCATATGATATATAAAATGTATCAATGGCATCCTGATGTGGTAAAAAGAAAGAAAAAGGTAGCATATGTAGTCAAATATATAAAAAATAGGCACATGAAAAGATGCAATACATAAAAGCAATGATATATAGTGTTAAAAACATACATAAAAGGCGAATGTACAGACAGGTACAAGAAAACAAAAGAAGCGAAAGTAGAATAGAAAACAAAATAAGAAAAAGGTTCGAACAAGACAAAAAAGGAGGAGTTAAGGCTCCTCAAAAACAACATCATTGTCCGAGTCCTCGGACACATACAATTTTAATTCAATGTTCGAGGCGAGCCTGCGGACTTGATGGTTATGTTTTAAAATATAACTTGGGTCTTTAGCTTTCCTAGAGAGGCAAACGTACTTACTAGGAATAGCTGCTTTTTTCTGTTTTTGTAAGGGGGAATCGGGGAGTTCGTGTCTATATGATAAGACCACGACTGTTTGGTGTCTTTAACATATTGAGAAGCAGCACTTGACGTGGGTTGTTTCACATTTGATTTTTTAGCTGCAGGAATTGTTGAAGGATGTATTGCTTCACCATGTAGATGAATGAAAGGTTGGTTACAAGTGGAAGGCCTAGGTTTAAATCGGAATGACTATAGGATATTTGTTTGAGAAGAAGTGGTTAACTGATGCCAGTCTTTATTCTGCTGTGTGGGTTGGCCTGTCATTCTTATAGGCGAAAGTACCGCAGGTTCTGTCTGTGTACTGGCATTTTTAAATCTTTTTCACCGCACACCGACCTTTGGTTTTTTGGACTCTATCGGTGTCCTGGCTTCTGGAAAGAATATTTTCTGAGTTACCTTCAAGGTTTGTATTTCCTTTTCCGTTAACCACTTAGGACATGTTCGGGAATAGGCAACATGATCACCTCAACAATTCACACATCCAGGGGATGCTTCGCAATTCTCTCTGTCGTGGCCAACTTCTACGCAACTGGCGCACGTAATGAATCCACGACAGGAATCCTTCGAATGTCCAAATCGTAGGCATTTAAAGCATCTTAGAGAATTAGGAATATAACGTCGCTCAGAACTACGGACCCATGCCATCTTCACGTGACTTGGATGATCTGGCATGTCAAATGTCAAGATGAGGTCCTTCGTAGGAAGCAACTTCTATTCCCGACGTATATTTATGCTTTTGACAGCTGTCACATTTTGCTCTCGAAGGTTTTGGAGTATCTCATCTTCAGAAGTGTCTAAAAAGTTATACTCCGTGATTACACCCCGAGAGGAGTTCAAAAAGTTATGGGCAGATACAAGAATCGGAAAATGACCTAGAAAAGCACATTTAGAAAGACAAGCAGCCTGTTGAGGTGATGATGCCTCAACTAAAAGATCACCCGATCGCAGTTTTCTTATAGATTTTACGTCACGGACTGATGACTGCAGTGGCTTGTGTATTAAAAAAGGGGAAATGTTATTAAAGTTACCTTCTTTTCTCTTTAAGACAAAAAAAAATTGATAATTAACAAAATCGGTCTGTTCGTTTGTTTTTGGTGATTTATCCCTCATCGTAGGATTTTCCTTTAAAGTTTCCATAAAAAAGGGCTCTCAATTCAGATTCCGGCCGCACCACCCACCATGGAGCCCAACAAGGGGATGCAGGATCCTGCACTAGTGCTAGCCAAGAACTATGCGCTCACGAACTGACCCTGAAGCAGACTCCACCCTTAACGAGATGCCCAGTAATCGTAACGGCTGCTTGGTTCCTAGCCGAAGACAAAATCAACGACCAGCCGATTGATACAATAGGGAACCACTATGTACCTCCCGTTTACCTGAAGCGGGGACCAAAGCAGTGTATTGGGATACGAAAACTGTCCCTCAACTGCCAGAATTCCATTTCCCAAGGACACGAGTCTCCACGCACGGCAAGCACGTGGGTGATATGCACGCCATTAGAAGCTAGAAGCAACAGAGTAGCAACAGCTTCTCGTGGGCAGCCCTCGCCTCCGAAGAGGAACCATGCCGAGTGAGATAAAAGGAAATGAGAGGAAAAAGGAAAAGAGAGATAGTTCGCTGGGGTACATCGGGATTGCGACACCCGTGTTTACCTAAAGAAGGTAAATCCCCTGAGAGGACCATGTTATCTGGAAACCGCGTTATAAGCACTCAGTACAAATAATAATTCGTACCGCGTTATAAGAAACTCAGAATTAGTGTAAAACATATTGATTCGTAGCGCGTTATATGGAAATAGAGTACCATGTAATCAGGAAACGGATTTATAATAATTCAGTACAAACAATAATTCGTACCGCGTTATA
>OU015490.1:237540578-237543078 GCA_907164885.2 Dolomedes plantarius
GTGGAGACCGAGGAATAATTTTTATCCGCCCCGTTTCCAGCAACGTCCCAGACCAGGGTTCAACACCAGTGCACCTTCCTTTCAGCCAAGAATGACAATGCAGAATCATAATAAAAACTTTAATGTGAGAACCAACGACAGTGACTGAGTGCCAGTAGTAGAGAGCCTGTTGTGTGGACAGAAAGTCCAGATTTTATTCGATTCAGGCTCAACTCTAAATATTTTACCAGGATCCACATTAAATAAAAATCACCAACTAAATTTCAAAAATTGCAACATTAACATTACAGCTGTGGGACGAAACGTCCAGGTAAGTCAGTATATAATGCTTCCGTTAAAATTGGGTGAAAAAATTGAAACATTAAAATTTTATTACTTACCTAATGTACAATTACCATATGTTATATTATCTGGTCATGCTATTGGACTCTTTAATGTCACTATTAATTTTAAAACTAGAGAAATTTTTCAGGATAATAAATTACTTAAGCATTTTAATTGTACCAGCTGTCATAATAATAATCCTAATAAGAAAAGTGGTCATGGAAATAATGAAAAAGTATCTGCATTTTTAAGTAATAATAATGATTTATGTAATGTGATTTCTTGTAATAATGATAAGTGTGATATTGACAATTTAATTCAAAAATTTGATCATGTTTTTGCTAAGAATAAGTTTGATGTGGGAGAAATTAAATTAGAATCGCCAAAAGTAGTCTTAACCTCAGAACTTCCTATAAGTCAAAGACCATACAGAACGTCGCCTAGAGATGACGCAGAGATAAAGAAACAATTAGATGCCTTGTTAAAAGCTAAAATTATTAAACCTAGTTATAGCCAATATAGTTCACCTATTACTCTCCTCGTATTTAAGAAAGAAGATAATGCTAGGACTCGACTATGTATTGACTATAGGAAAATTAACCAAATTACAAAAACCGATTGTGAACCCATTCCCAGAATAGACAGTGTTCTAGACAAATTGACCAATGCTAAGGTATTTTCTACGTTAGATCTATGTAGTGGGTATTGGCACCTGAAATTAGAGGATGAGGAAGCTGAAAAGCTTGCTTTCACTTCTAACTATGGCTTGTACCAATTTACCAGACTGCCGTTTGGATTTAAGAATGCTCCCGCAATATTCCAAAGAACAATTAGGCGTATACTTCATAAATATCAAGTTAACTTTGCTCTAAATTATTTTGACGATATAATTATTTTCTCAGAGACATTAGAACAACATATTCAGCACTTAAAGACCATTTTTGAAATTTGTGAAAAGGAAAATATTAAACTTAAAAAATCGAAATGTCATTTTGCTAAAGATACTATTGATTTTCTTGGCTATGAAGTTAAGCATGGATCATACAGCCCAAATAATACTAATGTAGAAACAATAAAAAAATTATTGGCCCCAAGGAACGTTAAAGATTTACAAAGATTTCTAGGCACCATTAACGTATATCATAAATTTATTCCTGATTACGCTAAAATTAGAATTCCCTTAAATAACCTTTTAAAGAAAGACCAGAAATGGGCATGGACGCCTGAATGTCAACAAGCTTTTCAAAAACTTAAAGATAGTTTAATCTCAAAACCCATTTTGGCCCTTTATAATTCAAATTATCCTTGCCATGTCTATGTTGATGCGTCAAAAGAAGCCATAGCCTCCATAGTAAAACAAGAACATCCTGATGGAACTCAACATCCAATTGCATATCACTCCCGACGACTTAGACCATATGAAATTAATTATACGATAACGGAATTAGAATGTTTGTCCATAATTGATAGTCTTGATAAATTCCATTGCTACCTTCATGGGTCACATTTTACTGTACATACAGATCATCACAGCTTAGTTTGGCTTAAAACTTTTAAAAATCCTACAGGTAGACTTTTCAGATGGTCTCTAAAAATTTCTATGTATGATTTTGACATAAAATATAAGAAAGGTACAACTAATGTTGAAGCTGACATGTTAACAAGAAACCCAATTGCTTTTAATATAACTACAACCCCTCCAGAACCCTTGTTAGATATAAAGGAAATCATCCATTTTCAAATGTTAGAAAATATAACAGCACCCAGATGTTTTAATAAGGATAATATTGTAGTAGTAAAAAGACAAGGTTTAATCAAAATTGTAGTACCAAAAGCGTTAAGAATTAAATTAATAGAGAAAGTACATGAAAAATTTGGTCATCCAGGAATAGCTTCAATGTTAAGAATTATTTCACCTCAATATTATTGGACTAAGATAATTAATGATGTTGGAAATTATGTTAAACATTGTGAAACTTGTCAAGTAAACAAGAAGTCTCATCAGAAAAAATATGGTTTTATGCAATCTCTTCCTCTGTGTGAAAAACCTTTTGAACTATTATCAATTGATACTGTAGGTGGTTTAAGTTATTATAATTCTACTAAGAAATATTTACACATTGTAGTTGATCATGCCACTAGGTACATCTGGACATTTCCCTCTAAAAGTGCCACC